>CM022955.1:41053314-41543263 GCA_012931725.1 Litsea cubeba
ATAATATCATAAGGGTAAAGTGGAGACCATAAAAAAAGTAAAATGGACAAAATAACGTAATGCTTTCTTAAAGACACTATTTTTCCCATATGTAGGTGGTTTGCAATGAAAATTTGTCCCCAATATATAATGCCAATTTTATTTGAAGTTTGCACACAAGAGATAGAAACATGGACTTGCTAAAAATGAAATAAAAGAGAATCAATTTCTTCTTGAAACAAATGTATGAGAGTGAGAAGTAAATCATGATACTATATATATATATATGGGGAGTATTCAAGTGCGCATCTATCCCTCACCATAGGGTGAGGGACACTCCCTTTTTTTGGGAAGTTTCAAGTACATGAAGAGTATTCCTATGTACTTGAAAAATCACTTTTGTACTTGAAACTTCATAAAAAGGAGAGTGTCCCTCACCAAGGGATAGATGTATTTGAATATTTCCCTATATATATATAGGGAGGTGCTCTTGTGAGAGTATCTCTCACCTATGAGAGATAGGGGTGGGGGCCCTCACATTTAAGTTGTTGGCATTGGATATGGATGTGAGAGCATCTCTCATAGGAGCTGTAAGACCCCGACCCGAGAGACCTCGTTTAGGGTTGATTAAGTTGTGTTTTAGTTTAGTGTGCTTAGAGGTTTGGATTAGTTGGGGATTAGAATAGCTTTTATGATAGCTTTGGGGAATTTGGAGAGCCTTTTTAATTGTGGGACCCTTTGGGGGTTCTTGTTAAGAATTGTGCGAGATTGGGGGTTTACCGATGATTTCCAAGAATCGTGTTTTAACCCCATTGGACTTATCTTGTTAATCCCTACAACTTTTATGTTGACATCGTTTTCATTCAAGGACCTTAAACCCGATTTTTCACTAATGAGGGCAAAATGGTTTTTACCCAAAATCTGGACACTGATTTCATGTCACCGAAATGTGCAAAATATATACTTTTTGGAAACTAGAAATTTTGCCGATCAACTTTGTCTTCTTCGTCGAAGTCGTTTGAAGCCCCGAAAATCATGTTTTGAGCCCGAGAAGTCTTTTAAGTTGTGGGCCCCATTCCCACTTACTATATAGAAGGCTTCTTTCTTTTTTTCCCATTTCTGGCAAAAACCCTAGAGGAGAAGAAAAACCCCAGCCCTAAGGGTTTTCCCTTACCTTTTTCTTACTTCTTCATCTTCAATCACCCACTAAACTAGTGCTAATGGAAAATTAGTTGCTACAATCTTCTTCCTCATCTCAAGGCCTTCATCTTGACACCATTTTTGAAGAAAACCGCCCACTCCAAGACTTTCTTTGGACAACACCTTGCTTTTTGAAGAACTTCCTTGTAAGTGATCTTTCTAAAGTTTTATAATTGTTTGTTTAGCCCTAGGGAAACTCCATTTCTATTATTGGAAGATTCCGTTTTGTTTAATTAGTTTTGATAATCTAGGGTTTGGTTTTGGGGGTTTTGTGTATAGGCGTTTGATTGTGGGCCTAAGAGGTGATTAGAGCTCAAATTGATTTGCAATTGGACCCAAGGCAAGTGGATGAAATGATTCTCATGTGTTTTATCATGTTTTCTGCAAAATTCTTGATTTGTCTTCATTAATGGTTTTAATGATTAATCATGGTTGATGGTTTAGTCTTATTGATTTTGGATGATGATTTGATGAGATAATGAGGCAAGGAATAACCCAATTATTCGTGAAGATATGTATGGAAGAAGGGGAAAGAAAGGAAATGGATGGGAGTTGGACAAGAGAAGAATTCAACCAAATGGGTTGAGATTCGTTACAGGACCGATCGATCGCCCGTCAGGTCCGATCGATCGGACTGTAAATAACTGAGAGGGTTCTCAGGACCGATCGATCGCCCGTCAGGTCCGATCGATCGGACTGTAATAACTGAGAGGGTCTTCAGGACCGATCGATCGCCCGTCAGGTCCGATCGATCGGACTGAAATGAGATGAACTGTAAAATGAGAGAATTGCGGGACTATTTTCCAAATTCATTCCCAAGCCCATACTCAAGTTCAATTCAGCTCTATCCCTTATCTTCTTATTGAAGGCATTGAACCTATAATGATGCATTTAAACCCATGAATGAATTGGGGGAATTGTGACGGGTTGTATTGGGGAAGTATTGTTTGGAGCCCCATTGTTATTTAAGGACTTGTGAAGTATTGCGTGAAGTCCAAAGGAAAAGGGAAACTTATCATGGAGATTCATGAGGCTTTCTAGATTGACCAATGTGTATAAGGACCCGGAATGTCCCTAACTCTTAAAGAGTACCAAAATTTCCTCATAACCGACATACGGGACCCTATTCGCACTGATTCAATTCTAGAAACCCCATTGTTGGCCTGTAAAGGTATGGAAAACTAATTGTATTTAATTTTCAACCGAACTCTTATTTTGGGATTTCAAACCAACTTGATATGACTAGACTGTCCCAAGAGTACTAGAAGTGATTGTGTGTAGCTTTTGCTAAATGTATATGGCAACTTGAGGTGATTTTGGTATTTTTTGCAATTTGGCACCCCTTTCTACCGTGCATATGATTGATTTATCGTATGTGACCCTATGATTCCGGCACCACTCACTGAGTTTGGACGACCTCGTCGGTTTTATCTCCCGACTTGCGGTTTCCTTCCCCTCCTGATAGTCAGCTGCAGTCTGAAATGTGCAGAGTTTCTTACCGTTTCGCGTACCGTGGTCCCGCCAGAGTATATATATATGTATATTATAATATTTATTCGTGTTCCCTCCCTCACATCTGTGACTGAGGGTCCAATGATCCCTGTTTGTCGTTGTTCCTCCTCAACCGTCGTGTGACTGAGGTCAATGATCCTGTTAGGGTATGACGCTCTCTTCACTTCGGTGATGAGAGGATATAGGCTTTGTGTGGTGCTATCTTGATAGTTTTCCAAATCCTTGTTACCTTACATGTTTTTATTGGCATACGTACTTCTTTTGAAATGATACATTGTCATTTATAAAGTTCATTATTTATCCATAAGTTTTCTAAACTCTTAGCATAGCATCATGTTTTATTATTGTTATGTCTTTTCAACCCACCTGCCAGACCGTCGTGTCTGATCCATTTATTTTGGTACTCAGGTCCCGAGCTTATTGCCATTGAGGAAGAGCCAGAGGAGCGGTCGGTGAACCGCAGCGAGTGATTGAGTGGCAAGCCGATGATGTCATGTAGACATTCGCCTTGCCTTGAGAACGATACATTTGGGAACTTGATATCTTTTATTTTAAGTTTCATTTGGTTGCACGGTCTTTGTTGACCGTTATTTTGGGGGGCATTAATCAAACTGATATTTTGTAATTATACTTAACTTTACTTTTGGGGAAATATGCTTATGATCATGCTCATTCTGATATCTTATTATGCTAATCACAAATCAGTCTGTTTACCGGGATTGAATAGTATTAATATGGTTTACTACACGCTTCCGCAGTCTTGAGAATATGTTTGATATGGTTATATGTGAGATGATGTGTAAAGATAATCCTCACCGCGGAATCCTATGGGAAATCACGTGCACGGATAAATGTTCTTTTAATTCCGTGTGCGGTTTTAGCCAAAGAGATGCACGTGGCGCGGCATCACACCACCACTGTCCCGATCCCGGACTCGGATCCCCTAGTTTCCCCCTAGCCTCCCGGTCCGGGGTCGCGACAGGACTGGTATCAGAGCGGGACATGTTTCAGGCAATTAAAAGAAACTAGAAATCTTAAGTACGTGGCGATGATTCGTTAGATAGAATCGTGTGAGCAATGTGTGACCACCCTGTACTTGGTTTATATGTGCTAACAAATTGTTTTGCAGCGTTATGCCACATCGCAAAAGAACAGAAAACAGTAATCACATTGCCAGTAACAGTGAGAGTGCAGGGCTTAGTGCAGAGGAACTTTAGGACAACAATATGCAAACCAATTCCAGCAGATGATGCAGGCTATGCTAGACCAACAACGACAAGCAAATGAAAATCAGGCTAGACTCCAAGCACAAGTTCATGAGACACAGACCAGATTACAAGAACAGATGCTTAAGAAAGATGAGGATCATGCTAGGGAGATAGCTCAAATGCAGGCACAGTTTGTTGGGGATATTAGAGAGGAGACAGGAACCAATTCCAGCTGCACCACCTGGTCCGGTAAACATTAGAGGGAATGATCCTAATGTATTGTATGAGCGGTTCAGGAAGAGAGGACCGAAAGAATTTTTGGGGACTGAGGACCCAATGGCAGCAGATGATTGGCTTGAGCACACCGAAAACATATTTGAGATCTTCATATGTACGGGTGTAGAACGTGTACAGCTTGCAGCCTCTATGTTTGTGGGTTTAGCAGATATTTGGTGGAAGACCGTCAAGGCAGAATACAGGACAATGGCTGATGCAGAAGCCTGGGTTAACTTCAAGAGACAGTTTGGAGAGAAATATGTACATGCACATGTTAAGAGACAAAAGGCCAGCAGAATTTCAGCAACTTGTGCAAGGGAACATGACAGTCCTCGAATACCTTACCAAATTCGAGAGATTGTCAAGGTATGCACCGGAAGTTGATAGACACAGTTGAGAAGAAGATAACCAAGTTCCTTGAAGGACTTCACCCGATTATTGAGAGGGATGCTACCGGGGTTGTACCACCCATTACCTTTGAAGAAGCTGTCAAGAGAGCATACAAATTTGAGAACTTCCACAACAAGATCGTCAAGAACCAAGGAAAGGGTTAAGGCCAGCAACAGAACTATCACAAAGAACAATCAGAATAAGAGGCCAAGACAAGAGCAAAATGTGCAAAATCCGGGTGCTTGTATCCATTGTGGGAAACATCATGGGAATGCCCAATGTCGTTCTATCACGGGAGCATGTTTTAGATGTGGTTCATTGGACCACCAAATGAGGGATTGCCCAAGGCCAGATAGACAGAATAGACAGCAACAAGGAGTACAAGCGTCAGGCACCACCTCAGAATGCATTGGTAGTTCAGAATCAAGCAAGGCCACTACAACAACAGGCACCTCAGCAACAGTTTAGGCCACCGCAACACAGCAACAATAGGCCCGTCAGCAAGGGCAGAATCAGAATCAAAATCAGCGTCCTCAGAACAAAGACAGGAATGCACCACAAGGCAGGCAACAACAAGGACAAACAGGCCACCACAAAGGGCACAACTCTATGCTGTCAATAGAGCTGATGCAGAGGTTGAAGGCAATGTAGTGGAAGGTACACTCTCGTATGTGGTTTTGATGCTAAGGTTTGTTTGACCCTGGCTCTACTCAGTCATTCCTATCTCCAAAATTTGCTAAGTTGATTGATATACTTGCTAGTAAGTGAATTTCATTTTGACTGTGACTACCCCTTTAGGTAAGGAAGTTGTTTGTAGAACTTTTTACCCTAGTTGTCCAGTCATGATAGGAGAAGTAGTATTACCGGCAGATCTCATTTTATTGGAGATGCAGGACTTTGATGTGATCCTAGGGATGGATTGGTTAGCAGGATACCATGCTACTATGGAATTGTTTCCATAAGACCTTAACTTTTAAGTTAGAGGAGACCCAAGCAGGGGTGTTGTTTTCAGGGAGAAAGGAGTAATTCTGGTGCAGGTTTATTTCAGCGTTGAAGGCTGATAGGCTTCTACAAAGTGGTTGTGAGGGTTATTTGGCGTTTATCACGGAGGATAAACGGTCCCAAAGGGTGGAGGAGATCCCAATTGTTTGTGAGTTTCCGGATGTTTTTCCGGAGGAGATACCAGGATTGCCACCCATTAGAGAGATAGACTTCACTATTGAGTTGTTACCGGGGACTGCTCCGATATCTATTGCACCTTACAGAATGGCCCCGGCAGAATTGGGAGAGTTGAAGATGCAATTGCAAGAACTTTTGAACAAAGGTTTTGTGAGACCTAGTGTGTCACCGTGGGGAGCATCAGTTTTGTTTGTGAAGAAGAAGGATGGTTCCATGAGAATGTGTATTGACTATAGAAGATTGAACCAAGTGACCATCAAAAACAAATATCCATTGCCAAGGATAGATGAACTGTTTGATCAGTTGCAAGGAGCTGCTTACTTTTCGAAGATTGATTTGAGATCAGGCTACCATCAGTTGAGAGTTAGAGATTCAGATGTACCAAAAACAGCCTTTCGGACAAGATATGGACACTATGAATTTCTAGTGATGCCATTTGGTTTGACTAATGCACCGGCAGTTTTCATGGCATTGATGAACAAAATATTTGCGGAGTATTTGGATCAGTTTACAGTGGTATTTATTGATGATATTTTAGTGTATTCCAAGACTAAAGAAGAGCACGAAGAACATTTGAGGATAGCACTCCAGCTTTTGAGGGAGAATCAGTTGTTTGCAAAACTTAGTAAGTGTGAATTTGGTTGGACCAAGTCACATTTTTGGGTCATATCATCTCCAGGGAAGGATTATCAGTGGACCCGTCCAAGATTGAGGCAGTCATGAATTGGGATAGACCGAAGAATGCATCAGAAATCAGGAGTTTTCTTGGATTGGCAGGGTATTATCGGAGGTTTGTGCAAGGATTTTCGTCAATTGCGTCACCTTTGACGAAGTTGACAAGGAAGAATGCACCATATGTTTGGACAGACAAGTGTGAAGCTAGTTTCCAAGAGCTGAAGAAGAGATTGACTACAGCTCCAGTCCTTACTTTGCCATCTGGGAGCGGCGGTTTTACCATTTTCACCGATGCTTCCAATGTTGGGCTTGGATGCGTGTTAATGCAAGATGGGAAGGTAGTTACATATTGTCGCGACCCCGGACGGGGGGGCTAGGGGGAAACTAGGGGATCCGAGTCCGGGATCGGGACAGTGGTGGTGTGATGCCGCGCCACGTGCATCTCTTTGGCTAAAACCGCACACGGAATTAAAAGAACATTTATCCGTGCACGTGATTTCTCACAGGGTTCCGCGGTGAGGATTATCTTTACACATCATCTCACATATAACCATATCAAACATATTCTCAAGATTGCGGAAGCGTGTAGTAAACCATATTAATACTATTCAATCCCGTAAACAAGACTGATTTGTGATTAGCATAACAAGATATCAGAATGAGCAATGATCATAAGCATATTTTCCCAAAAGTAAAGTTAAGTATAATTACAAAATATCAGTGATTAATGCCCCCAAAATAACGGTCAACAAAGACCGTGCAACCAAATGAAACTTAAAATAAAGATATCAAGTTCCCAAATTTATCGTTCTCAAGGCAAGGCCGAATGTCTACATGACATCATCGGCTTGCCACTCAATCACTCGCTGCGGTTCACCGACCGCTTCCTCTGGCTCTTCCTCAATGGCAATAAGCTCGGGACCTGAGTACCAAAATAAATGGATCAGACACGACGGTCTGGCAGGTGGGTGAAAAGACATAATAATATAAAACAATGATGCTATGCAAGAGTTTAGAAAACTTATGGATAAATAATGAACTTTATAAATGACAATGTATCATTTCAAAAGAAGTACATATGCAATAAAACATGTAAGGTAACAAGGATTTGGAAACTATCAAGGTGGCAACCACACAAAGCTATATCCTCTCTCACCGAAGTGAAGAGAGCGCATACCCTAACAGGATCATTGACCTCAGTCACACGAGGTGAGGAGGAACAACGATAAACAGGATCATTGACCTCAGTCACACGAGGTGAGGAGGAACAACGATAAATATTATAATATACATATATATATATACTCTGCGGGACCACGGTAGCGAACCGGGTAAAAACTCTGCACATTTCAGACTGCAGCTGACTATCAGGAGGGGAAGGAACCCCAAGTCGGGAGATCAAACCGACGAGGTCGTCCAAGCTCAGTGGTGCCGACTCATAGGTCAAATACGATAAATCAAATCATATGCACGGTAAGAAACGGGGTGCCAAAATGCACAAAATACACATTCACCTCAAGTTGCCATATACAAGTTAGCAAAAGTTAAACACATCACTTCTAGTACTCTTGGGACAGTCTAGTCATATCAAGTTGGTTTGAAATCCCAAAATAAGAGTTAGGTTGAAAATCAAATACAATTAGTTTTCCATACCTTTACAGGCCAACAATGGGGTTTCTAGAATTGAATCAGTGCGAATAGGGTCCCGTATGTCGGTTATGATGAAATTTTGGTACTCTTTAAGAGTTAGGGACATTCCGGGTCCTTATACACATTGGTCAATCTAGAAAGCCTCATGAAATCTCCATGATAAGCTCCCCTTTTCCTTTGGACTTCACGCAATACTTCACAAGTCCTTAAATAACAATGGGGCTCCAAACAATACCTCCCCAATACAACCCATTACAATTCCCCCAATTCATTCATGGGTTTAAATGCATCATTATAGGTTCAATGCCTTCAATAAGAAGATAAGGGATAGAGCTGAATTGAACTTGAGTATGGGCTTGGGAATGAATCTGGAAAATAGTCCCCGCAATTCTCTCATTTTACAGTTCATCTCATTTCAGTCCGATCGATCGGACCTGACGGGCGATCGATCGGTCCTGAAGACCCTCTCAGTTATTTACAGTCCGATCGATCGGACCTGACGGGCGATCGATCGGTCCTGAGAACCCTCTCAGTTATTTACAGTCCGATCGATCGGACCTGACGGGCGATCGATCGGTCCTGTAACGAATCTCAACCCATCTGGTTGAATTCTTCTCTTGTCCAACTCCCATCCATTTCCTTTCTTTCCCCTTCTTCCATACATATCTTCACGAATAATTGGGCTATTCCTTGCCTCATTATCTCATCAAATTATCATTCAAAATCAATAAGACTAAACCATCAACCATGATAAATCATTAAAACCATTAATGAAGACAAATCAAGAATTTTGCAGAAAACATGATAAAACACATGAGAATCATTTCATCCACTTGCCTTGGGTCCAATTGCAAATCAATTTGAGCTCTAATCACCTCTTAGGCCCACAATCAAACACCTATACACAAAACCCCCAAACCAAACCCTAGATTATCAAAACTAATTAAAACAAAACGGAATCTTCCAATAATAGAAATGGAGTTTCCCTAGGGCTAAACAAACAAGATTATAAAACTTTTAGAAAGATCACTTATAAGGAAGTTCTTCAAAAAGCAAGGTGTTGTCCAATGAAGGTCTTGGAGTGGGCGGTTTTCTTCAAAAAACGGTGTCAAGATGAAGGCCTTGAGATGAGGAAGAAGATTGTAGCAACTAATTTTCCATTAGCACTAGTTTAGTGGGTGATTGAAGATGAAGAAGTAAGAAAAAGGTAAGGGAAAACCCTTAGGGCTGGGGTTTTTCTTCTCCTCTAGGGTTTTTGCCAGAAATGGGAAAAAAAGAAGAAGAAGCCTTCTATATATAGTAAGTGGGAATGGGGCCCACAACTTAAAAGACTTCTCGGGCTCAAAACATGGTTTTCGGGGCTTCAAACAACTTCGACGAAGAAGACAAAGTTGATCGACAAAATTTCTAGTTTCCAAAAAGTATATATTTTGCACATTTTGGTGACATTGAAATCGGTGTCCAGATTTGGGGTAAAAAGACCATTTTGCCCTCAATTAGTGAAAAATCGGGTTTAAGGTCCTTGAATGAAAACGATGTCAACATAAAAGTTGTAGGGATTAACAAGATAAGTCCAATGGGGTTAAAAATACGATTCTTGGAAATCATCGGTAAGCCCCCAATCTCGCACAATTCTTAACAAGAACCCCCAAAGGGTCCCACAATTAAAAGGCTCTCCAAATTTCCCAAGCCTATCATAAAAGCTATTCTAATCCCCAACTAATCCAAAACCTCTAAGCACACTAAACTAAAACACAACTTAATCAACCCTAAACGAGGTCTCTCGGGTCGGGGTCTTACACATATGGATCGCGGCAGTTGAAAGATCATGAGAAGAACTATACAACACATGATCTCGAGTTAGCTGCAGTTGTTTTAGCCTTGAAAATGTGGAGACACTACCTCTATGGAGAGAAGTTTGAGGTTCACTCCGACCACCGTAGTCTACAGTACTTGTTTTCTCAGAAGGAGTTGAACATGAGGCAGAGGAGATGGATGGAATATATCAAGGATTACGATTTTCCAATCAAGTATCACCCGGGGAAAGCGAATGTAGTCGCAGATGCCTTGAGTAGAAAGTCAGTGAGCATGGCAAGTCTTCGAGGGACTTATGTAGTACAACAGTTAGAGGAGATGAGAGTAGATTTTCAGCCACTAAGAGAGGGTGTCATGTTAGCAAACATGTCAGTGTCAGAGCCTTCGTTCATTCAGAAGATCAAAGAGAATCAGTTACAAGACCCAGAGTTGGCCAAGATTTCTGAGCACTTAGCAGATCGTCCGGATTTTCGTGTTGTTGATGGAGTTTTGTATTACCGAGACCGTCTCTGTGTGCCTAACTTGGAGGACTTGAGAAATGATATCATGTCTGAGGCTCACAATACCAAGTATTCCATACACCCGGGCAGTACGAAGATGTACCAGAATTTGAAGGGCAGATTTTGGTGGAATAACATGAAGAGAGAGATAGCAGCTTTCGTCTCTCGATGTATGACATGTCAGTTGATCAAGGCGGAACACCAGAAGCCTCCAGGGTTACTACGACCATTAGAGATTCCGGAATGGAAATGGGAGCATATTACCATGGACTTCATATCGGGTTTACCGAAGACTAGTAAGGGCAATGATGCTATTTGGGTCATAGTGGACCGTCTCACCAAGTCAGCTCATTTCCTACCAATGAAGACTGGGAAGAAAATGCATATGTTACCTTTGGCACAATTGTTTGTCACGGAGATTGTCAGTCGTCATGGACAGCCAGTTTCCATCACATCCGATAGAGACAGCAGATTTGTCTCAAGATTTTGGAAGACATTGCATGAGTCTATGGGTACGAAGTTACAGTTCAGCACGGCCTATCACCCACAAACCGATGGTCAGTCAGAAAGGACAATTCAGACACTTGAGGATATGCTTCGAGCTTGTGTGTTAGATTTCAAGACTCAGTGGGACGAAGCCTTACCATTGTGCGAGTTCGCTTACAACAACAGTTTCCACTCGAGTATCGGTATGGCACCTTTTGAGGCTTTGTATGGCAGAAGGTGTAGAACACCTGTTTGTTGGGAAGAAGTTGGTACTCGCAGTTTTCATGGACCAACCATTGTTAGTGAGACAAGTGACAAGGTCAAGTTGATTCAAGAACGTCTGAAAGTGGCTCAAAGTAGACAGAAGAATTATGCAGACTCTCACAGAAGGGATTTACAGTTCAAAGAAGGAGATAAGGTTTTCTTGAAAGTGTCGCCTACTCGTTGAACTTTGAGGTTTGGGCAGAAGGGCAAATTGTCTAGGAGATACATTGGACCGTACGACATTGTGAGTAGGATTGGTGATGTGGCTTACCGGTTAGCCTTACCACCAGAACTCTCCGGCGTACACAATGTTTTTCATGTGTCTATGTTGAAGAAGTACCTTCCAGACAGACTACACATACTCCGTTATGAGCCATTAGAAACTCAAGAAGATGCGACCTATGTTGAGAAGCCTAAGCAGATCATTGACACCAAGGAACAAGAGTTGAGAACCCGGACTATTCAGTGGGTCAAGGTACTTTGGGAGAATCATGGACCGGAAGAAGCAACATGGGAATTACGGGATCAAGTTCAGAAGAAGTACCCACATCTCCTACCGGAGGTGAGTTTTAATTTTCATTTGGAGGACCAAATGTCCTAAGGGGTGGAGGATGTAAGACCCCGACCCGAGAGACCTCGTTTAGAGTTGTTTAAGTTGTGTTTTAGTTTAGTGTGCTTAGAGGTTTTGGATTAGTTGGGGATTAGAATAGCTTTTATGATAGCTTTGGGGAATTTGGAGAGCCTTTTTAATTGTGGGACCCTTTGGGGGTTCTTGTTAAGAATTGTGCGAGATTGGGGGTTTACCGATGATTTCCAAGAATCGTGTTTTTAAACCCATTGGACTTATCTTGTTAATCCCTACAACTTTCATGTTGACATCGTTTTCACTCAAGGACCTTAAACTCGATTTTTCACTAATTGAGGGCAAAATGGTCTTTTTACCCAAAATCTGGACACCGATTTCAATGTCACCAAAATGTGCAAAATATATACTTTTTGGAAACTAGAAATTTTGCCGATCAACTTTGTCTTCTTCATCGAAGTCGTTTGAAGCCCCGAAAATCATGTTTTGAGCCCGAGAAGTCTTTTAAGTTGTGGGCCCCATTCCCACTTACTATATATAGAAGGCTTCTTCTTCTTTTTTTCCTATTTCTGGCAAAAACCCTAGAGGAGAAGAAAAACCCCAGCCCTAAGGGTTTTCCCTTACCTTTTTCTTACTTCTTCATCTTCAATCACCCACTAAACTAGTGCTAATGGAAAATTAGTTGCTACAATCTTCTTCCTCATCTCAAGGCCTTCATCTTGACACCGTTTTTGAAGAAAACCGCCCACTCCAAGACTTTCTTTGGACAACACCTTGCTTTTTGAAGAACTTTCTTGTAAGTGATCTTTCTAAAAGTTTTATAATCTTGTTTGTTTAGCCCTAGGGAAACTCTATTTCTATTATTATAAGATTCCGTTTTGTTTTAATTAGTTTTGATAATCTAGGGTTTGGTTTTGGGGGTTTTGTGTATAGGCGTTTGATTGTGGGCCTAAGAGGTGATTAGAGCTCAAATTGATTTGCAATTGGACCCAAGGAAAGTGGATGAAATGATTCTCATGTGTTTTATCATGTTTTCTGCAAAATTCTTGATTTGTCTTCATTAATGGTTTTAATGATTAATCATGGTTGATGGTTTAGTCTTATTGATTTTGGATGATGATTTGATGAGATAATGAGGCAAGGAATAACCCAATTATTCGTGAAGATATGTATGGAAGAAGGGGAAAGAAAGGAAATGGATGAGAGTTGGACAAGAGAAGAATTCAACCAAATGGGTTGAGATTCGTTACAGGACCGATCGATCGCCCGTCAGGTCCGATCGATCGGACTGTAAATAACTGAGAGGGTTCTCAGGACCGATCGATCGCCCGTCAGGTCCGATCGATCGGACTGTAAATAACTGAGAGGGTCTTCAGGACCGATCGATCGCCCGTCAGGTCCGATCGATCGGACTGAAATGAGATGAACTGTAAAATGAGAGAATTGCGGGACTATTTTCCAGATTCATTCCCAAGCCCATACTCAAGTTCAATTCAGCTCTATCCCTTATCTTCTTATTGAAGGCATTGAACCTATAATGATGCATTTAAACCCATGAATGAATTGGGGGAATTGTGACGGGTTGTATTGGGGAAGTATTGTTTGGAGCCCCATTGTTATTTAAGGACTTGTGAAGTATTGCGTGAAGTCCAAAGGAAAAGGGAAACTTATCATGGAGATTCATGAGGCTTTCTAGATTGACCAATGTGTATAAGGACCCGGAATGTCCCTAACTCTTAAAGAGTACCAAAATTTCATCATAATCGACATACGGGACCCTATTCGCACTGATTCAATTCTAAAAACCCCATTGTTAGTCTGTGAAGGTATGGAAAACTAATTGTATTTAATTTTCAACCTAACTCTTATTTTGGGATTTCAAACCAACTTGATATGACTAGACTGTCCCAAGAGTACTAGAAGTGATGTGTTTAGCTTTTGCTAACTTGTATATGGCAACTCGAGGTGAATGTGTATTTTGTGCATTTTGGCACCCCGTTTCTTACCGTGCATATGATTTGATTTATCGTATTTGACCTATGAGTCGGCACCACTGAGTTTGGACGACCTCGTCGGTTTGATCTCCCGACTTGGGGTTCCTTCCCCTCCTGATAGTTAGCTGCAGTCTGAAATGTGCAGAGTTTCTACCCGGTTCGCTACCGTGGTCCCGCAGAGTATATATATATGTATATTATAATATTTATCGTTGTTCCTCCTCACCTCGTGTGACTGAGGTCAATGATCCTGTTTATCGTTGTTCCTCCTCACCTCGTGTGACTGAGGTCAATGATCCTGTTAGGGTATGTGCTCTCTTCACTTCGGTGAGAGAGGATATAGCTTTGTGTGGTTGCCACCTTGATAGTTTCCAAATCCTTGTTACCTTACATGTTTTATTGCATATGTACTTCTTTTGAAATGATACATTGTCATTTATAAAGTTCATTATTTATCCATAAGTTTTCTAAACTCTTGCATAGCATCATTGTTTTATTATTGTTATGTCTTTTCACCCACCTGCCAGACCGTCGTGTCTGATCCATTTATTTTGGTACTCAGGTCCCGAGCTTATTGCCATTGAGGAAGAGCCAGAGGAAGCGGTCGGTGAACCGCAGCGAGTGATTGAGTGGCAAGCCGATGATGTCATGTAGACATTCGGCCTTGCCTTGAGAACGATAAATTTGGGAACTTGATATCTTTATTTTAAGTTTCATTTGGTTGCACGGTCTTTGTTGACCGTTATTTTGGGGGCATTAATCAACTGATATTTTGTAATTATACTTAACTTTACTTTTGGGGAAATATGCTTATGATCATTGCTCATTCTGATATCTTGTTATGCTAATCACAAATCAGTCTTGTTTACGGGATTGAATAGTATTAATATGGTTTACTACACGCTTCCGCAATCTTGAGAATATGTTTGATATGGTTATATGTGAGATGATGTGTAAAGATAATCCTCACCGCGAAACCCTGTGAGAAATCACGTGCACGGATAAATGTTCTTTTAATTCCGTGTGCGGTTTAGCCAAAGAAATGCACGTGGCGCGGCATCACACCACCACTGTCCCGATCCCGGACTCGGATCCCCTAGTTTCCCCCTAGCCCCCCCCGGTCCGGGGTCGCGACAGGAGCTATATATATTTTTATATATGAATGTTTTTTACTTCAAAACTTTGATACGAGACTTTATATATATTGGGTTATTGACTTATATTCTGGTTTAGCTGGGTTGGTTTGTTTGAATTAGCCATGACTAAATTTCAGGGTACAAGGGTATTTTAGTAATTGTACTAGGACTTTCTTGGGGACCAAGAAAGCGGGGAATTATATATATATCTGATGTATCTCTAACCGTCTAGAGAGGTGAGAGCTTTCTTTCCCATGGGTGTTGGCCATTGTCGAACCACGTGGGATCGAATAAGGAGAAAGTCAAGTTTCTTTCCCGTGAACATATGCCAGTCTTACCAAACCACATAAATCTTGCTTTGTTCATGTCTAATAATGGCTTGGTGGTTTTGATTGTGTGTTTGTGCATCATGATTGAGATCGTATTTTTGGCGCGCCACTTTCCCCGACAAGCGGTAACAGAGCGAGGTTGTGTGATCTAGGGATTGAAGGTGTGTCTTAGATTTCTTATTGAGTCACGCGGATTGGCATGAGGAAGAAGGAGGAGGAGATTGATTTGAATCATAGCACACTGATTAGTGGGCCAAGGTGCATGGTTTGTGAATCTGGTCATCTCAGATCGAATCGTGAGGTGAGAAATCTGATCGATCTTGAGGGGATCGATCGGATTGGTATATAAATTAGTTGTATGATAATCTTGTTGAAACGAATAATAATAAAATCCTGTTCAAATATATATATTTAGGCCTTGTTTGGTATCTTTACTCTTTCTTGGATAGACCCATCAAAATAGAGCTAGTAAAAAAAAAAATGTCATAAGAAAAAGAGGTTAGAATCAAAAGAAGTGTTTGGTAATGCAAGGATCTACATTAAATAGACTTTTTTAATATCAATGGTTGAAATTTCTTTTTTATAAATTTCTAGAGACCCACAAGGTATCAAGCTCTGAAAACTGATCATATTGTGGTGTTCAATCTACCAAAGATATCTAATGGTTTGGATTTTGTTTTTGGGCCCTCCCTAATCTAGAAAATTACATCCAATGGCTTACAACTTTTACACATATTTCAAGATTGGTGATGATCCAACTACCGAAATTTTGTCTCATGGTCGTTCCTGATCTTGTGAACATTTCCAACGGTTTGGATCTTGATTTACACTCGCATAAATAATAAAGAAAAATGTTACTGCTCATGGACAAATCCAATATTGAGCATAATACTTCAATGATTGATATTGTTTTGCAAATATCTCGAGATTCACAAGGTGTCAAGCTTTGAAATTTGACCAGATAGCCATTTTCACCCTTCCAATTAAAGAGATCTAACGGTTTGGGTCTTGAGTTTGGAGCCCATAGATTAAAGAAAGTTGCATATAATGCTCACGTTTATTTGCATATATCTCGAGATTGGTGATGATCCAATGACTGAGATTTGGTTTCATGGTTGTGTTTGATCTTATGAACATTTTCAACGGTTTGGATCTTCATTTACCCTCTTATATCTTGAGAAAAAAAAATAAAATAAAAAAGATGGACTGGGGCGTGAAAGGCCAGGAACACTGTTCACCCGCCTCTACCTTTTCCCCTCTACTTTCTACATGCATGATGCATCCAATGGTGGGCTGTGGGAAATATAGGCATTGCCGCTACTTCTCTACACCATTTAGAGGCTGCCAAACATTGCCAAACGCCTCTATTATCAAAATCTCTATCTGATTTAGAGATTTTGAGAAATAGAGGTAAAAAATAGTGATGCTAAACGAGGGCTAATTAGTTAGAAATAAAAATATAGGTTGAGATCTTATTAAAAAGAAGAAGTAAATTTAAAAATATACCACTGGACTGATTCTTAAAATGTTAAATACTAAAAATTACTCAAAAGGGGAAGTTGTACGAATGTAATAAAGCCAGAAGCAAAGCTTTTAATTCTCACGTATTTTCATTTCTCTTCCAGTTTTTAAATATGAAAACAGAGAAAATAAATATATTTAACAAGATTTAATTGATTATAACTTATCTATCGAATTAATTTAATGATTCGAAGTAAATTAAGTAAGCTAATTTGATACCCATGTTTTTTTAATTAATTAAAGAATGTTGGCCAACTCTAGAGCCTTCATTTTTTTTGTATTAATCATTAATATGTGTTTATTATTATTTTTTTAGGCCGTGTGGGGGCACGAGCCTCTTTAGCTAGTCTAATTATAAACTAAAACGAACATCCTTTCCATATCTAATATTGTTTAGAATATTCTCTGTTAAGCCCTAGCTTATATTACTCACGCATGCACTGGCCCATCTATAGCTAGCCAACTTGTGGGGGTTTAAAATGTGTGAGATTAACCCTGCCCTGATGTGTGCAAGACTGGCCGACTTAGAAACAAGTTAATTATCTTCCATTCATTTTCTTTTTCAAGTAATACTAATTATTTTAAGTGAATTTAATATTATAAAATATAATCATTTTTTTTAGCAACATAGCCTGAACCTACAACCTCAAGATTAATAAATATATAATGTGTTTTTCCACATATATTATTTTATTAATAAATATGTGAATAGGATATAAATGGGACAAAATAGTTTGACGATGAATCTGAGCCAAACTTGTACAAGATTGGGTCCACCGGCCTGAAAATAAAATGTTCCTATGAAAAAAATAATGTCAAAAGTTACTTTTTATTGGGAATCCTTCTTTATGGATGATTTATGCATGGTTGTTTATGTTCATATAATATTTCTGTTTTTTTTTTTTTTTTTTTTTTTTTTTACTTCATTTATTAATTGGTAGTCTTTAATTCCATCTTCTTAATAAAACGCCCTTATGAAAAGAACTAATCGATTTTTCTTTTCATTTATCCATGTAATGAGAAAAGAAGTGTGGTAAAGCAGTTACTGAAATTATTGGTTGACCATGATTACCCCACTTTCCCCCTTCAGCAAAATGTTAATTAGCTCCTGCCATTATATCCATATTCAGATTTCTATGACCAAAGTTTCAAAATTCCTAATATTTAAGTTCTATCTATTATATTTTTATCGAGTAAAATTTCTAATTGGCCGGGTTAATGCAACAGATCAGGAATTGCTAGCAATATGTGCATTGAACGTTTGTTTCATGTCATTTTTAAAATCCATTGTTAAGTAAACACAAAGATAAACAAGGAGTACGTGAGGGTACTTATGATAATTTTACTGCAAGTAACATGGATCCTGGAGTGTTTTTTTTTTTTTTTTTTTTTTTTTGAATGAGGAAAAGGAAGGATGATATTCTTGTTTTTTGGATGCAGCTTTCAATGATTTCAATGGAGTTTCAATCAATGGTTTTATTCTTGTCTAAATGGCGCTTTTGCTATGTGCAAGAGCTTCTAAGGGTCCAAGACTCATCTTTTCCAGAAAGAAACCGAAGCAAGAGTGATTCTCCATGCGCGCAGTGAATAAAGTGAAGAGTTTTGATTTCCTCAAAATTTTTGTTTTTTTTTTTTTTTGGATGCCGTCAAATTTGAGGAGGCGATTAATGGCGATGGAGATTGGTCTATTAACTCTATAATCTTGAATATAATAAATAAATATTATTAAAAGCTGTTTTATCCATAGAGGAGTTGAATACTTTTGCTCACTAGATGGTTAAACTTGAGTCGTTGTCTTGTACTGATAATTTCATTTCTGAGATGCATTTTCAATTGTAGTTTTCATTTTATTGATTTTTAAGAAAACCATTTTTTTTGTTAAAAATTAAAATAAAACTCTGAAAAGACTAAGATAATATGAAATATCAGTATTTAAGAGACGGCATGCATTCTTAGTCGTTAAGTTTTGCAAATGTTTGAAAGAATGTATAGGGATAAAATTAGGACCAGTGTGCAAAACAGTAGCCACAAGCTGGTAGTTTCTCATTTGGTTGTTTCTATTTCGGTTGGTAGTTAAGATAAGCCGGTGACATCAACATTGTAGGCCCCACACATAGAACAAATATTTTGGTCAAATAAAATAAATCACCTTTAATGACCTATGAAGCATAAAAGTTACCACCATGTACAAAAGTCTAAGAGTCTACACACTAGTGTAGTAGGTCTGTTAGAGCTAATTTTGTATTAGGAGTTAGTAAACATGATAGTTGATTTCATGACCAAATGAAAGACCCAAGCATTTGAATATTGCAATGATGGGAGGGATATGGACCATTTTGTGAAAAGTTTTTCAAAAGGGCCTTAAAAGATAAGGCTTCCAATAGGAAATAAGAAGAGCTAGAGACATTAAGTAGCCTACAAAAGCAAAGGCCACTTGATGAATTCAATGAATTGTATGTATTTGTTGGACACCCTTGTCAGTCCTCCACACATCATGGCTTTCCAAGATCCACCAATCTACTGCCTAAGTTGTCATCTTTATTGCAGATGGAGTGTCACCCATCAATACCATATTAACTTAATTATATGGTACAGAATTTCTTAACCTTCCTTTTGTTCCAGACCAGTGGCATGAAATGTTTCTGTAATTAGGCCCATAAACTGAACAGTATGGATTCAGATACTAGATCCACATGTATGGTCCCATAATTAACCACGTTGAATGGGTTGCGTGATGCGTTGATCTAACAGCAATATAATTAATGCTTTGGCACAGAATGTTGTGTCCAAATTTGTTAAGGTTGTGGTCTCTCTCACACACAAAACCCTGCTCTTAACCACGTTGAATGGGTTGCATACTTGCATGACGCGTTGAGCTAGCAGCAATATAAATGCATTGGCATAGAATGCCTAATTTGTAAACCCGTGTCCAAATGTTCACACACAAAACCCTACACTATCAACCACGTTGAATGGGTTGTACGACGCGTTGATCTAACAGCAATACAAATGCATTGGCAGTACAGAATGCCTAATTTGTAAACTTGTAACCCCATATCATGAATCAATCCCTAGTCCCCTGGCAGTTGCCACCAAAGTACGTGCTGTGTGGAAGACTAGAAAGGGAGGCTAATGTATGTTGAAAAAAACAAAAGCAAGAAAGGAAAGAGTCAGGCCTTGTTTCACGTGAAACGGCGACTATCACGCCGTGTAGACCAAGGGGTGCAAAAAAGCAGGCTGTGGGCGAAAGAAGAGAACAAGATCCCGGGTCATGAGAGGGTGGAGCCAGGCAATGCTGACTCTTAAACAGTAGTAGAAAAGGAACCTTAAATTTTGGGGTGGTGATGATAAAGGAAGCTGTTTGGATCATTGATTAGTTTTGATAAATATCATTGAACCAAATTGCTACACATTAAAAGCTTCTCTTTACTACCGACATAAAAAGGAAATTATACTGTTTGGTGTGAGTGGGTGGGTGTGGGTGCTTTATAGCTAGGGAGATCACATGCAGGTTTCGGGTCAGATCCGGACTGATTGGTCAAGGTCCGGGTCAAAAGCTCTATCCCAAACACTTCCAAATTAAAGTGAAATGTACAAGAGAGATTTGCCTTGAAGCTGGGGGATCTTCACCAACAATATTGATAGTATTATTGCTGCTGTTGTTATTTTTATGGTAAGGATGACTATGATGATGAATTACTTTCAAGTTATGTGCAGTTAGATAGATGGGAATTTCAGTCATGCTTAATTTTTTTAATGCTTAAATGGGAGAACTTTTAAAGCCCATCAAGACTGATGTGATTACTGTTAGTCGTGATGATTTGGTTCTAATTAATTTTCTAGTGCTTGGATACATTAGGTCGTCCACAGTAGTGAATTCAAAATCTTAATTTGTTTTTTTAGCTGGATCCAAGTGGGTCTTGGGTCCAACCCTACCCATTTAAAAATCTAATGCAACAGTGTATGTGATGATAGTTGGAAGAGCACACCTTTTTTTCTCCCTCTTCCATTCAGTGATTTTACGCCTTTTTTTGTCTCTTCTATTCAGTCATCTCACACAGTGTGCCTCAAATCCGGACCACATTAATTAACCTATAGCATTTTACAAACATCAATGAATCAAATATATCAAGCTAGCATCTAAAAGTGGAGAAAACCATTTGTCCCTGCCATCTTGAGGGACTTACAATGGATGGATCAAATCAATCACACTTCATGTCTGAGAGAAAGAAAAGGATAAAGAAAGACTTTATGGCTTCATTTAAGGATTTATTAATTGGTTTATTATAGGATTCCTCTCATTTCTAACCACCAAAAATTTCACTATCTTCTTTTTTTGTTCAACTCCTATCTCATGACCCCGGATCCCTTAATTGAAAAAGGAAGACACTATTACATCCAATCCGTATTTGCCAGTTATATAAAAATTTTATGCTTGATTTCTTCATTTTAAGGAAGCAATTTAGATGATGCATTAGCTGGCATAAGATTTTGTATAAGTGACGAATGTGAATTGGATGAAACAGTAACTCCAATTTCTAAGGGGATCCGGACTCCTATTTATCTCTTCCATACATGAAATTGTCGTAACTCTCCTTACTTTTCTAGTCTTCTCCTATTTTATCTCATTTCAAACAAAACACAGAGGATGTGTAGCACGTTTTTATTGCTTCTAAAAGGAGGAACAATTCTACAAAGAAATTCCCTCCACACACGCACCCCTATATAAATGACTGTCCAACCCACCTTGCAGGTCCACCATTGATAAACAGGTCCATGAATCAGAACACTAGAGTCCTTGTCTGTTGGGGGTATACCAGCTGTATGGTTCGGATTCGCTGACGTTCATCTGAAAAACTATTACGATATTAATATTATTGTGCATATCTTTTGAGAAATATATTTTCCTTAATTTAGTCTTTGTATTTTAGGAAAATGTATCTTTGTGATTGGGATGATTTTTAGGTGATTAACCAAGCCTTGTATCTTGTAAGATATATACTTGATTATGATGAATGAAAAGACAGAGAAAATTGGTGGAATTTGTCATGGTATCAGAGAGCTTAGGGAGATCCTAGGGCAAACACAAATTTTTTTTTACAGTATTCTAGCCTCCACAAGAGATCATGGCTGGCGGAGAGGGAGAAAAGCAAGGAGATGGTGACAAGAAGGTGGATATGACGTATCACCTTGGATCGAGTGACGGTCCGGGAAACATCATTACCCCGATTCAATTACGTGGTGAGAACTACGATGAATGGGCGAGGGCAATTCGAACCTCGCTAAAGGCGAAGAGGAAATTTGGCTTTGTGGAAGGGAATATTTCGAAGCCAACAACAGAGGAGAAACTTGAGGATTGGATAGCTGTGCATTCGATGTTGGTGTCATGGCTGACCAATACCATTGAGCCGTCCGTTCGGTCGACACTTGGTGAATATGATGATGCACAACTCCTGTGGAACAATCTCAAAAACAGGTTTTGTGTGGTAAGCGGCACTCGTATATGTCAATTAAAAACGTCCTTGGGGGAGTGCAAGCAAGGAAAATCTGAGACTGTGGCAATTTATTTTGGTCGTTTGTCAAAAATCTGGGATGAACTGACCACATATGTGAAGGTGCCGGTTTGTCAGTGTGGAGGTTGCAAGTGTAGCATAGTCACGCAGGTAGAAAAATTGAGAGAAGAGGACTATCTACATCATTTTCTTATCGGTCTCGATGGAGCATATGCTTCAATTCGAACAAATCTGCTTGGACAAGAGCCATTGCCGACGCTTGATAGAGCATATCAACAAGTGATTCAAGCGGAAAGACTGCGTGGAGGAGAGTTGTCCTCATCTAAGGAAGAACGAGATAGTATCATGGCCTTCACAATTCAGCCTGATACGCGTGGTAAGTCTCGTTTTGTGGATAATACTGACAAGTTTTGCAATCATTGTAATAGAGAAGGCCACGATGAATCCTCTTGCTTTTAATTACATGGGTTCCCCGAATGGTGGGGGGACCGACCTCGCGGAGGAAGGGGACAAGGTCGTGGTGGAGGACGAACAGGAAGAGGAGGTGGGCGTGCAGGTTCTGGCCGTGGGAGAGGGCATGGTGCACCACCTGTCCGCGCAAATAAAACTAGCGGGGCTGGAACTTCGTCTGGGCAGCCGGCAGGGAACTCGCAGGGGCTGGCGGGTGCGACTGAAGCTGCGGGTCTTGCGGGTGTTTCAGCAACGCAACTGCAGCATGTCACTTGATTAATAGAACACCCTCTACTTTACTTAAGACTAAATCACCATATGAAATGTTGTTTGGGAAAGTGCCTTCTTATGATGCTATTCGTGTATTTGGTTGCCTTTGCTATGCTCATAATCAACGACACAAAGGTGATAAATTTGAAAGTAGGAGTCGTAAGTGTGTCTTTGTTGGTTATCCATTTGGGAAGAAAGGTTGGAAATTGTATGATTTAGAAACACATGAGTACTTTGTATCGAGGGATGTGAAGTTCTTTGAGAAAGAATTCCCTTTTGCGACAAACCCACCACGGAATGTGGTGACTCCTATGCTGGCGAACAATGAGGATGGGGCATGGAGTGAGGATGAAGGTGCTGATGAGTGTGCTGTGTGCGTTGAAGAGGGGTTGGAGGCAGCATCCACCCTCGAGGGGGGGTCTGGTGCTGCGGTGCAGCCCATGCAGCAGCCCGTACATGAGGATGTACGTGAAGGGGGGCTGGAGGCAGCGGTGGGGGAGCAAGGTGTGCAAGATGATGGTGAGCTAGGGCGTGGAAAACGAGCCAAAGCTCCGTCAACACGGTATCGTGATTTTGTTACTCATACTATACGGAAAATAAGTCCATCTGAGAATTCATCAGCTACTTCATCTTTCTCAGGTACGCCCTATCCTATAACATGCTTTGTGAATTGTGAACGTTTTTCTGTGAGACATAGGAATTTTCTTGCAGCAGTGACACTGGGACATGAGCCAAAGCATTTTAAAGAAGCAATGAAAGACTCGGGATGGTGAGATGCGATGGGTAAGGAGATACGAGCCCTTGAAGACAATGAGACTTGGGTAATGGAGACTCTTCCACCCGGAAAGAAAGCATTGGGGAGCCAGTGGATATATAAAATTAAGTATAAGTCCGATGGCAGCATAGAGCGACTCAAAGCAAGACTTGTGATCTATGGCAATCATCAGGTGGAAGGAATTGACTATAACGAGACATTTGCTCCTGTGGCAAAAATGGTGACGGTTCGTGTTTTTCTTGCAATTGCTGCTGTTAAAAATTGGAAGGTACATCAAATGGATGTGCATAATGCTTTTCTTCACGGTGATTTAAGTGAGGAGGTTTATATGAAGGTTCCTCCAGGCTTCAAGAATACAAACCCTAACATGGTTTGCAGGTTGAAAAAGTCGTTGTATGGTCTGAAACAAGCTCCACGATGTTGGTTTGCAAAACTGTCAAACGCGTTGAAGAATTATGGATTTGTACAATCCTATTCAGATTATTCATTATTTGGGTTGTGCAGGGGAGGGACTCAGATCAACGTGTTAGTTTATGTTGATGACTTGATTATTGCAGGAAATGATAAGGTTGCATTGACAACTTTTAAAGATTACCTTGGCAGGTGCTTTCATATGAAGGATTTGGGAGTTTTGAAATATTTCTTAGGGCTAGAAGTCGCCGTAATCCAGAAGGAATTTTTCTCTGCCAAAGAAAATACACACTCGAGATAATTTCTGAAACGGGTTTATTGGGAGCAAAGCCTGCGGCTTTTCCTATGGAACAAAATCACAATTTGGCCCTTGCTCGGGGCGAATTCCTTGCGGATCCGGCTCCTTATAGGCGACTTGTAGGGAGGTTGATTTACTTGTCTGTGACGAGACCTGATCTTGCATATTCGGTTCATATTTTGTCCCAATTTATGCAAGAACCTCGTGAGGCTCATTGGGAGGCGGCTCTCAGGGTCGTGAGATATTTGAAGACGAGTCCGGGGCAAGGGATTTTGCTTCGTGCTGATAGTGACCTAAGTCTCGAAGGGTGGTGTGACTCAGATTGGGCTAGTTGTCCACTTACACGGCGTTCCTTGACAGGATGGTTCGTGTTACTTGGTTGTTCTCCTGTGTCGTGGAAAACCAAGAAGCAACAAACAGTGTCTAGATCGTCTGCAAAGGCTGAGTATAGATCGATGGCGGCAACAGTGTGTGAGTTAAAGTGGCTTAAACAACTTTTAGGTGACTTGGGTGTGCGACATCCGAAGGGTATGAAGTTGTATTGTGATAGTCAGTCGGCGTTGTACATTGCTCAAAATCCAGTTTTTCACGAAAGAACAAAGCATATAGAGGCTGACTGTCATTTTGTTCGAGATGCAGTGACTGAAGGGATGATTTGTCCGTCATATGTTTCCACTAGTGTTCAATTGGCAGACATCTTTACAAAAGCGTTGGGGAAAGCGAAATTTGAGTTTCTACTTTGCAAGTTGGGCGTTCGAGATCTTCATGCACCAACTTGAGGGGGGGGTATTACGATATTAATATTATTGTGCATATCTTTTGAGAAATATATTTTCCTTAATTTAGTCTTTGTATTTTAGGAAAATGTATCTTTGTGATTGGGATGATTTTTAGGTGATCAATTTAGTCTTTATATTTTAGGAAAATGTATCTTTGTGATTGGGAGGATTTTTAGGTGATCAATTTAGTCTTTGTATTTTAGGAAAATGTATCTTTTGAGAAATATATTTTCCTTAATTTAGTCTTTGTATTTTAGGAAAATGTATCTTTGTGATTGGGATGATTTTTAGGTGATCAATTTAGTCTTTATATTTTAGGAAAATGTATTTCTCAAAAGATATGCACAATAATATTAATATCGTAATAAAAACTCATGAAAAAACTATTCTTCCTCTATTTTGCTCCAAAAATCAGTAGAGTAGCTATACATGGGCCTGCAGCCTCTGCTAATGTAGGGTAGACAAAGGGAGGATGGGAATCCGGCAGAAATCATGGGGCCCCTGTTGCATGTGAGTCCCATTCTAAGTACCCACCCATTCTCTTTTAAATTATTCAAATACTAACCAGATCCCTTTTTTGTGAAATGAGTATATATTCCACCCACATAAGGCAAGAACCCCAGAATCATAACTGTCCTACCATCCTGTTTCCTATTTATACAAGTATATATACATATATATATATAACTGCTCATTGTCCCCTCCCCCACACCACAGAAGAGAGACGCCAAACCCTAAAAGAGAGAAGTTCACCACAACAAGAAGCACTCCGATGGCTACTCTCCAAGGAGAAAACGTTGTTGTTCCTCAGTTGCAGCTTGAGAGGACCCTTTGCATGAAAGGAGGCAAAGGAGAAGCAAGCTATGCCAACAACTCACAAGCTCAGGTATCAGTAATTAATTCAATGCTATTAGTTTCTCAAGGGACAAGAGTTCTCTAGACCAAGATAAAAAATCACCCATAAAAAAGTGGTAGTGAGCCATATAAGACCTCAGGCTCTCTATATATCTTTCTTGAGTTGATTGTCATCGTTCAATACTTGTTTTGTATCCATGTTGGCTTTTCATGTTCCAACTTGGGACAAGTTGTTATTCGTGAAAATTGGGTTGGTAGTTCATTTCTTTAATTGCTATTGTATCAATGCCTGCCTAATAGCAAAATATAATGAACTGATGGTGTCTTTTTGTGTGGGTGATTGCAATGGCGTTCCTCCGAGAAGGCGCAACATGCTCGATCGATGCTTCACTTGTTAAAAGGTGCGCTCGATGCCGTCCTACTTCCTTCCCTGGACGCTCCCTTTGCAATCGCCGACTTGGGCTGTTCTTGCGGTGACAACACGCTGTTCATAGTTGATGTGATCATTAAACACCTGAGCAAGAGGTATGAAGCCTTAAGATTGGAGCCACCTGAATTCCAGGCCTACTTCTCCGACCTCCCCTCGAACGACTTCAACACCCTCTTCCAGCTTCTACCGCCCTTATCTGTTAAGGGCAGCTTAGAAGAGTGCCTTGCAGGTGATGATGGGTCCCGTTCTTACTATGCGGCAGGAGTCCCTGGCTCCTTCTACCGACGCCTTTTCCCTGCTAAGTCCATCAACGTCTTCCACTCGGCCTTCTCCTTGCATTGGCTTTCTCAGGTTAGGTTCTTGTTGAACTAAACAACCACATACACATTTGGTTGAGTGAAATTGCACCATTGCCTAGAAGTGGGCTAGGACAAAGCTGTTGTCCCACCTCTACTTAGATCCTTCATGGCCTACCTCTACTTAGATCGAGCCATCAAATTAAACATCCTTCTATTTGAATGGGAAACATAATAAGTGAGGTACATCATCCATTGAACATGGTGATAAGGGACACCCCTTGCACAAATAAACCTTCAATAAGGTTGTATTTCAGATAATAAAGAGATTCCCGTCCCATCAATTTTACCCAATATTAATATTTAATGTTACATAAACATTTCTTTCTTTAAGAAATAAAGGGCATCCTAAACCTATCCTAATGACTTTTCAAAACTTACACATTATATCTTGATTACTAATAATAATAGAAATTAAAACTTATAAACAGTTCATGATATCCTTCCATTGTAGGAGTCCCAATAAATACTTTTGGACCAAGAGTTCCGTTGCTTAGGGTTGCAAATCGGTATCCGATCATTCGAGTATATGAAGTCTTTGATTTATTTAAAGCGGGTATGGAACCTATTTTTGAATCCGGAGAAATTTGAATTTGAATCCATATCCATTTATATAGAATTTGGACGATTGGATATTGTCATGATTGCAATCAGAAGTCAAATTTGAAAGAAAAAGTTTCTATCAACCCATTGAACTTGGTTGTTGCACCATCCATTCCCTAGATTTGGCATCAATGATGTTGCACCATCCATTCCCTAGATTTAGCATCAATGATGTTTAAACACCACTGTACTATCGATTCCACCTGCTAATCACAAAATCAATTGCTGTTGCATATCAAGATCTACTGTCGGATCTTTTAAAATATAAGTTCTTTTTCTCCATCATTGCCAAGATCCCTTTGGAATCATTCTAATTCTTTATCATTATAGCAAAGTTGGATTTTGGTCTGATAAACCTCTGATTGGATCAAGCCTTCAAAACATCCTTCTATTTCGAGTGTAGAAGATGACAAAGTGTGGGTGGATCATTTAATCAATGGACTGATCAAATTGGATATGGTTTGAATTTGGTGTGGTTTTGTTCATTAATTATTTGTTGATGATGGGTTTGTCCCACAAAACTTGGGATGATCTGATCATGCGTATGTGGCCACTTGTACGATCAATTTTAGGAGTTATAAGAATATGATGTCTAATTTCTGTATAGAGATTATCAATCAATATTGAAAAGGTCTAACCTTCTTTATCTTTGTTTGGGAGCAGGTGCCAGAAAGTGTAACAGATAAGAAATCAATCGCCTATAACAAAGGAAGGGTCTTCATACATGGAGCTTCTGAAAGTACGGCTGATGCTTATAAGAAGCAGTTCCAGAGGGACCTGGCTACTTTTCTACGGTGTAGATCACAAGAGTTGAAAAGTGGGGGCTCTATGTTCATCGTGTGCTTGGGCAGGACCTCAGTGGGCCCCACCGACCAAGGAGGACCAGGGATCCTCTTTGGGACCCATTTTCAAGATGCTTGGAACGACCTCGTTCAAGAGGTACGACTATGAATCAAAGGCCCTTATATACATAGATGATGAAGATTTTATGATATGATATGACATGATCAGATCTAGATAAATAAATGATCCTTGGTATAGACCTATTAGATTGGGACTAACTATTAATCTAGATCTAAGATTGTTAAATAGAGACCGAATTGTTAACTTAGATCCAATCTTAATTATCATCATATTGAATGATAAGATCGTTATGGTCCACTTGTTATGTTTAGTGCTATTCAGATCAGATGGTTAGGATCATCTGATTAATCAATCTTTTAATTTTTCTTATTATTGATATATATATATATATATTTATATATATAGCCTTCCCCTTCAACATCCCTAAGATGACAGGGAATGATAAAGTTGGAAAAACATGCAAGAAATAAAAAGTTGCTTTGGATCCTTCTTAGAAAAAGGATCCCCAGACCAACAATCTACAATCTTCAAATTGAGGTGG
The DNA here is from genome assembly GCA_012931725.1 of Litsea cubeba. NCBI lineage: Eukaryota > Viridiplantae > Streptophyta > Magnoliopsida > Laurales > Lauraceae > Litsea > Litsea cubeba. Next base: position 41,082,157 of record CM022955.1, read on the forward strand.
GCCCCATCATCATGCCCACTTTTCCATTTTCTTTATGCCTTTAGAAATGTCCATATGACGGCCATTGGACTTCTAAGCACACCATCGTTGCTGTACTGGTGGGTCGCATCTTTGATAATTTCAGCATGTGAAGTCCTATCAATCATAATTAGAGTCTTCAATAATCATCTAAACCCTAAATAAAATTCAGTGTAAGTGACCACACTGAAAATTGAGTATTGGTGATGAGTGATTGCCCGTATCATGTCACCTTATCAGAAAGACAGAAATTAAGTAAAGCTAGGGTTTGACTGCAAGCTTTCTTTCATGGCTGCTTGCAGTAACCAGACAAGAAAGAGCAATGTCAAAGAAAAGTGAGACTTCGGTGGTAATGCTCTCTTTCAAAGTTTTGACCAATGTTTTCAAAATTGAATCGGAGGACAAACCCGGTTCAACTTTGAGGTCCAACACGTACGGTTCAACTCTCTTCAGAAGAAATTTTAGAATTATGAATACCTCAGTTTTTATTCAACTGAACCGGTGAAGCACCAATTGTTGTTTAAACTGAAGAATGTGTGTTTTGAGTGGGATCCACAAATTGGTTTAAAAATAAAAAACCAACACATTTTTGAGGTTGAATTATGAATTTTGGCATGTCCAACCCTGTGTTTGGGTGTCCCGCCGGTTCTCATCCAACTGCCTAAAGTTTAATCTCTGAGTTCTCTTTCTTGAGGGCGCAAGCAGTCCTCTCTCTTGCATGTGCGGGTTTCTTTTTATGTAATATGCGTTCGGCTTTATTCATGCATTAGTCGGGTCTCTCAAAGGTCCTCTTGGCCGGTAAAAAAGAAAAAAGAATAAATAAGAAAAAAAGAGGTCCAAACTTCATTAATTTTAGTGAAGCTAAAATGCATTTCATGTCATCTGGATTTATATGAAACTCAGCAGGGAAAAACTCTAGAACCGACTATAGGTCAAATTGTATTTGAGATTACTATAACCTACTAATGATACATGTCACATTAATTTTAACAAGTCAGTTGAATCTATTAATCAATCATAGCTTGTGAGTTTTTACAACTAAACACATTTAAACTCTAGATAGACAAGATAACGCTAAGATGATGATGAAGAAAAAGAATAAGCTTTATCAATCTTTTAATTGCAGGGCCTAGTGGATGGTGAAAAGCGCGACAATTTCAACATTCCAGTCTATGCAGCAAGCCTGCAGGATTTCAAAGAGGTAGTCGAGGCTGATGGATCCTTTGTCACCCAGAAGCTAGAGATCTTCCGTGGTGGTAGCCCACTGGTGCTCGACCGGCCAGAGGACGCAGCGGAGGTCGGCCGAGCCCTCTTGAACAGCTGCAGAGCCGTGTGTGGTGTTTTGGTCGACGCCCATCTCGGAGAGAGGCTCAGCGATGAGCTCTTTGCAAGGCTCGAGCGCCGAGCCACAAGCCATGCTAGAGAGCTGGTCGAGCATCTACAGTTCTATCATATAGTAGCCTCACTCTCATTGAGATAGAAGAAGAAAGTGAAACATGGAGAGCTATGTATGAATAATGGTGCCTGTGTTTTTTCTTAGTCAGTCAATCCCTTTTGCAGCTGGATGCAATCAGTGACTCTCTGTTTCCATGTTTCTTTGCCTTCATCTACTCCAACACAAGGGACTCTCTTTTCTCATTTCAGCTTTTGTGCTTATTATCATGTACTGTGTCTAACAAAACCTTTACCGTTCTCTTTTATGAAGTGATGTGAATGTATTTATACATGGATTTGTTTGTTCTTCTTTTATTCTTTGTGTTATCCATAACAAAATACTCTTCTTTCCTCCATGCCATCTTGCTCCTCTTGTAGAGTTTTATATTCGTTTTATTTTAGAATAAAAGATTGTATTAAAAACAGGGCTGAACAACAGACCCCCCAAAAAGAAATCATGCATGTGCTATATATGCTAAAAGATTCCTATTGACAATTTGCACTTATGTAACTAATATGCTCAGTTAGATTTAATCACATAATATTACAACATAAAAAACTATTAAAATTTGAGGTCCTAACATTAGGGCTGACACATTTTTTTTTTTTTGATAAATTTTTATGATGAAGGTATCCCTAAAGTCTTTGACCCATCGGACTAATCGATAGGGTGATGCCTGCTTAACCCACACAAATGTACACCGGGCAATCTGAGTTAGTTTTAAATACAAGATGTGGGAGCAAACCCACCCCTTATACCACTCCACCAACTCCGAAATGGGTAAAGCCTGACATTTGCTTTGATTGGAATTGAATTCTTAGGAGTTTGTGCTAAATTCTTTTCTAACGAGAGGAGGACAAAAGGTGGAAATGGGGACGACACCCTCACTGTTCTATGATCGATTTGATTTACTAGGGAGTTGTCTGGGTATTCATTTCCCAAATCCCGCTAATTCACTTTCATCAAAGAGGATATCATCTTCTTGGTTTCTTTAGCTCTAGTCAGTTTTAGCCAGTATATATATATATATATAGTAATTATCCAGTGCATAACTTTTTTTTGTGCACAACTCATAGTGTGGCCCACTTGATGACCCATCTGAATGTACCACACAACTTTAAAATACATATCGGTCCCATTTTTCACACCGATCTGAAATGGTTCGTACCGTTGGATCGACGAGTCAATTTTTAAAGGGACTAAACTTATTAGCCGTTAATGAAGAGGTTAGCATGATTAGATAAGGCCTAGATCTTATAGATAGGTAGTCCCCAACCCGATGAAGAGATCCCCACCGTTTCCATCCCTAAGTGGGGTCCCAGGTCGGCCCCAAGCTGAGTTGTGCATTTAAGCTTAAATGCACACCTTGTGCACTGGAGAGCTATATACACACACATAGATATAATGTGTGGCTCGTGCACTAGATTAGTGTAGGCCCATGGACTGGGATGTAGGGAATCGAAAGATATCCCTGGGCCCTTCATATATGAAAAAAATTAGCCACATCCGTAAACCCCATCATCTCCGTCTGGGCCCGATAAGTTTAACTGTGTAGAGTCCATTCGGCTGGGTGTGCAGTCGATCCTATAATCCATTCCATTCGGATGGGTGCAAAACCAAGGGAGCATGTGAAATTCTAGGAAGGTGTGGTGGTACAGTTGGATGGACCATCAGGTGGGTCCCACCCTTGGTGCTCAATATGTGCAACAGGCATACTGGATAACTATTATATATATATATATATATATATAGGTAAATGCTCATACAAAGTGACTCACACTAATATGAGAGTAAGAGGGACCCATTGGATCCATATCCAATGCCAATTGCATAAATATGAGGGTCCTCCCCCTTATTCTCATAATATTATGAAAGTTAATCTTATAGGAGCATTTTTCATATATATACATACCCATTGGATCCATATCCAATTCCAATGGCCTAAATATGAGGGTCCTCCCCATTACTCTTATAGTATTATGAAAGTTACTCTCATAGTAGCGCTACACAGCGCCTGTGCATCTTTTAGGAGAAAACGCCTCTCCTAGTTTGGTCCACTGGGATGCATGATGATTATGGAAGTCCATTAGATGGAAAGATCCATATGAGGCCTACCTATATGTAAAATCTTGAGTCCTTAAGATCATCCTAACCTTTTGATCCATGACCCTAAAATATAATAGTTTAGAGGCATCATTTTAGCGTGATTTCAATCCAACAGTGATGAAAAGTTGAATGAGTGTCAAATTTGGACTTGTGACTATTCATGGTGGGGTAGTGTATGTGAAAAGACTAGATTGACTCAACATAAGCCCCATGATAAAAAAAGAGGGCACTACTAGAAAAAAGGATTTTTATATCGGTTACAAAAATTGCCCTATATCAGTTTTTCATATAATCGATATAATATCTTTAGTCAATGTTTTTTATATCGGTTAATAATTTTTTATATTGGTTACATTGTAACCGATATAATAATCGCTATATATCATATCAGTTAACAAAGATGTGATATTAATTGATATATTTTATATCGGTTATTATGAAATCGATATTATATACACTTCTAAAATACAATGATTTATATCAGTTTTAAAAATTTGTTAAGATCGGTTATTAGTAAAACCGATATAATATGCTCCTCCAAAATACCCTCTTGAATAAATATGTGATATTAATTGATATATTTTATATCGGCTATTATGAAACCGATATTATACACTACTACAAAAACAATGATTTATATCGGTTTTAAAAATTTATTAATATCGGTTATTAGTAAAACCAATATAATATGTACGTTTCTTTTAATCAAATACTCGATAATTTCAACACACGTACAATCCAGATTAATTCCCCGCGGGCTCACTACCGTTTCCCACCCTTTTTTTCCTTCTTTCCCTCCTGTTTTCTCTTCCCTCCCTTTTCTTTCTTTCTCCATCAATCGTGCCATCTCTGTTTGGGGTTTCTCTTTCGTGCACTATTTTGGGATCACTCTTCTCATTTTTCTTTTGATTTGACGCTCAGTAAGGTTTACACTCTTTGGCTTTTCTCATCTGTACGTAGGTCTCTATATACTCTTTGGCTTTTCCCCTAGTAGTCAGCAGGTTCCTTCAGTTTCTGGTTGCAAGGCGGTTTTCGGAATGCAGGGCTAACGTGGATTTTGCATTTGGGTTCTGCTCCTTCTTGCTTGGTGTGACGCCCCGGAGTCCCACATCGACTATAAAGAGGAAAGTGAATGGGATTATATGTAGACCTTACACCCTTACCTTGCATGAGGCCTTTTGATGGGATAAGGCCCATCAGAAATAAAACCGTGAGGCCAGTGGGCCAAAGCGGACAATATCATGCATGTGTATAGGATGGAGCATTACAAATGGTATCAGAGTCGACTCTCGACTAGTTCGAGTATGGGTCCCCTACCATGGCCTGGTGTAAGTGGGCGGGTTTCCATGTGGGTGGGCCAAGAGGGCTGATAGGATATAGGGACTGGCAGGCTACTGCATAGGGACGTGCAGCCTTAAGGGGGGGTGGAATATGACGCCCAGGAGTCCCATATCAACTATAGGGAGGAAAGTGACTAGGATTATATGTAGACCTTACACCCTTACCTTGCATGAGGCCTTTTGATGGGTTGAGGCCCATTAGAAATAAAACTGTAAGGCCAGTGGGCCAAAGCGCACAATATCATGCATGTGCATAGGGTGGGACGTTGCACTTGGTTTGGTCTGCAGGGCTTTCTGGGCAGTTGAAATCTTCGGTTCTTCTCCCCCCTGGCTGCCCAGTTTTTCTTCCTGTAGAAAGGTTCCTTTCTCTTTTGGTTGCAGGGTGGTTTTTTGGCCTGAAGGGGTGAATTATCAGCTAGATTGTAGTTGCAGCAGGTTTTGGCACCTTCCTTCCTTGGTCTGTCTTGAAGGGCTCTATGAGTAGTTCAAGTCATGGGTTTTTGTAATTTCGATTAGAAGGTACTTCTTTTACTGCCTGCTCCATCTCAGTCTTTCGTTATCTGCTTGCTGGATAGCTCGAGGTGCTTCTCCTGCTGCCTGCTCCATCTCAGTCTTTCATTCTCTACTTGTTGGATAGCTCGCGGGTTGCAGGGATGGCTCTATTTCTGTAGCAGGTTTTTCTTCCAATTACTTTGGGCTGACTCCTTTTGCTTTGCTTTTTGAGTTGAAGATGTCTTTTGCCTGATCCCTGTCTGAATGCTTTCATATTCTTCATCACAATGAAAATCTCCAAAACCTTCAAAACCCCAAAACCCCAAAACCCAATGTACATCACAATCTAGGGGTGTTTGTTTGTTTGGTGTTTTGCTTGGGTTTGCAGGGCCTGAGAGGTAGACGTCGTGGATGGGGTGTGTTGGTGTTTTGTTTATTTCGATTTTCTAGTTTTGGTTGGTGCTGGTGTTTGTTTAGTTGGTTTTTGTTTGTTTTGGTTTAGGAAGATGGGTTTCATTTGGGGGGTTGGTTATTTGGGTTTTATGGTCTGGGGTTTGGTTGGTACTGTAGGTGTTTGTCTATTTGGGTTTTGGAAGATGATTTTTTTTTGGTCACAGGGGAACAATTGAGCTAGTTGTTATCCTCAAATGCACAATTTACAGTAAGTGGGACATGAATAGTCACTTCAATGCACAATTATATCTCTGCATTTCCTAAGTCAATTTACATATATGAATAGACTTGTGTTGTCTGAAAAAACAAATAGTCAAACCCATTTTATGAAAAAAATCATTATATGGGATTTATATTGGCTGGTTGCACTGTTGGAGTGTTTGGATTGAAATAGAATCGTGACAAACCCAACTTATTGAATAGTTCATTGGGGCCGTGCAGTTGTCATCAAATTTTGTGTGCAGCTACATTACTCTTCTCAAACATTTGTTTGTCTTTAGATCTTTTTATTTCATCTTAATAATGTTAGTCATTTTTTTTCTGTGGATTTTCTACATTACTCTTCTCAGGAATTTGTTTGTCATTAGATCGATCTTTTGAATTTTATCTTTTTTTCTATGAGTTTTGATATGCTTACCAAATGTGGATTTGTAGAAATCATCACTGAATCCACTGGGGCCAGCCAAACGTGGAATGAGATAAATCCTCCCTCACAAATCCTAATCTATAAATTATTATAACCAGTTCAATAATCTTAAATTATTATACTACATAGTTTTGTTTTGTGTATTTGTTTGAATATATCTATTTTTAATAAGTTATACACGTGTTTTTTTTACGTAATATTAGATTATATGGCATTGACTTTCTGATTATTGCTTGTCTCCATCATTTTATTGGGCTATACAAAAATGGTTGGGCTATACAAAAATGGACAAGTCTTGGATGTCATTGAATCGATTTTCTATTGCATACGGGGAAGGGGTTGGAAGTTTTTTGATGTCTGCCAAAAAGAAGTTTGGTGAACTTAATTAATCCCATGCCATGTACATGCAAAACATGTGGGAATCTCAATAAATTTGTAGCTAAGGATGTTGAGTACCATTTGTTTTTCCATGGTATCGATCAAAGTTATACTAGGCGGATATGGCATGAAGAAGCATCTCCTGGTGAAGCTCCCTCAAGTGTGCCTTTAAATAGGTCCACCCAACACCATTTTGGGAGTGATGTCCCAGATGATACTACACCCCCAGATGATGTTGCAAGCTCATTAAAATTGGCTCAGACCGCTTGTGACCTTTATTCATCTAATCCTGAAAAGTTTCAAAAAATTATTGCAGAGGCTGAGGAACCTTTATACAAAGGTTGTCTAAAGTTTACCAAATTATCTGCAGTAGTTACATTGTTTAATGAGAAAGCGAGGAGTGGGTGGTCTGACATAAGCTTTTCACGGTTGTTGAAAATCATTGGAGACATGCTACCCGACGATAATAATTTACTGCCCCGAAGTATGAAAGAGGTTAAAAAGACATTGTCTGTGTATGGGATGAGCTATGAGAAGATAGACGCATGTCCGAATGATTGCGTACCTTATAGAAAGGGATCTGATAATGAGAAAAACCTAGTTGCCCTACTTGTGGTGAGTCAAGATACAAAGTGAATAAGAACCTGACTGAGCAACGTAAGGGGGTGCCGGCAAAAGTTCTATGGTGTTTTCCACCTATCCCTAGGTTTAAGAAATTATTTCAGTCGGTACAGACATCAAAACATATGACTTGGCATGCTGATGAGAGAATGGTTAACGATAAATTACGCCACCCAACTGACTCCCCTGCCTGGAAGTTGGTAGATGATAAATGGTTGGAGTTTGCACAAGTGCCAAGAAATTTACGCTTAGCACTTTCAGCAGATGGGGTCAATCTGCATGGTTCGATGAGCAGCAAGTATAGTTGTTGGCCAGTAATGTTAGTCACTTACAATCTCCCGCCTTGGTTGTACATGAAAAGAAAGTTTGTGATGTTGACGATGTTGAAATCGGGTCCACGACAACCTGGAAACGACATCGATGTTTACCTAGAACCATTAATCGATGACTAGAAAACACTATGGGATATAGGGGTTAAAGCTCATGATGCTTACCGACAAGAGGCTTTTACATTGAAAGCAGTGTTGTTGTGGACCAGTAATGATTTCCCTGCATATGGTAATTTGTCTGGTTGTGTTGTAAAAGGCTATCATGGTTGCCCCATATGTGGCGAAGAGACACAATCATGCAGATTAAAACATTCAAGGAAGAATGTATACATGGCCCATCGAATGTTCCTTCTAGAAGATCATCCCTTTCGGAAACAGAAAAAAGCATTTAATGGTGAGCAAGAGTTTCGATTAGCACCAATTCCTTTGACTAGTGAAGAAGTGGCAGAAAAGGTTAATGGAATCAGAACCTTGTGGGGGAAACCAGTACCAAAAGAGAAGCCCAAGAAAAAGAATAAAAAATAAAAAAGATCGACTTCATTGAAGAGGAAGCGAGTGGAAGATGTTAGTGATGATGGAGCTAGAATTTGTTGGAAGAAGAAGTCAATTTTCTTTAACCTCGACTACTGGGAACACTTGCTTCTTCGACACAACTTGGATGTGATGCACATAGAGAAAAATGTTTGTGAGAGTCTTATTGAACCTTGCTGAATATTCCAGGTAAAACAAAGGATGGACTGAACGGTCGCCTTGATTTGGAGGATATGGCTTTAAGGGATGAACTGGCACCTGATGTAAGTCAAAATAGAGCGTACTTACCACCAGCTTGTTTCTCATTATCCAAAGAAGAGAAATTTAGTGTGTGTGAAACATTGCATAAGTTAAAAGTTCCAGATGGATACTCATCAAATTTCAGAGCATTGGTTTCTATGCAAGACTTAAAGTTGGGGGGGGGGGGGGTATGAAATCTCATGATTGCCATGTGTTGATGCAGCAATTACTTCCTGTTGCTATACGATCTGTGCTACCAAAACATGTGAGAGTTGTACTTATCAGATTTTTCTCATTTTTTGATGAATTATGTGCGAAGGTAGTAGATGTACCTCTATTGTTTGGAGTTTAGAAGAATCTGGCGGTCACCTTGTGTTTGCTAGAAAAATATTTCCCACCATCATTCTTTGATATTATGGTTCATTTAACCGTCCATCTCGTTCGAGAATTTCAGATTGGGGGCCCTGTTTGTTTGTGATGGATGTATGGATTTGAGAGGTATTAATAACTTTAAATATTCTTTAAGTACAATTAACTAATTTAAATTATATAAAGTAATCAATGGTTTACTATGTTTTAGGTATATGTCGGTTTTAAAAGGTCAAGTAAGAAATCGATACCGTCCAGAAGGTTGCATGGTAGAGTGTTACATTGTGGAGGAAGCGGTTGAATTTTGTAGTGAGCACTTCTCTGGATTGGATGCAGTTGGAATTCCACCATTTGAAGGTAAAAGTTACCCTGAAATTGTGACTAGAAAGAATCGTCCAGGAGGTGATTTTGTTGAAGTTGATGCTAAGTCCCTGGAGCAAGCACATTGTTATGTATTGCACAATACAAGTGTTATTCAACCCTATATTGAGTAATTATATTTTAACTTCTTGAGTTACAAGTTAAAGCGTTACACTAGTTTTAGAGCTAACATGGGGTTCGTGTGGAAAACTATGCAGGAGACACATGAACCACCTAAAGAAAACATTTGCTCAGCAGTCCAAAATTCAGAAATGGTTACAAGATGAACATAACCATTCTTTTAGTTCCTGGCTAAAAAACGAGGTAACAATTGTCAACTGTAAGACTTGTGTTATGTCTATTTACTAAATTGGACTAATTTTCTTAGGAACACAGGTTTTTGAAGATCAGCGAGTCACCGGTAACAGCATCTCAGAAATCTTGAGATGGGTATCACAAGGTCCTCATATACATGTTATGACATATCATAGTTATACCATTAATGGTTGTCATTTTACCACAAAGGATCGTGATGCTTCACATGTCACTCAGAATAGTGGTGTAAGTCTACTGGCCACGGCGATGAACGTGTCTAGTGCAAAGGATAATAATCCTGTTTTCTGCGATTCAAGGTACTATGGTGTTATTGTGGAAATATGGTTGATTGATTATAGTCATTTCAAAATCCCATTGTTCAAGTGTGATTGGGTTGACAACAAGACTGGCTTTAAGGTAGATGAGCTGGGATTCACCATAGTTGATCTTGCTAGTATTGGTTATAAATCTGATTCTTTCATTTTAGCCTCTCAAGCAAAGAAAGTCTTCTATGTACCTGATCCAGTCAATCATAAATGGTCCATTGCTCTAGCAACTCCTGAAAAAACCTATAATGTTGATGACAATGAAGAAGTCCTCTTAAATGATGGCATTGAAGATCAAACTCGTCCTGAAGTAATGCAATATGATGAACCATTGGATGCTATAAATGAATCTGAGGCAATGTACGCGTGAAGATGTTGAGGGGACTTGGACTGACATTGATATTTGAAAATGTATTATAATTGTATTTTTTCTGTAAGTGTTTCTTATTGCTAAATATTCCCTTATGTACTTGTTTTTAAGAAGCATATATATGTTATTTGAGCTGATATCACACTTAGTGGTAGTGTTAGTATGCTATGCATTGCATCGTTGTATGTATTACCTATTCCATGACATACAATATATTTATTGATATGTATGTTGTTTTTTTCACAGCTAGTAATGGATCTAGAAAGGAATGGTGAATCACAGGACAACATAAGTAATGTTGGTCAACCCCGCATTAAAAAAAAAAAAGGAAAGCTAGGGGGACAACTTTAATGCTTAAGTTGACCAAGAATTGGGATGGAAATGTAATTACTGTTGAGTATGATCAAAAGGGTAGGCCTACACCACAAGAAGTACGCAGGAAAATAGCTGGTTACGAAGGGTGATGGTCCCACTTAACGCATTTAGTGATTGGCGTAAATTGAAAGATCTTAGGGAAGGGCAGCTGGAAAGAGATTTATGGGCTACAATGAAGGTAAATAAATATGTGATTTCCTGTTACTTTTGGAAGACCTTAGAATAATATGTGCCTTATTAAGCTATAAGTCATTTTTACTATTTAACACAACATATTTTTTCTATATGATATCTCCATGTTTATTTGATACTAGCCCCGTCATCTGCATTAATATTTAGGTTTATGAAGCATTCTAAACAGAACTTGTGGTCTTTGTTACTTACATGTTTGGGCTGCTCATAATTTGGGATTTGTCTATGTGATAAGTTTCCCCTTTCATTTTAGCATGCATGCCCTATTTTTGAGACGCGCACACACAATGTTAAGTATAGGTCGATAAGTCAATTGCATGAAACTCCGTGAAAACATCTGTATAGTCTGCAATATTTGTTTTAAGCAAATTACTGGTCATACTATGATTTGCGAATCCTCATTTTATTCCCCACATTCTTATGTGCATCTTGTCTTGTATTAATTGGCATGAAAATATTAAGGGAAGTCGCACACCATTTAATTCATTTGGTATAGACCAGATTTGTGTTGGACGAAAATATGAGGGCTCAAGTTATATCTGATATTGGCCTCAAGTGGAGGACGTTCAAGACAACTCTGACTACTAAGTACATACTTCCATTCAAAGATAATCCCGAACTACTTGTGGAGCCACCTACAAAGTATAAGTTTATCGACAAATTAGTTTGGACTGAATTTGTGCAATCAAGGTTGACCCCAGAGCTTCAGGTATATATCTACTTCTATAGATTACTTGTGGAGCCACACCATTGCACTCACTCACACAGCACTGAGCACACCACACATAGCAAACCACTGCACTACAGCACACCCCTGCACACTGCAGCACATCCCAGCCAAACTGCAGCACACCCCTGCACACCACACAACACACTGCTGCACTGCAGTCTGCCCACACAGCACTCAGCGCACCACACATCACATACACAGCCAAATGGCGACACTCACTATCTTATATGCTGATGTATGTACCTTAATGTATTTTCTTCTTTGTAATTTTAAGGAGTTAAACATTCTGCAATCTAAAAGGCAGTCCAATAATATGTATACACACCGACTAAGCAGATCAGGCTATGCGGGTCTTGAAGAAGATATTGTAAGTACATTTAGTATAGAACTATTTTAAATAGTTTCTTACGGTTGAACTAAACTAACTTAGATGTTTAATTGAGTTTTTATATTTCATGTATAAAAAAATAATCCATAGAGACATGCATTTTCGTTTATCATGAAGATAGGAGTGTCAAATGGAAATTGGCTCGTCAAAACAAAAATGGGGAATATTCAAATGATTCCACAAGGGAAGTAGTAGGAAAAATTGTAAGTTTCCATTCTCAGAAAAATTGTAAATTGTTTTAGACTTTTTGTAAGAGTGCATCAAAGGTAGATGCGAGGCATCAAACATCTTCACTATAACTTGTAGGTCGAGTATTCTCCCTAAGTGCCTTGCATGACCATGCATCAAGGTATTTGAATATTACCTGTATACATACGGCTCGGGATTCATTGGTGTCATGGTTATTGTATGATGATCTGAAAAAGAAAGTAAATGTGGGGGCTGTAATGACTGAGGGGAGCAATGATGTTCTTACTATGGCTTTGGGTACCCCGTAGCATTGTGGACGAGTTAGAGGGGAAGGGAAGCATGTCACTCCAATGGCCTATTTCAAAATACCAAAATGTGGAACAAAGAAGTATAGTGAGGAGTTGTTGGCCCAGTTACATGAATCGCAGGAAAGAGTGAGAATCTTAGAACAAATTGTGAAGGATAAAGAGACACATCAGAACTCTCCCCATTCAGGAAATATTGCATCCAATAGTAGCGGCGTTTTAAGAGGTCAACGGGTAGTTTACCAAACCACAGTTTTTTGTTGTTTTGGTAGATTATGTTGAATACATGATTTCTTAACTAAGAGACCTAACTATATGCATTGCTTAATAACCATATGAATTCGTGTTTAACTCTTATAACATGCAGCTTGAAGATGGTGGTACTTCAAAAGTGAACAAGACATCATCAAATATTCTTAGTTCCCCGCAAGTATGTTTTATGGGTCTGCTATTAAATTATGAAATTACAACCAACATTAGTTTCATCGTATTATATACATTAGTCGATGTAAGATGTAGTACTTATATATATCATTTGAAGATGCAGAATTATAAATTGGCTTTGGGATCAAAGGATAAGATTGTTGCGAAAGGAAAGGTTTATGGGAAGACTGGACCATTGGAAAAAACTCACAATATTTCTTTAGGGGAGCACAATGTACGAGTGTCGATTGATTGTGTATTGTGTCCTGATTCCCCTCTTCCTATACCTGTGCGTGGTATTTTGACCACTATTTTAGATGCACACAACTCATTTGTGGCTTGGCCTGAAATATGGGTGATATTAGGTGATAAGGTAAAGTGTATTTTCCAACTCTTATTAGTTATGCTTAAGTTACACTACCGTAATTAACTTTGTCATTTTTATTTGGATTTCCATGTAGAGTGTGGTTGATGATTCTTTTGCAGCTAATGGTGATGCAACAAATGATGATGCAACTAATGGTGAAGGGGCAAGTCAGCTCCAAAAGTTTGCCAAGTTTATAGAAAAGATGATGAAATCAAGTCAAATAAGTATTCCATTTGAAAAAGGGGTATTTGAAGAAGATATAAAAATCAATTATTTTTTAAAATCTGATTTATTAGATCTTTGTAACGTGGAGAAGTTAGAGGTCAGCTCAATGACTGCATACCAAAGGTAAACTATTTGTCTTTTCCTAAGAACTATCAGTCTTTAATATATTTGATGTTATGACTCTTTTATTTACCTTATTTCTTTAGGTTCCTCTACGATAGATTTGAAAATTCTTGAGCAATATATGGATTTTCCCATCCTGCACATTTCAATGATTTTGGAGATAAAGAAGAGATGAAACGCAGCATGATAAAGAGAATGAAAATTGCAAAGGACCAATTGATTCTTGTTCCATACTCCACCATGTAAGGGTGTACTATATTTTCACGTGTCTTCAATTTATCTTAGTAGTCATTTTATATCCACTTGTGTGTAATTAAATCTTATTTGTCATTTAATTCGTCCGCTTTTATGGATTTAGGGGTCATTGACTTCTATTAGTCATTGATATGACATCAATGGAAGTGTTCTGGTTGGACTCCTTGGTACGAAAGGTTGTTGACTTGAATGTAAAGTTCATAGTGAATGAGTGAGTAGTTCATTAATTCTTCTTATTCATTTGTTTTCAAGGCTTCTCTTTTAAAATACCAAGTCTTAATGGATATCATTCTGTGAAGTGCGATGAAAGTGGCAGCTATGGAAATGGGAAAAAGAATTAAAGGAAATCCGACTTGGGAATTGGTGAAGGTGAGCAATGAATAATTGTGTTTATGATATCACACATACTTCCTAATCCTTTTTGTATGTTTTTTTTTTTATGGTCTCTATGTAGTGCCCTAAGCAAACGGGGAAAAAGGAATGCGGGGTTTATGTAATGAAATTTATGAAGCACCTTATGAAAGATCCTCTTGTGTAGACAAAATCTAAGTTGAAAGAACTTGGGGTGGCAGCGACATATGGCGACGAGGAGCTTAATGATTTACGTTTGGAGTTAGTTGAATATATTTTAGATTTTATCAACAATGGAGAATTGGTACATTCCATTTGATTGTGTTGGATTGCATATGGTGGCTGTTTTTATCAGGAAATCTCATTTTACCGTATAGTTCTTCATGCATGAGATATGAAGCATATATATATATATATATGTTAGCTAGGCTTCTCTTGCAAAGTATTGATCGATGAAGTGATTTATGCCTTGTAGGTCCATTTTTCATTGGAGAACTAAATTGGGGAAGCAGCGGTACACGGAGGCATCATATGCTACATAGTACATATACATACTTTTGGTTTTTTTGTTTATATATAGTTCAAATTTTTGTGCATCCCATGGAAGACAATGTAGATACTTTGTACATCCCATGGAAGAATATATAGTTCAAATTTTTGTACATCCCATGGAAGAATATATAGTTCAAATTTTTGTACATCCCATGGCCTGACCTTCAAAACCTTAACTTTTCTTATATTGCCCTATTTTCCTACATTCAATTTCCTTCTTCTAGATGATGCAAGATTAAAGACATAGTCCTCAAGAATTGAGTTTGAAATGGGCTTTTTCTTTAGTAATTGAGCTTTGGGAGTTATCCCTTTTTACTGAATTTTGAATTTTGTATGCGTTAATAAATTTAGTTTCAATTTGAATCATGGAATGGACTTGGATTTTTTGGTCTATACTTTGATTGTTGTGACCTTCAGGTTTGGAATGGTGGTACAAGTTGAAAATGCATGTACAGGTTTTGGAATGTGTGTATTGATTATATGAACAGAGGTTGAAAGTTGTGGAGTGGAATTAGATGTTACAATTTATTCATAAGACTTTTATTGAAAGTTGTGTTTTCCCCTCACAGTTCTTGCATCAGTTTTTTTTGTTGGCAAGGAGGTGGGTGAGAGAGAAGAAAGTAAGAGAGGAGGTGGCCGTTCAGGTGGGTGCGTGTAGGGTGGTGCAACAGGTGGGCTGTGCAGGGTGGGTGTGTGCAGGGTGGTGGAAGAAGAGGAGGCAGTGGGTGTGCAGGTGGGTGTGCAGGTAGTGGAAGAGGAGAAATTTCTCTTTTCCTTTTCTTTTCGATTTGTTTCTAAAGTAGCTCAAAAGATTATAGCATCCGTGGTATTTCATTTTGAGAAATCAAATATTCAATTTATGAACTTGTTTCTCACGTCTCAGTGCTTTTTGTTTGTTTTTATTTAAATGGATACCTAAACCTTTTCCTTGATGGTTCTTGGCAGATTACTCCAGCACATGACCTAGATTCCAGCATGGTATGTGATGCTAGAGGACGACCAACTTAAGGAATTTGGTGCAAACAATGACCATTGGGTGGTTGGAAGAAATGAGGAAGAAGCTCTTTCAGAGGCAAATAACCTATTCTCTGGGAAGAAATTTCAGATTGCTCGAGACCCAAATGTACTAGACACATGGTTTTCTTCTGGTCTGTTTCCATTATCTGTGCTTGGATGGCCGGAGGATACAGCAGATTTCATGGTATTTTACCCAACATCAGTGCTTGAAACTGGACATGACAGTCTCTTTTTATGGGTTGCCCGGATGGTGATGCTGGGTATGAAGCTGGGAGGTGATGTTCCTTTTAGAAAGGTAAGCTGTGATTCCTTTTACATACGTTCTTTTGCAGATGAAGTAAAACAACCAAAAACAAACAAGGATAGATGCCAATGTCATGTGCTAGCAAGTTACAGTCACCTTTACATGGATCCTGTTTCTAACTTCGTAATATGATGTTCCATCTACACACTCCACAATTGGTGTCAGACCTATTTTACACACAAATATGTAATATTCTACTTGCCGGATAACAAAAGTATGATGGTGATTTTTTTTTAATCAGAGAAAGTGAAACTTTATGAATGAGAACTTCAAGTATTGGAACTTGTGATAGAGCTGTATGGAACTATATAGTATATGATATATTACATCTGCATTCACAAATAATAGTTGGAGAATAGTTCAGCTGAAGCTGTCAAGAAATAATCAGGTAAACATCTTCCCCTTCCCATGCAGTGAGGGGATTGGCCACATTATTTGCACTTCTAATCAAGTGAGAAAATGAACATGATGATGTCGCACAGATATCTCAAATCTCTCTAAAAATAGAATGAAAATACGAAGGGGCTTTAGACATATTTGTAACGGCGGAAATTGTTTTGATGAATCTCCCTTTATGATTATTGGGTCACTGTGTTGTCATATTGGTCCTTAAATATCTTCAAAGCATGTCTAACTTCTGCTTCATCTGAATCTTTTATTCCTAGCAAACTATGAAAATATCTGAGCCACTCTGTGTCCTATCCCTAGGATCTCAAAGTACTAACCTACAAACAAGTTTTACAAGTGTTCTGGGTAAAGAAGTGGTAGTAATATTTGTACAAATGTGATATTTAATGAATGATTCAACATGCAGCAAATGATTTACCTTGATGATCTTTAGAGCACAAGTGCAGAACTGATAATACACTTTTGAGTTACTGCAGGTTTACTTGCACCCTATGATTTGTGATGCAAATGGTCGTAAAATGTCAAAGTTCTTGGGCAATGTGATTAACCCACTTGAGGTCATATATGGAATATCGTTGGAAGGCCTCCATAAAAGACTGGAAGAGGGTAATTTGAATCAAAGTGAGCTGCTCATTGCAAGGGAAGGACAAAAGAAAGACTTTCCAACTGGAATTGCTGAATGTGGTGCAGATGCACTCCGGTTTGCTCTCGTATCATATACAGCTCAGGTTCTCTTTTTTTATGAGTTTCTTGGTTGTGACTTTTTACCCTCTGATTTTCTTTATGTTCTATATCAGTCAAGTCTTCTTTTTCTTTTCTTTAGTCTGATAGGATAAACTTGGACATACAAAGGGTCGTTGTTTATCGGCAATGGTGCAATAAATTGTGGAATGCCATTCGATTTGCTATGAGCAAACTTAGAGATGAATATATGTGCCTCCTTTGAAGCTTGATGTGGATTCCATGCCGTTTATTTACAAATGGATACTGTCAGTTTTGGACAAAGCCACATTCAAAACTGTGTCATCCTTTGAATCATATGAATTCTCAGATACAGCTACAGCAGTGTATTCATGGTGGCACTATCGATTATGTGATGTATTTATTGAAGCAATCAAGCCTTACTTTTCTACCGACTCAAGCTTTGAGCCTTCAAAAAGGGCTGCAAGAGACACACTTTGGGTGTGTTTGGATACTGGTCTGCGCCTACTTCATCCATTTATGCCATTTACCTATACTATACTATGCGTGTGTATATATGTACATAGAAATTAATTTGTTTATATATATATAAAGGTTTTTTTTTGTTTAGATATATATATATATACTATGCTTTAGTTTCTCATGTGTTTTTTCATTCACAGAATGCCATATTTAATATGCTGATTATTACATAGCCAGTGATGAGAAGTTGCCCAACATGATCCAGTTCTTTCTAAACTTCAAAGAAAACTGTAAGCACTAACCAATTAACCATCAAATTAATGTCTAATCTTGAAGTCATGGTGATTATATTTACCATGAGTCGGATATTGTTGTGGGTGTTTCACAAATTCCAGATAATTACCCTTTCATATACCATGACTCTGTATTTAATAATCAGGTTTGTGTCATGCAAAAAATATTTCTGATTGGTTGTTGTGAATCCATGTTCATATGTTTTATTCCTACTCTGAAATGTTTGCACATATTGTCTCAATTCTGAAATGTTCTTTCCATTCATTGTTGAATGTGATACTGATGCCTCATGTTTGAAGTGGAAGTCATCATTTTATCTGATGCTAATGTGCTCATATATTGTATACATAATCATCACAAAGTCATTCAAAGATCAAATTATAATATTTATTTAGTGAGTTTTTTCATGAGCACAACAACTGATCTTGCTTGTTTGATAAAGAATGTGGATATGGTCATGCATGTTTTTCCATTTTCAAATTGGTAAACTCATCTAGCTTCATCATGGCATTGGCTATGCTACAGGATCCTGCAGCACTCTGGAGTCTATCCTGATTATGATAAAGAATTAGTTGATCTTGCAAAAGGAAGAACAAATGTGAAGAATGTGACCTTACTTCTTAGTGATTGGTGGGGTTCAGGCATTGTCCATGCAAAAGTCTGGATATCAGATGGTAAAGACATATATACCGGATCTACTAACAATGACTGGAAATCTCTTACCCAGGTACTCTGTTGCATTCACTCAATAAAGGCTCCTTTTAATCAGTATTTTATTTTCTTTGAGGTCATAACTGAGAGGGGATGCATGTTAATGGAGGTGGCAAGGAAAGAAAATAGATTTTGTGCATCTAGTTTTAGTTGCTTGCATTGTCCCAAATCAGAACCAAAGGAATGGAAGTGATTTGGTCTACCAATATTCGTCTCATTGCTAACTTGGTCTGCATATAAAGACACCCTAATGGAGGTGAGATTTTCAGTTTTGTATATCATCACTGAAGCCTTACTCACCCAATGCATTATAAGATCTTTTTGAGGATGTTACTCGAGAATTATCTCACCGAAAGACGAAATCGTTCAACAGGAAAATCTTCCTATGTTTCTATTGGCTTGTCATGAATCATGGGTCCTATAAGGATGGTCCTTATCATCTTACGGTACATACAACCTAGTGGGGCCCTCTTGAAACGTGTGCCAACTTTGGTGGAAGATTCCTTTTTTTTTCTCCATCTCATCGTTATTTCAATGCCTTATCATATCAAATGCATTGTAAGGGCATTTTTGTTTGTATATATATATATATACAAAGGTTTTTGTTGTTTAGATGTTAGTATTTTGAGGTATATTACAGGTTTTTTGGTCGTGGTACAACAGGTTCTTTTGATATTAAAATTAAATAAATTGTGAAATTATATCGGTTATAATGTAACCGATATAATAAACCATATGAAACCGATATAAAAAATATGTAATAACAAAGCAATTACATATTTTTTATATTGGTTATTCTTAATCAATTATATCGGTTATTATGAAACCGATATAAAAAACCATATGAAACCGATATAACATATATTGATTATATCGGTTTGGCTATAAGTTATGATATAAATACATATGATATTACATCGCTTTAGGCTTAACCGATATGAAATATTACACTTATTATATCGGTTTCGTTTATCTTTTATATCGGGGGTGCTTATATCGGTTTGAAATTCACTCAAAAACCGATATAATAGATCTTTTATATCAGTTTTTAGCCGATATAAAAATCCCTTTTTCTAATAGTGGGGGGTGACAAAAGGGGCGTTTTTTAGAATTCCCCTATATATATAGGTACCCTAGCCAAGGGAGCTAGGGCCCAAGTTATACCACATATTTGGGAAGAGAAGCCAACACAAGTGATAAGAGTAGCATACCTAAAGATCAATTCCTGTGTAGCCAAGTGACCTCTAGAGTTGCCAATTGACTGAGCAACCCCATGTTGTCAGTTTTAGCTAGTATTGATCCACCCCTGAGTCATATTTATATTTAATGTACCTCCAAGATTTTATTATTTTCATGCATACAAGTGTCACCTTATGAGGGTTTTTGAATTAACTAAAAAGGACAAGTCCATGTAGTAATACTCTTTGAGAGAGGACTATTTGTAGAAAACTTTTTTGGCAAATAGATAGTAGTAAAAAAAGTATTCTCTATTTTTTCCAAAATGTTGAAATTCTACCTAAATTAATATTTAAACTTTTCATCATGATGACTTTCCTATGGTCGCATTAGATAATAAGTGACGAATCAGCATATTTGAGAATTTCTCACCGATTAGATGCGATCTTCAGAACACAAATTAACCATAAGTGCATGGTTACTCTCTTGTGATAGTGGCAAATATGGGTCAAATCCACATGAAGCGAATTAAGGAAACTACTCAATTAAGAAGCTAAAGAAATAAAGAAGATGAAATTGAGAGTATGTAAAGAAAACAATTAAGAACAAAAGCAAGCAATTAATGAAAATAAACACTACAATTACTAAAATTGATCAAGGCATGGGGATCCACTAAGCATTTAACGCCCTTTTTAATTAAGAAAACCCTAACTTGTTCCAATTTTTTACTTCAAAGTAAAATCAAATCAATGCATTTTGATTTGAATGATTTAACATTAAAGTCCTCTCTCTCTTTTTAGAGAAATCTTTTTATCAATTAAAAATTCCAAAGGCCAAGACCTCCTTCACTTCATGACCTCCTTCACTTCATAAAAGAACCAAAATCATTTAAGTATTACCTATTAAACATAAGCATAACTTCTCACGTCCCAAAACCTTACTTCTGCAGCGGTCCGATCTTGGGGAGCGTGATTTGGGATTAAGTAAAATTTTTATTATTCTGCCAAGATCTTTAGGTGCGACGATATCAGAATTCCAACACAACCTATTGCGGAAGCTTATATGGTGTTACGACTTGGAGCCTGTGGCCATCGAATTCCGTGTTGCACTAAACCATTAGTATAATGCCATCAGATCAAGGCCCATAATCAGTCTAGAACAAACTATAATAACGAAACACAGAGCTCACAGTAACAGGATGATCCTTTTCCCAAATATATTCAAGTTGCAAATCATAAAAGCATATTCATTAAAGTCCCAAAGAAAAAGGTTAACAAAAGCCATGCAAAATAACTAACTGAACAAAATACCACCTCTGATTATGCGACGAACTCCGGTGCCAAGCACGACTCCTCAATGACATCATCAGCATGACAAACCTACAAGAACTCAAGGCTCCAAAGTCAACCGCACACGCTTTAACTCAAATCGAATGACCTGTTACCTCGAGCACCAAATGTAATATATCAGACACGACGGTATGGAAGGTGATTGATATAGATAACAACATGGGATAATTTATAAGAATCCATTTTTCAATACAAAAGCATATTTGAAAATCCAAGGACAATAATAATGGGTTTGCAAGACATGCATAACGAGATCAAATACCCGAAGTAGGAAAACATGATAGTAAAAATAGACTGAGCAAATGGCAACCACACTGAGCTATATTCTCCCGTCACCGGAGTGATAAGAGCAGACAAACTGATAAGCGTCGCCATACGAGATGGCCGGAGCAGACATATATAATTATAGTAACCTAGTATGGCTCGGCATCACACGGAATCCACCGCGGAACGGATAGCATGTAGACAGAATCCATGTTGCAGTTGGCAGAATTATTTAAGGATCCCAGGATGGATGATAAGGCTGACCCGATGTTGAGTTCATGAATTTACACATTTACGCATCATTTTATAATGAATTAGGGGTTTAATTAGGTGAATTACATCATTCTTCATCTAATTCCATCATTTCATGCATTTTCACCTAGAAACCTGAATTTTCATACTTTTCATACATTTTCTGCATTAATTTAGAATGTTTTGCAAATTTTCTCCGAAGAGTCCCAGTTGGAGTAGGACTCTATCCGGATGGGCTCTGCTTCAATATGAGCTCTTCAGTTTTTGATGTGTTGAATTAAAATGTGCAGAAAATGAGAATTACAGGCCTCTATCACGGAACCCACTTTCAAGCGCACATAGTCTTCATGGGCCCTGCATTGCTGAATTGAAGTTTGAAAAGAAGAACTCACCATGTGATCCCCACACACAAGCTATGTGAAAATCAATCAAAGGAGGAGTCCACTCATCATGTCAGTTGAAGAGTCCTAACTACAGTAGAAGACTTCTCATAGGTCCCACTATTCAAGCAGATTAAATGTCCTACATGGCAGGGTCCGCAGTAGTTACAGATTTGAAATTATTAGTGGATAATTCAAAGAGTACAATTCTGATTGGAACGAAAGAACAAGAGTTTGAATCATCCACATCGCATCTCCTTTCTAAAATGAAAGTTGTGCAGAGAAAGAATCAATTGCAAGTCAAATTTCAAAAGTTAATCCCGTTTTTCTCAGGATAACTAATCTTCAAACGGCCATACCTTTTAATCCGACCGTCGGATCGATGAAATTTACCTACCTTGGAAAGCTTATATAAAGTAGATATTTGTGGAGCCCAAGAATGTGCAAATCAGAGCTAAATTGACAAAGTTATGGGCCCAGAGATTTTCATGTTCATTTTTAGACGGGATTGCAATTAAATCCACACCGTTGATAATCAATTGTTGCACACTCCTTGTGGGACCCCATCTGAAGATTAGCCAAGCCATCCAGAGGTTTCCAGAAGCTTCCACCTCATTCAAATTCAAACAAGATAAAAGATATACCTTATCAATGAAGATAAATCAAATTTGCATAGAAGGTGTCCAGATTCAATGTATCTGTAAGATAACCGGAGTTATAATAGGAACCAAAAGGATGCATACGGGAGACAC
The DNA here is from genome assembly GCA_012931725.1 of Litsea cubeba. Classification (NCBI taxonomy): domain Eukaryota; kingdom Viridiplantae; phylum Streptophyta; class Magnoliopsida; order Laurales; family Lauraceae; genus Litsea; species Litsea cubeba. The sequence goes on from CM022955.1 coordinate 41,105,032, forward strand.
TCCCTCCCTTGGACATCCACCCTTATTCTCTCTCATCCTTCTCTTATTTCCCTAATTAATAGAATTTCAGAATTATTTTTGGGTATTCTAGAGCCCTGTTCCAGAAATTAGGATTTTTAGAAGAGAGATTTTTCAGAAACTATTGTACAAGGAGACTCTATCAATGAAACTACTTATGGAGTTCTTTTTAATGGCTGGCTAGATTTCTAGATTGGAGCACATAGATGAAGCTAAGTATGTGTGAAGCTAATAGATCTTTAATTTAATCTATGTGATTTTTCTATTACTTTCTTGTCTCTTTTAAATGCATACTCTATTAGAATAATAGATTCGTCTTCATGCCTTAGGCGGCCTCTATTTTGACTTCTAATGAAAATAGTTTGATGATTTATACTTATTTTGATAAATTATGCTTAGCGTTGAGATCCTTTGATAGTTTATGCTTAATTTGATCAGTCATGCTTATGATTTTTCATTCTTTTATGAGGTGAAGGAGGTCTTGGGTTATGACCTTATTGTTTTTATTAAAATTGATTTTTGCAAAAGACAAATCGTCCGGATCCGAAACATTGATTTGTTTCTCATATGAGTTATTTTGAGACAAATAGTAAAATAACTGCACAGATAGATTATTTATCTTGCTTAGTGAATTCTGAATGCTCTGATCTATTTTTTTTATATATATTTGATTAATTTGTTTCTGAATTCTTCTTGTTTTTCTAAGATCTCAAGTATTCATTAATCTTTGATTTTAAAAAAATAGATTTTAAATTTTAACCTAGTAGTGCTCCATGTGGGATTGACCTATAATTGCCACTGTCTCAACAAGATAGTTGTGAACTTACAGTAATTTTAATGGATTGATTTAATTCACATCACCCAAGAACCCAAGTTGACTGGTGCCGACCAAAAATCAATGCAAACGCTTACAAATTTACAAACCATATTCCGGCTTGATAACGGACTACTCTGCAAACTGTACAAATCATACATAGGGAAGCAAACAAAACGAGTAGCCCTTTCAAGACGTAAATAACGTGGCGAGCCACATAAAATCCATACTTGACACTAGGTCAAGTCCTTTTAAAACCAAAACCTTTACAAACTAATACCCTTACAAATCAAAGCCTTTACAAACACAAAACCTTTCCAAACCAATACCTTTACGAATCAAGACCTTTAAAGATTTTCCTAAAATATTTAATGAGAAAACATGCAAGTTTTCAGATTTGGAATGGCGTAATGACCTATGGTTGAGGGTGTTAGGGTTTTCATTTGTTGCGATTTGATTGGATGCATTCATTTTAAATAGCTTGATCTCTTATGCACTCATACTTTTTAATAATGGAATCTTCATGCATTAACTTTTCAAGTTTGGCATCATATAAGTTAAGACTTGATCATTACTGCATGATTTAATATTCTCACTTTACTTTCAAAAGTTTTATTAAATGAGTTTTTGAAACTCAAGCATAAACATGTTTTGTATCACATTTTGAAATTCCTTTTTAAAACATGTTAGTCTCTATTCAAGTCAAGTTTCTTCTTAGAAAAATCATTTTCTTATAAAAAAAAATTTGCCCAGAAGTCGGCCAGCCGAAGATCATTCGGCTACCTGTTCAGTAGGTCATATTCTGTACAGGGCTGTGTTCGGCTACCTATTCGGCCAGCTTCGGCTACCTGTTTGGCCAGCTGAAAAACCTCTTCGTCTAGCGAAATGTAAAAAGAATTTCAAATTATATGACCGTTGAACTAGCCATTGGAAAAAGTTGGTAGCCAAACTTGTGTTCAGCTAGCCGAATGGTAGCCGAACAGAGAGTCGTTGGAGCCTTCTTTTTACTATAAATTGAGTACTTCCTTGGAATTTGTGCGAACATTTTTGGGACTTTTGAGTGTGATTTTGGGGGTCTTTGTTTAATAGGTGGGCTAAGGTCTAATTGGAGAGATTAGTGAAAGACGAGGATGAAAGGAGAGTGATGGTGATGTTGGATCTCCAAATTGGGAAGGATTCCCCTAAGATTTTTTTATGAGAAACCAAGAAGAAAAATGAGAGAAAAAACTCAGTTGCAGATCCCTCCATCCACTGGAACGAAATGAAGAAGAAAGGAGAGGAGAGTCCTTTTATATTAAGTGGGTTGTGGGCCCCACTACTTACTAGAACTTGAGGGCCCCGGATGAGATCGACGAAGAAGAGAAAAATGATCCTTGGAAAATCTAATTTACTAAAAGTACAAAATTTCCATGGTTTTGGAATCTCGGAATTTGGGCTCAAATTTCAATGTGAAAAGGTTGTTTTGCCCCTAGGGCTGGAAAATTGGTTTTCTAGGCTTTGAATGAGAACGGGGTGAACACGAAAGGTTTTGGGGATAATTCGAACTATCAAAAGATATAAAATTAAAAATTTTCAAAATCAAGAACAATCCCTCAACTCTTAGACCACCCAAGGCATCGCTAGGCGCGCCAGACTAGGTCCAAAGGATCTCAAAACTTTCCAAAGCTATAGAAAAACTATTATAATCCACAAACCAACTCGATTAAACTCTAATCTCACTTATTGAGATAACCCATAATTAAGAAAAGGCCTCACTTATCACGAAAATTAGGGGTCGGGGTCTAACATAACCAATCAAAGAAAATTGTGTTCTAAGTATAGCCTATCAAACACAAGTATACATAATAGAAAATCGGATTTTAACTTTTGGAAATAAAATACCGAAGTTACCTACTGGTTTGAAGACAGTCTACTAGTATTAAAGCATAAATAGATGTGGAACAAGAAAAGATCAACTTAAATAGACATGGGTGAAATACTAATTAGCTTCATCCCAAGCCTCAATCAATGAGTCTATACAGCCATTCTAAAGAAGAACAACTGATTTGTCATTAACATAGTCTTCATCACAATCTTCTCCTTAGTTTTTCTTGGACAAGGCCTAGAGCTACCATTAAAAAAATAAAAAAAGTGGAGAACTAGAACTAGAAGAGACGAAAGAGAAGACGAGGGGAGAAAGGAGGGTGGGGGGAGGGTGAAGGGACGTCCAAGCCTAGGAGAGGGGAGGCCCTCTATTTATAGTTTGTGGCTCATTTTGTGGCTTGAGTTGTTTCCTTCTTGAACTCTATCTTGACTTATCTTACACTCCAAGCAATCCTCTCATCTTATCATAATTTGAATTTGAATTATTCTCTTGCCAATCTCAGCTTCTTGTTGTGCAACAATTTCCATCTTGGGCCCCATCAAAGATCACCATGTGTCAAAGTGATAATTTTTTTCAAGAATTTGAGATTTCATGTGACTAATGGAAAGAACCCATCTAGATGTCCAAGGGGGATATGGGCCCCATGTTGGATGTCTAGAACTCCTTGGAATCTTTCTTTCTTTTTTCTATATCACGTCCTTTCCTCTTTTGGCTTGATCTCTTACTCACTTTGGAATTCTATCTCTATAGATTGAATTTTTTAAAATCTTCTTTGGAGAGCTTTCCATCTTCCTCTTGGTTTAGCCCCATGTTGAAATAAAAAATGTCACTTTGCCTCTTCATACACTTTCAACATCAAAGAAGCTACATGAATCTGCATTCGTCCACAATGGAAAATGCTACTTCAAGCATCAGATCTTGTCAAAACCATCCAAAAACTTTAAGATCCTTCAAAACAGTTATAAAATGAGTGCACATGAAATTTTGGACCATTTCGACATTATTTGGCCTAACTTTACTCTTTCAGCAACTAAATAGGAGCTCCTGGGGATGGTGAAGCTGGAGACCTTATTTCGTAAAATATAACACACAGTTGGCCTCAAAATTCCCCTAGAAGGCTCTACCTCAAATTCCAGGCCATTCCGATACCGTTTGGCCCAAAATGCAAAAAGTCGCGTTCTCCATGCGGCAAAGTTTGCCCTTCCAGCGACAACAGCATTGGATATATTAAATCTTCAATCAAAGGCTATGGATGATCTTAAAATACTTTCAAAATGCTCTATGTCAAATTTCAGGTCAAATTGACAACGTTTAACCCAACATCAACCCTAAAAAATTAAAACCAAGCCTCCCGGCGGCAGAGATCACTGAGGCCATTACTCATCAGGCAAAACATATGGATGGTCTCAAAATACTTTCAAGGGGCAACATTTCAAGCTTCAGGTCACTTTGACATTATTCGACCAGACTTTGACCTCCCGAAAGCCAAATTAGGTCTCCCATCGACAGAGCCCCTCGGGGACCATGGTTTACAAATCAGAGCTAACAAATCGTCTTAAAATGATTCCAAGAGGCTCCCTGTCGGATTTCAGGTCAATCAAATATCATTTGACCATACATCAAAGCATGGCGTTTCACTTGCAACAAAATCAAGTTTACTGGCAACAGGGCCCCACACGGCTTCAAAACTCAAGAAAAAGCCTGTGGTTGGTCTTATTTCTTGCCCATGAAGCTACTCCTCAAATCTCAGGTCATTCCGACATCGTTGACCCAATTTTGGCTTCTAGCGGCAAATCGACACCTCTATGCGGCAAAGTCTTTGGCTTTCTTAGAAAATCAGGAACTTTGCTCCTGTTTTGCATGGTGTCTTGTTGAATTTCTGTAGGAAAATAATGCAAAAAATTGTACAAAAAAGCCAAGAAAAATATGCCAAAGAAGAAAAATCAGAAAAAACCTGAAAACAGCCGAAATACGTGACCAAAAGAGACAAACTTGCCCAATGGTCGCCGGTGACCATGCACCGACCTTGGAAATTCGGGTCGCTGGAATTTTCAAAAACCCACCTTTTGTGTCTCTATGATTTAGCCTCCATGCTTTTCCAAAATAATTGATTTTCGAGGCACGAAATCCGCCAATCTTTGACAACATCACGGATTCTCCTTCAAAATCACGGGTTCGTCATCAGACACCTCGATATCATCAATTGGCCAACTAAGAAAGCATAGTTTTTGCTCCACCGGGTAAGAAATCGACATGACATATCGTATCGGCCCACTGGTAGCAATCAATGTCTAAAATTGTATGATTATCCGACGACAATCGGCATGAGAACGCATTGCTGATCAAGGCTCCTACATCATGGGTAGAACTCTAAAAGATGCCGCGACTTTTCATACACTTCGGCGGCCACTTAATGCGGCTAATGACCAATTTTTATGATAAATGAATGTAGTTAATTACCCATTATCATGGACGGCCCAATCAGAATCCAAGGAGGAGTTACAGATCAAAATAATTATGGTATTAAAACCATGTAACTCCTCCCATCATGAAGTTTAAATGCAAATAAAGGCCCATTATTATCCAACGGACAATCAAAACTCAAGAAAAAGGAGTTATAGAAGACATAAGTTAAAATGTGTAATAACTCCTCCCATCATGTAGCATTAATGCATTTAAAGCCCATAAACTCCCCCATGGCCACCAAGATTCTATAAAAGGAGGTCATTTCCACTATTCCAAGGCAAATCCCACAAAAAAATTTTACACCGTTACTACGACGCTCCAACGATGATCTTTCATCCGTTGAAGAAGCTCTGCATCGACCACCACTACAAGGTGATTGAAGACCCTTGCCCCCTATCTCCATGGCTTAGACGCGGCTTCTTAGCCCGCTTGGGTTTTTAATGGATATAGGGTTCTCTCCTGGATCCTTATCTCCATGGCAATCTCCCGTGAAGTCAGATTTCCTTTTCTTTCTTCTCAATGTATTTAAAAAGAGACACAAAAATCACAAATCTTGTCTTTTCTTTTGACGAGAGTTGTAAATCTCCTATCATGACAAAAACACAAAATCGTCTTTCATGGCAAAAACATCGTCTTTCACAGCAAACAAGTGAAATTCGCCTTTCACGACATCCAAAATCTAAACTATGTCTCTTTTTTTTTAACACATGTGCAATGAAAGCTAGAAAAAAGTTTATTTTCTTTTCTACTTGAAAAGGTGGATCTACGGACTACCGCTTGTTATTTCTAAGTAGAATAGAAAATTCGGCATCTCCGTACACAAAATAAACCGATGCGGTTCGCTCACCTCCGGTCACGAAAGAGTTGGACCCCATGGATTCTCACATCCGCCGACCTCGGTAGTCCCGAGGCGATCCATGAACATAGCGCCATCACGCCACAATTCCAAATTTCTTTTGATCCACTTACATCTTGAATTAAATCTCTTCGAATTTCAAATCTTGGAGAGAAGGAAGAGATTAATTTTTGGATTTTTGGAAACAAAGAAGATAAGATCTCGAGGAGTTGGAAACTTGAAAGTGTGCAACCCAGTGGGGCCCTCCCTTGGTTGTGCCTTGGGAAGCACGCCTAAGGTGGGTCCCTTTTTTAACTTTTTTCTTCTTTTTGTTATTTTCTCAATTTTTCTCTAAGCTTATCTCAGTGTGGGTCCCATCTCTATGAGAATTTTCTACAAAGATATAAAGATAGCTTTAATGATAATTAATTGTATGAAGTCTTTGCATGCCATGGACGTGACCCAACTCAATACAGTATAATGCCTGATGAATCATGCAATGGTCCAAAATTGATGCATATTCAAAATAAAAGGCCTAATTGGTGTGACCTAGGGTACTGATGCAGACCATTGATTTCATAAAATTCATGCAAGATTAATGATCTTGAATGAATTTGACTAAAATTCCCACTTTAATACTCTAATGCATGAAATCATGAATTTCTTTGAAATTGAATGCAATTGGCTGTACATAAAAAGATGAATTAAAGTGCAATTTTGTGGACTCATCACTCAATGCCCTTGGAATAGAGCATTCCTCATGGAGGATTTGTATAGCTTAATTAGGGTTTGTTTGGTCATGTTTAGCAAACAGGTGACGAATCTGTAGATTGTAGAATTTTATACAGTCCTTAATTTATAAGTAAGGATTTCAACATCCATTTTTTTATTTGTGTGGTGGTATGTGTTGGGTTGGGGGACCTAAGAGTCCTCAAGAATAAGGGTCTCAAATGGCTTGAGTTCTCGAGGATTTACAATTGCCAACATTGGTTTTCCACTCCTATATGGAAAGGCAAAATCTTTTTCGTAAGGATTGGTTGGCAAATGTGACCTAAGGGTGATAAGATTAGGATTCTATGATAGAGGAAAAAAATCATAGGCCATGGTTTAATTATTTAGTGAGACACATTTTTCCTTGTGGAGAAGGGAAAAATGGCATCGGTTAACATGCTCATAGTCGAGTGGTGTTGCAACCTCACACACTTGCCAAATGACCAATTCTTGGGTCCTCAAGTATCACTAGGTCAGTCAATCTGGCCATAGATGAAGGCACCCTGTTGGACCCTTAAAAAACCCTTAAAATGAAGGCTTTTATTTTTTAAGAAAAATCCCAAGGGCCGATCTTAGATAGATTTTCTACAGACCCTGAGATTTGAGTGTTAGGCTTGGGCATTACTATCCCTAGTCCAACCCAATCCTCCTATTTTTCTTATATATATAAAAGATATATATATATATATATGTATGTATAAACTTAAATGTCCCTTGTAACAATCACTTAACAATAATAAAATGGAGGTATGAAGTTAATTTCATGCCCCATACCGATTATAAAATTCCCTAACAGCCCATCCACATATAAATTTAATTCAATTTATCCTTATTGAATTGTCAAAGTTATGTAAGGAACAGGTATTGCACGGTTGTTTTCGATACCTTTCTACTATTTTTGTTGCTTCTTATTATTTTTATATATCCTTGCTAGTGCTAAAGGGGAGTGGTCCACTTTTTCTCCACCAAGTGATTTGGGATGTCAACCAATTCATAAAGATAGTTTCTTGCTACAGGAAACATTGAAGATTTAAGGTGATCAAAATATCAGTTTTTAAGTCAAAATTAATAGTATTTTTTAAGTGCAATTATTTCTTTAATGGAATCCAACAATGGTTAACAATCATATTCGTATTAAATTGAAAACGACGCCAATTCATAAAGGGTAGATGAATGTAGATCGTTTGAATTTCTCAAAGATAACACCCTATTGTACAAAGCAAAGACGATGGAAAAAGGCTTAAATTGGAATGGTTCAATAATAGGAATTCCTGTGAAAGGAGTGAGATAGAACACCCAATGAAAGTAGATCGATTTTTTTCAATTTCTGAAGAACTGTATTGTTGACACCAAAAATGTCACTTTGTCTCTTCTTATACTTTCAACATCAAGAAGCTACATGAAGCCGCATCCTACCACAAACAGGCAATGCTACTTCAAGCATCAAATATTATCAAAATCAAACAAAAACTGCAAGATCATTCAAAACAACCATAAGAAGAGTACACATGAAGTTTCGGGCCATTTCGACATTATTTAGCCCAACTTCACTCTTCCAGCAGTTGAATAGGAGCTTCCGACAGCGGCGAAGTTGTAGACCTTGATTCACAAAACAGAGCACACAGTTGGCTTCGAAATGCCACTAGAAGGCTCTATATCAAATTACAAACCATTTCGTCACCGTTTGGCCCAAAGAGCAGAAGCTGTAGCAAAATCAGTTTTCCCGACGACGAAAGCATCGAAGACATCAAATCTTCAATCAGAGCCTATCGATGGTCTTAAAATACTTTCAAAAGGCTCTATGTCAAGTTTCCAGTCGAACTGACAATGTTTGACCCTATATTAATCCTCAAATAGCAAAACCATGCCTCTTGGCGGCAAGAACCACTGAAGCCATCACTCATCAAATAGAGTACATGGGTGATCTCAAAATACTTCCAAAGGATTATATGTCGAATTTCAGGTCATTTTGACAACATTTGACCAGACTTTTACTCTCGAAAGCTAAATAAGGCCTCCCAGAGGCGGAACTCTCCGGGACCATGATTTTCAAATGAAAGCTAATGTATCATCTTGAAATGAATCCAGTAGGCTCCCTGTCAAATTTCAGGTCAATCGGACATCGGTTGACCGTACATTAAAGCGCGACATCATTTTTGCAACAAAATCAAGTCTACTGGTGATAGGAACCCACATGGCTTCAAAACTCAAACAAATGCTTGTGGTTGGTCTTATTCATTGGTCAGGAGGTGCCATCTCAAATTTCAGGTCATTCCGACATCGTTTGGCCCAGTATTGTCTTCTGGCGGCAAATCGGCAACTGTACACGACAAAGTCTTCAGCTTTCCCGGAAAATCAGAAACTTTGCCCTTTGATCTGCACGGCATCTCGTCAAATTTTCTGCAGGGAAATCAGGCCAAAACATGTACAAAAATGTCAAGAAAAATACTGAAGAAGAAAGAATTAGAAAAAATCAAAAAACGGTCGAAAATCGTCGACCAAAAGGGGTAAAAAACCGCATGCGCGCGGGTGACCATGGGCCATGCATGGTCCCCGGCGACCCTGGATATCAAGGTCTTTGGATTTTTGCAGAAAACCCATCTTTGGGTGTTTTTTCATTTTTTGAAATGATTGGCCTCTGTGATTTTCCAAAAATCTGATTTTCGGGGCTCAAAATTCATAGTTCTTCGTCAACATCAAGAATCCGCCGTCGAAATCATGGGTTCATCATCAGACACTCTGAAATCACCGAACGGCCGACCAAGAAAGCACACTTTTTGCCCGACCGATCAAGAAATCGACAAGACAGATGGTACCGGCCCACTGGTAACAATTATTGATTGAAGTTACATGATCATCCAACAGCTATCGACATAAAAATCCATCGGCGATCAAGGCTTCCTACATGACGGGTAGAATTCCAAAAGACGCGGCATGGTCCGCGACTCTTCAAATGCTTTGGCGACCACTTAATGCAGTTAATGACCAATTTTATGATAAATTAATGTGGTCATTTGCTCATTGTTTTGGATGGTCCAATCAAAAGCCAAGGGATAGGAGTTACAAGTCAACCATAATCATGGCAATAAACCATACAACTCCTCCCATTATGGAGTTTAAAGGCAATTAAAAGCCCTTTATTCTCTAACAGCCAATCAAAAGCCAAGAAAAGGGAGTTACAAAATTACAAATTAAAAATCGTAACTCCTCCCATCACGGAGCATTAATTCACTTAATGCATTTAAAAGCTCATAAACTCTCCTCATGGCCACCAAAAGCCTATAAAAGGAGGTCATTCCAAGAAGAAAAGGACACCGTGCAAATTCTAAAAAAACTCTGCAACGTTGCTACGATGCTCCAACAACAACTTCTCCTCTGTTAAAGAATTCTTGCACCGACCACCACTACAAGGTGACAAAAGTCTCTTGGGGGGCCACCCCCCCAAGGCCTTCTCCCTTCGTCTCAATGGCTTATACGTGGCTCTTCAGCCCATCTACTTGAATTTTTATTGAATATAGGATATCCTCTTGGTCCTTATTCTCTAAAAGTCTGAGGTTGAAGCCAAGCCAAGAAAATCAAAAGCAACCTCTGTTCTTATTTGAAGGATGATGGTGAAGTCCACACACAACTTGCGACCATCAATCTGAACGAGTCGATACAATCTCCAAAGAAGTTGAATCACTTTTTCTTGTTTTTCATTGTATTTTGAATTTTTTAAAGAGACAAAAAATAGATCACAACTCTTGTCTTCTCTTTTTTATAAGAATTGTAACTCGCCTTTCACGGCAAAAACATCGCCTTTCACGGCAAAACAAATGAAAATCGCCTTTCACGGCATTCAAATCAAACCATGTCACTTTTCTTAAATATATGTTCAATGAAAACTAAAAACAAGTTAATTTTATTTTCTACTTGTGAATGAGGATCTACGGACCACCACTTGTCAATTCCAAGTAGAGTAGAAAATTTGGCATACCCGTATACAAAAAGTTTATGTTCACTTTGTCTTCGGTCACGATAGGGTTGGACCCCACGGACTCTCACATCCGCTGACCCCGGTAGTCCCGCAAGCGAATAAGTGAACCCATCGTGCATATGTTATTCGGTTCTTCATCCATAATGGTATGGAACAACAGTATCATTGGAGTAGATACACGAATCGCTTTAAATACAAGAAGCCAAGTAGGCGGATTAGTCTGAGTGGAGAAAAGAAAAAGAGATTGAACTAAAAAATATTTTCTGGGGATATCTATTTTCCTGGAGTGACATATAAGATATCCTGGTACTGCGGCATCTTGATACCACCCAGAACGAGGAAAAAAATTCTAAGGGTGTGTTTGGCAACCGGAGAGGAGTCTGCGGGATTTGAGATTTCTCTCTTCCAAGGGAGAAGTCAAATTCTTGCCAAGGATTTGCATAGCTAATGATTCCTTGCATTCCATGTTTGGTTGTAAATGTGGAGACACCGAGGATTTCATCAATCCATGTTTGGTGTTGAACACCAAATCTATGGATAATAAACAACCCACCTATTCATTTCAACCTTATATTCAATCTTTTCTAAAGTTATTTTAATAGTAACGGTAGTATGTCTTTCTTCAGGGTGTCTATACTCTTAGGTCTTCTCCTTTCTGAATTTTTTTCAACTTGTGAATTTTTAAGTGCTATAAAATGTGTTGTTTATCACTTACGTAGCTTAAAATCATTTCAAACCGGAATCTTGATATTAAGTTTTAATAAATCTTGAGAATTTTCATCTTATCTTTTCATTTTTACTTTGATCCATTTATCTCTCCAAATTAACATCCAATCTACCATAGCAATATGTGAGTTTGCGGGAGAGGTAGAGACGGTACGAAGTGGGGGTGGGGTTTTGACTTTTATACCCACCCCCTTTTGCACGCAGGATTTGCATATCTGATGGGGGGAGATCGGATCCCAAAATCATATCAATCGCAGATTTTAGGCACAAAGAATCAGCGATGATTTGCGGCTGTCAAACTTGGATATAGTATACAATAGTGGAAAGAAGGAATCTTTTCACGATGGATTTTGTAACCAAACGTGCCCTAAGGAATTAAAAAAAAATAAAAAATTGGATTCATGTCCAACGGATTAGACCTACCAAGAAATATTTTTTTTGTTTCAGTTCGACCCATAGTCACATATGAAATAGAAATGCTTTTAACCCTTTTCATTCTTTAATGAAATAATAAATTATAAGTCTAGGACCGAGTCACCAAAGTGTGAATGACTTTGTCCTATAAAAAAAGTGCTTTTAGGTCATGTTTAGCTAGCAGATCCTTGGGAAAAAGATTGTTTCTTTTCACAAAATCGTTACAAACCCCCATTTGGTAATTATAAATACCCATGGATTTTAAACAATGGAAATCCTCAATTTCATGATTTTCTGTAAGATCCGGATGTCATCACTTTTGCAAACTCACACATTGAAGCCAAATTTTGTCAGCTATTATTATATATGAAAGAGATAGGATTCAATTTTGAAATTGAGCTCCAATTTCGCAATTGATTGAGAAATCGAAGCTCAATTTTAATTTTAATTTTAACTTGAAGGAGAGATTTTAGGGATTCGGAAGAAATTCTCAATTTTAGCCAGCTAAATAAATAGTCCAATCTAAAATGAGATTCCTACTAAAGAGTCTAATCTTCTACGGTCTCTAATCAATCAATGCATATTTAGATTTTCATATATAATGTCATAGGTAAATCTTATCTTTCCCATCATAGATAGATGACATTTAGGGTTGCCAACCAACTGAGCAACACATTGTCGTTGTCATTATCAATTTTGATATTTTTTTTAATTTTAAATTTCAGTTTTACTTATTTGTATTGATTTCTCATGGGTTTTTTTTTTCTTTCTTCTAAATCACACTTCTTATTTCTATGCACTTCCTTTTATATGTATTTTCTGGTGTTTCATAATTTCTTTTCCTTTTATCATAATCCTATTTTATTTTATTTTTTCTGATTTTGATGGGTTGTTTTTTAAGTTTCCGTGGTGATAGGTATTTATTGATTTATGGCTTTTTATGAAGTAAATACTCAACTAATTTCAAACAAATACAAGTGCTCTCATTTTAACATTAATGAACTATATTTTTCTATTATTATTATTATTATTATAGGTTTTAATCTTGATTTCAATTATTAACATCTCAATATAATTTAGATTAAATATTATTTAAAATTTTATTTTTAATATTAAAAATTAGATTGCCCGAGCTAAGTGTGGGCATATCAGTGTGAAATCCCATGCGTACAAAGCCTCATAAGGAATTCTTTGTTCTTTTCTTTTCTTTTTTGCTAGAAGTGAGATTTATATTAAAACATAACAAACAAAGTTGATAACATGATACAGCAGAAGATAGAGAGAGCATCTAAGAACCTAGGCAAACATCAATTTTCATCAAAAGAGAAGGTTTCATAGCCTATCTAAACAACTAACCTACATCAAAAGAAGAGGATGCATATATATTAACAGCCAAAACAGGACCACTCTGCTGGTCTAAGTGATCTTCAGAAGTAGTGGTAAGCCTGCAGTTCCCTGAAACTAAGCCAAAATGCTCTTGAGAAGCTCTATCTTCATGCTGAACTATTTTCTCCTGCTCATATAATGAGTTAATATGAATGGGGAGAGAGGAATTAAAGAAAGCAGGATTTGGAGACTTTAGCTTAGCTAGATGGTCTGCGATTTGGTTGCAGTCTCTCCTCCAAAAGGATACTTTCCAGCAAAAGAAATTCATGTAGCAACTTAGTAATGCGTTTCCAAATATGCATCGGAGCGATAATAATCCGTGCTCAGTAAGGAATTCTCATTCCAAAGGTAGTAAGGAATCCTGATCTACGGACTTCTCATAGATTCCTCACCTATTACCAAACACCCTATTAGAGAAAGCCTCTATTCTTCAAACATTTTCTTAGTGGTTCCTCCACAAGAAGAGGTTGGGCAAGATAATGTTTTCTTAGTGGTTCCTACACATTGTAGTGTAGGAAAAGATTAAAAGTTGGTTTTCTCATTTTCAAGCCTTGAGCCTCGACTTGGCGACCTATAAATGTAGGGTAAGGGCCTAGGTAGTTGAGGCCCTCTAGGGCCCTGCCCTGTATGGCTGAGGGCAATGAAGGACATTTTCAGGCAAGACCTGCGTGCTCCTAATGAAGGACAGCCACAGGCAAGGCCAGTGCCTAAGGTATCACTCCTAGACCAGTAGTCCAAATGCTCAACATAGCAAAATGCAAAAATGGGAAACGGTATAGGCAAGTTCTTTATGAAAAAAATGTCCCATTTCAACAAACTTCACATGCCATTTGGACTAGACCCACTCACAATTCATCATCACCATCCACCCAAAGTTGCTGCTATGTTATGTGCGATGGACAACAACGTGAACTGTCTGCACTACACCAAAAATGAAAAATTGGAACGGATTACCATTCTTAATCCGTTCATCCGTTCCAATTTCTTGTTTTTGGAATGGATAAACGGATTAGGAATGGTTTAGGAACGGATGAACGAATTAGGAACACGCGGATTAGGAACGGTAATCCGTTCCAATTTTCCGTTTTTGGTGTAGTGCCGTGAGCCCAAATTTATTTGACCATTCTCATGGGCCCCACTACATTTAGAGTATTTTAAATGATGGGGTCGCTCTACCATATTTTCAACATTATAAAGGTAGGCCCCACTGAGATTTTTTTTCTTGAGCTTGGCAGCGGGCAAACTGACGCACTCTTGCCCATTAAAGGGGGAAGGAGAGGTATGGTGTCCCTAGACAGCTGAGCTACTGGAAGAGATCCCACCGGGATTTTGATTATTTGGTGGGCCTCACATAAAATCAGACATGCATTGTCCAAATAGTTTAATTACTTGTTGATGTTGGCCCTATTTTATTAGCCACTAGGCCACCTATAATCGAGTTACCCAACTTTGAGTTGTACAAAGTAACTCACCGTTGGATTGAAATCCATAAAAATATAATGCCTTGTAAAACCATTAAAATTAAGGGCCATGGTTCAAAGGGTACGATAATCTAATGTGTTGAAACTTTAACTCCCCTTATCTTTCCATCCTTAACCCACCCAATCTTATGATTGGCTTGGCCCCAAGATGAGCCATAGTGTTCACAAGGTCTCCATCATTGGCTTCAGACGGGGATTGGCTGGGAAAAATACATATTATCTGTACATATTAATTTGGAAACCAATACGAACAACTGACCTAACCCAGCCGATTGGGATCAGTTAGTACATGTTTGTTAACTGTTTCAGGCTGGTTCTAAGTTCATCAGTAGCCAAACTTTGAACTAATTTTTAGCCTATTCACAGAACTATTATCAGCTTGTTTATAGGAGTGTGGTGAAGTAGTTTTCAGTCCATTTGGGACCCTCTTTTAGACTGTGTTTCAGCCCACCGCATCCATCTACTTGGGGTGGCTTTTGACCCAATTAGAGCCTTAGTTTTGACCAAATTCTCAACCCGTTTGAAGTCAAAATCTGGCTGTAACCCAGCCCAATTTCAGAAAGTGTCGGGGCTAGAATTCGTCCCAGTTGTAGTCATTGTTTGGGTTGAACTGAGTCTCAACTCATCTGGAGAAAAAAATATGGGTTGAGTTACAACCTATTTTAGACAAACTAGTCTGGATTTTGACCCAACCCCAAATTATGTCTGGGTCATGTTTTAACCTATTTACATAAATCCTTTCAGGCTAGTTCCAGTATAATTCCAGCGTCTATTAACATGGTTTTAAGCCCATTCCAGCCTCTGTTTGGCCCGGATCTTATCCCACCCTTTTGACTCTTTGCTAGCTTAAGGGAATATCCAGATTTTAGAATGCTTGACTATATGAATTTGACTAGTTTGGTCCCACTCAGCCTGTTTACCAAGTGGAATTCAAACCTAGGTGCTGAATTTTTGCGTGTTTACAGCTGTCATCTAAACTGAGTTTTGACCCATTTGATCCATGGTCTGGGCTGAGTTTCAACCCATTTTAGAGATATAAGCTGGCTTTGGGTTTTCAACCTTTTTTTTTTTTTTTTGGGGGTGGGGGACATAAATTGGGTTGGGTCTTAACCTATTTTGCAACATATATGTAGGCCATTTGTCTGGATCAATTCAGGCTGATTCCAGCAGCATTTGGGCCATATTTTGAACCATTTTCAGCCTTTGTTTGGGCTAGTTTTGAGCCCATTTATATATACCCACCATTCAGACTGTTTGGATGTGAAGATCTAGGCTGCTTGGGGGTTTTGATCATAGAGATTCCAAGCCTTGTTTGCTTGTTGGGTTCTTGAATTTGTTATACCCATAACCGAGGCCTGCTCATCCTATGCACTCATGGACGTGGCTTAAAACCAAATTCTGTTTAAAGCAGCAATTTGAATGGGTCCACCAGT
Organism: Litsea cubeba; assembly: GCA_012931725.1. Lineage (NCBI taxonomy): Eukaryota > Viridiplantae > Streptophyta > Magnoliopsida > Laurales > Lauraceae > Litsea > Litsea cubeba. Next base: position 41,121,216 of record CM022955.1, read on the forward strand.
GAACCCAACCAAGGCATTGTCTTGCTTTCTTTCTGTTTGGTTCTATTCACACAGGTTTGAAACATATGTTTCCAAATTATAATATATTAAATTAGAAGGTTTTGGATTCGATTTTGACCGGCTGTTATAATCTTGACTGCAAGTTATTCAGGTTTCAAAACTCCTCTCCCCACTCCACTCATGCAACTACCTATTTTATCTCATTATATATAATCAAAATCACTTGCAACCACTCCCCACTTTTACTTTATTGCAAAAGCTCCATTTCAATCTAAGTTTTGCATTTTCCTTTCTACTCGATCAAATTCTCCTCTTTCTACCACTGGCTCTTGAATTGCATAAGAAGGTACTCTTACTACCTTCCTATTCTTTAGTTTTTTTTCTGCTAAAATCTATGAACTTTTTAATGCATGAATATTTAAGTTACAATGTTGGCCATATCCGTGCGGAGCACGGGTTATTTTGCTAATTATATATTTTGACAAGAACTCTTGCAAAGCCCATGTAACCCTTTGAGACCCTGATAAGTCACCGTCTTCAATGGAGAGCTTTTTTAAAGAGCAAAATCCTGATAAAGCAAGGATCTGGATCTTTGTTTGGATTGGAGGGCGGATACCTTCTTGCGTGAGGATCCGAATCTCCATTTTTTTAGCATTTGGAGGGCGAAATCCTTCTCAAGTAAGGACCCGATTCTACATTTTAATGGTGGCTAAGAGAATTTGGTGGAGGGTTCAAACCTTTTAAAATAAGGATCCGAATCTCCATTTTAATGGGGAAGAGCTGTGATATATGAGGAAGATGAGATGATAAAGATGTAATGGAGGAGATGAAATGATGAAGATGAAATGGGGATGATGTGGTGTGATACAATGGCTTTAGCGACCACGAGCTATGGTGACAATTTAATAGTCACTGCTCTGACAGTAAAAACATTTAATGAGTAATCTCTCACGGAGAATGCACCTTGTGTTTGTTTGTAGAGAAAAGGAAATATGAATCTTATTCGTAAGTTTTGTTAGCATAAATACAGAAATCCCAACCAGCCAACGGCAACTTTTACAATGTCTAAAAAATAACAAATTACCCTAAAATGAAGGCAATACACCCCCAAGTAGTTTCAATAGAAACCAATGATGAAAATAGTGGTAACGGCGGGAGTAGCGGCCCGCTGCCAAACCGCTACGAAGCGGGCGATACGTAGCGTAGCAGGGATACGTAGCGGCGTAGCGGTGCGATTTGAAAAAATCGCTAAAAAAATCTGAAAATTTCCAGAAAATACAGAAAATTGTAAAATGAAAGAATATGTGGTTCTTTTGCAAAAGTAAGTAAGAAAAGGAGGCGTAGCGGTGCCTTCATTGCATGAAACCTGTATCGCTGTTTGGTTATAAAATAATAGCATTGATCAATTTTTTCATATGTATTTATATTGGTTGGCTATTCTAAGTTAAAAACTAATAAAATGTTTGTAAAAAGCATGTAATTAAAATATCATCAGTATCATGCTTAGAATATAACATTTCATAGTTGTATAGTGAAATGCACACACACACATATGGAGATAATTTTTCTATTAAAGTTAAATTTGATTAGAGCCCTATTTTCGATTAGTGTAAAATTTGGTTGTGCCACTATTTCCTATTATAAAAAGCTTTGGTAAGGCCCTATTTACTATTAGAGTGAGATTTGGTTGGAACCTATCTTCAATTAGTTCGAAATTTGGCTGTGGTTTTTTATTTTTGAAAGTTGGCTATGGCCCTATTTCCAATTAGAGTGAATTTTGACGAAGGCATTAATTTAAATTAAGTAATATTTGGCTAAGGTATGACTTTTTTATTTTAAATTTGGGCCTCATAATGGAGCCCACCCGTGGAAAAAAAAAAAGACAACAAGTTCTTTGGCTTTTCTTCCTTTGGATGAGACCATTTAATCTTTTGAATGGTTTTTTTAATGATTTCTATTAAGTACTTTTATAAATTTTTTAGGATGATTTTTTAAATCAGTTTTTTAATGATTTTTAATGGTTGTTTTTTTAATGGTTTTTGAGTATTTTTTTAATGGGCTTTTTTAATGGATATGCCCATATCCTTTTTTTAAGTGAAATTTGGCTATGGATTTATTTCTGTTAGAGTGAAGTTTGGATAGGCCCATATCTACTTGAGTGAAATTTGGCAAAGGACATTTAACCAATTGTGTATATATTTAATTTAGGTGGGTCATGAATCTCAATTTAGCCTTGGGACATTTGATTAATGGTCTTTTCTTTTTAATCTAGGTGGGTCCCACTATTGGGGCCATGAACCTCACATTAAGCCCTAAGGGAAGGGCCCTTTCGAAGAAGGGCACGTGCTGGCCCTTTTCGCCATGCGTACAGAACATGATAAAAAAAGGGCATGTGCTGGCCCTTTTCTCCAGAAGCATCGAGAAAAAAAAAAGTGAAAGGAGGGAAACGAAAAGAGGGAAAAGGAGAAAGGAGGGGAAGGAAAAGAGGGAGGGAAGGAGAGAAGAAGAAGAAGAACGATGGAGATGGAGGAGGAGGAAGAAGAACGCTGCTTCGCTGCTGCTGCGCTGCCGCGGCGACGGTGATGCTGCCTCCACCATCAGGTATGTCTCACTCCTCTATAACTCATTTTTTCTTTTTTCCTTTCTTCCTTTGTATTTTTTTTTCTTTTTTCTGTTGTTTGTTCAATGGTGATACAGTGGGGTAAACGAAAAGAGAAGGGGGGTGTTTTTTAACCCATACCGCAATGTAGTGGCCGCTACGGCACTGTATCAGTCGTAGTGGCCGCTACAGACCACTACGGACCGATACGGGTGCGATACCCGATATTTATAATGTAGCGTGGCGGCCACTGCCGCCACGGCCGATATTTTCATCAATGAATGAAACTAACGTGGGACACCTTATTCCATTGAGACCCAGTCATGCCTCACCGAACAAGCACACATGCCACGAACCTAATCAGCCCCTAATCAGCACCTAATCAGCCCCATGCAAAGCTATGCATATGAGATTTAAAGAGCTGTATCAACTCCCTCCTTTCAAACGATCCTTGTCCTCAAGGTTAAATTGAGGAAATCTAGCCTCAAGATCACAATACTTCTCCCATGTTGCGTCTGAGTCTGGAGCTCCACGCCAACTAACCAGAACTTCAATAGTGATTGCAAATCGTCGTTAACGTTGTACTATTTCTCTAGCTAGAATTGCAGAAGGATAAGGGTTCAAAGACCCATCCGGATGAAAAGGTGGTAGAGAGGGCTGTGGAATTATATCTTGGCCAATCTTCGTCCTTTATTTGGAAAAATCATGGTTTAAAATCTCGGTATCGGTCGTGGTATCGGCCGGGCCGAAAAACAATATCGTCGTGGATATCGGTCCGTCGCGGTCGTCGCGGTGTAAAAATTTTTTTAATCCAAAAAAATTCGAAAAAAATATCCAAAAAATCTAGAATATTAGAAAATGCTGGAAAACAATATTTTTTTTCAATAGTAACAACAATAAATCAAAATCTCGGTCACCTTAAGTTATGAGTCCTGTCTGTGTCGCTGTTCGCTTTCTTCTCTAGTATTTCATATAATGCAACCATTATTGATGCTCATGATCAATTTATTAGTATAAAATATAAGAAAAATAAAGATAAGTAGATAACAAATATATCAGTCATCATTTAATACTAAGTCAATCATCAAATAAGTTGTGAAATTCATGACCATGAAGATAACATATTAAAATCTGAAACATGATAGTGAGATAGATAAATCATAAAGCACTTGGGCATCAAAAGGTTCATGGTTTACCTGAAATTAGAGGGGACTAGAGAGTAGAAACTAGAGAGAGATTGATGAGTATGAGTGTATGATAGTTGATAGATTGACAGCGTAATACCAAGTGGAGTGTCGCCCAGGCTCAATATCGTCATCATCATCATTTCTTCTGTATTAGTTAAAAAGATATGCTCCATACTGTTGTGCAACGCTACCATACCCATGACCATATTCAAATTGTTCTTGATAAGATGATGAACTATCTTGATCCCCTGTAGATTGTTCTTGGTAATTGTGCAGAAATGGTATGAAATAGCCATGAGGGGCATATAAAGGTCGTTGGGGATCATGTGGTGGTGGGGGAAGCCTCCCTTGCTCAATTAATATCTGTTCGATAGACATTATCGGTGTTGGTGAAGGGGGTACCCAATTAGGGACATATGAATAATTCATATACTGTCCATACAAGGCACCCTATTGGCCAACATAACCCCCATGATGACCATGAGTACCTTTCCCCACTCCTTACCCAGCAGTGTCACTACTACTCCCTGTCTGTCCAACATGTCTGACATAGCCACGGCGAGGATCTAACTCGGTAGCAGCAGGAAAATGCTCAACTGTCTCATAAGTGACATGCTCATCATCTCTATAATGACCCTCATCCCTGGGAGAGTCAGGTGGAATTCCTACTGATGATGAAGAAGTAGAAATACTTGACTCATTCTCCTCGTCCACGTCTTGTCCCCTTGGCTCACTTGTATTAGGCGCGCGCCCTTGTTGCATTATCAAGTTTATTTCTTCCAACCTTTCTGAGGCCTGAGCCAGTTTCTGAGGCCCTCACTGGCTCAGGCCTATCCCCAGTCAAGTCCTCCATCAACCCCTGTAACTCTGAGTCTTGGTCTAACACCGGTTCTTCTTGTTCCTCCAGCCATTGACCTAACACAGTATCCTCTTCTGAAAAGATATAGTCCAAATTAATTGGACAAAAATAATCCCAGTGATCCTCAAACTGTCCTTTCCTTCTATTTCTACTCCGGAGCTTGAGGTTGTAGTGGATGTGGACCAATTTATTTAGCTTCAGCATTGTTAATCTATTTCTTGGTCTTGTGTGGATAAAGGAGAAGGTGCTCTAGTTTCTTTCACAATTGGAAGACGATGTTGTTTGACTAAGGACTTTAATAGCAATCATCCTTAGTGTAGGAGCACTCTCTCCATAATTCAACCACCATTCAGCTGAAAAAAAATAGAAATGATATTAGAGTCAATAAAATAATAATAAGTCCTTGAACAATATAGAAATGACATTACAAATTTACAATCAATACCGGGATTTGTCTGTGTGATAGCTCTCCTCGCAGTCGTCATACCAAAGCTTCCAGCACGTACATTGTATATATCAATCTGAAGACATTAACATAATAAAATAAATTGGAGAAATTACAATGTTATACTTTTTTCCTTAATTAGCCTACCTGATTAGTAGCCCAAATTACTTCATCTGTATTCGCTGCCAGTCTTTCAATTACATTTTTTAATCCCAAACGGATTTCATCAGATGTACGTCCATCCAAAAATTGTGGATTAAAAAAGTATCCTGTAAAAGTACCAATGAATTTTAGTCAATGATAAATTAATATAGTGAGGCCAAATTGAATACAACAATTCAAATATTAAAGGAAATAGCCTTTACTTACCAGCAGTGTGTAAATCATGTTTCAATTGTCGTCCCCATCGATCGTCGATGATCTTCCAATACTTTTTGTAATATCTACAATCTGCTTGAATAGCCAGCTTTGATCTCTCCATGGCCTCATGTAAGAAGCCCATTGTTGTCTTATCATTGCTGTCAACCAATCGAAAAACCTTTATTAGGGGATCAAAAACATTCGAAACACCCTTCACATGAGGCCAAAATTTATTGGACTCAATTGTTTTACATACTTCTATTGTAATGGGGCTTGGTCTCTTTCCCCATTTCGAATTTATGAACTCTTGTGATTTTATTAATTGTAGAAGTCCTTCTCTACAACATTCCTGTTCTTTCTAGGAGTTAAGACCTAAATACATCAGAAACTGAAACATATCCAAGTTGCATTGTTGGCCGGTTATAACATTTTTTCCCTCAAGCATGAGATGGGCTTAAATATCTCCGTAGCTTCAACCTCTAGAAACATATCCAACTGAAACATCTAGACACTCAATCTGGATGGAATCTCAGTAATGCCTGTTTGTAACTTGCATTTATCTGCCACAATCATTAAAAAAATCCCACTGTAGGAGAAAGTAACTTGTCGACCTTGACCATAACATCCTCAATTATGCCCCGTGGAACCTTGACAGATCTATCATCGAGTTGCAAAGTAATTTTAGTAGGCTTCAACTCCCACTTCCCGAGCCCAATCTGCTCATACACCGAGTAAGGCAAGAGATTAACACTTGCCCTAAGATCCAACAAAGCATCATCAATGATGTGACTCCCAATCATACAAGTAACGGTGGGAGTGCCAAGATCTTTCATCTTAGGGGGAGTGTCATGCGGGATAATCGAGCTCACTTGCTCAGTGGGCCAAACATTTTTGGACACATTTGATTTAGACTTGCACTTCTAAGTGCACAAATCTTTCAAAAATTTTGCATACGAAGGGACTTGCTTGATTGCTTCTAGCAAAGGAAGGTTCATCTTCACTTGCTTGAACACCTCTAACATCTCATCCATGGTTGCTCCTTTTTTACCAAAGGGAAGTGGGAAAAGGGGCTTTAGGCACATATGGGGGTGCACAGCCAAGACAGATGAAGAACTAGGATGGGTGGCATCTTTTCCCTTAGCAACCCCAGAACCCTTAAGATTGGATGTAGACTCTCTCTCATCCTTCTTAGGCTCCTCGGGCTTTGACTCAAACTCACGCCCATTTCGACAACCACTTTTACTTTCTCATGATAGGTATCATGAGCTTGTGAGCTACTACCCACTTCGAATGCATTCTTAGGGTTGACCGTGGGTTGGCTAGGCAAATGTCCCTCCTCTCTTTTATTAAGAGCATTAGTTATTTGCCCCATCTGGTCCTATAGCTTGGCTATGGATTGAGAGTGGGAGTGGACCAATTGATTGCCTGCTCTGAGCTCTTACAGCACCGTTTCCTCAAAGGATGGGTTCTTTTGCGGCGGATGAAGGGTACGATGCTGGTCGGACTATTGGGAACGATAAGCCGCAGGATTGAAAGGAAAACTCGACCTTTGTGATTGAGCGGACGAAATGCCCTGGCTGGGCGACTTCTATGAAAAATTAGGGTGATTGCACCATCCCGGGTTATACTTTTTCAAAAATGGGTCATTTCCTGGTTTGGAGAATCTTTTGTGCAGCATTTACCTGCTCTAGCACAAATTAAGGAAACTAAGGGGCAGCTGGACAATCGCTCACAAAATGAGCGGGATTGGAGCACAAAGCACGAACTTCCTGATAAATAGGAGGCTGAAAGGATGAGGATCGGAGATACTGACCCACAGTCAAAAGCTGATCTAGCTTTTGGGGTCAAGGCAGCCACTTGAGTCTAGCACCCCTCCAGGTTTTTTAGCGTTAGAGGTTGCCCGCAGACTCTTGAGTCTAGCAATGGAGGCATGGTGTTGAAAAGTCTCGCTTAAGTTCTCAGAAAGTTCCCATGCCTAATCTCATTTTTTAGGATGATAGATCCCCCACTAGAGATGACTACCATCTTTCGTAACTAAAGAGACAACCCATCATAGAAGAACTGCACCAATTGCCACCTGGCGATTTGGAGATGAGGACATTTTTGAATGAGATCCTTAAACCTATCCCACACCTCATTGAATTGTTCACCATCATTCTGTGCGAACGATGTGATGGATTGCCTGTACTGATTAGTTTTGCCCGTAGAGAAATAATTGTGTAAAAAGTTTTGTTGTAGTTGGGCCCAAGTGGTAATGGGATTCCCAGGCAAAGTACTCAGCCAATATTTAACTTTGTCCTTCACCAAAAATGGGAAAAGAAACATCTTGTGGCACTCACTACTGAAATTGTTTATTATCATTGTGGAGCAAATAACCAGGAACTCATCAATGTGATTGTATGTGTCTTCATTGCTCAAGCCATAGAAAGAGGGAAGCGGTTGGACTGTGCTTGGCTTGGTTTCATACTGAGCTGCCTGCACTACTGGTAGTTGAATACACAATGGTGGTGTGTATTCTGAAGGAGTGTAGTGCTCCTTTAAGGGCCGAAGAGGTGGCGGAGGTCGTGGGATATTACCCTCATTTATGTCGTCCGCCAGTAGTGAAGTTGTGTGTGGGGAATAAGGTGAGCGCTTTGAAGATCTAATTTTCCTAAGGGCTCACTCTAGGTCTTGGTATAGAGAAACTAAATCAAGATGACACGAACGACGACCAAGCATGCGCACACACAACTCATACTACAAGTTATGGAAGAACTCAAAAAATCTTTAACTTACAGTGCTTTGGATGGAGAAGAGAGATTCCCCTTAGATCCTTGCACAAACTCTAGGATTCTCTGTGTTAGAATCAATAACCTGCAACAAGGATATCAAAAGATATGATTAAAAATAAAAGAATGAAAGAAATATTTGAAATAGAGAAATTAAAGTAGAAATTCTAAAAGGAAACAAGCAATCGTACTAATTGTCCCCGGCAATGGTGCCAAGATTTGCTCGCTCAAAAGTGAGGTTTTTAGAAATAAATAAAACCTAGCTACCATATCTACCCATGAGAATAATGACGTTAGATGGGCGTTATTTCCACTGGGACAAAAATGCTAAGTTGCGTTGCTTTCAAGATCAATTCCTAAATTAATTCCAAGGAAGAAGGAAAATTTGGTTTGGGATTTTGGTTCCTAAATTATCTAAATGAGAATGGACTTTGCTTCAATGAAAGGAAGGCCTTAGGGTATGAATTCACCCTAGCCTTGCACAATGGCGAGTGAATACCTAGGGTTTCAATATCAATGCTTCAAAGACCCATTTTGGCTACAAGCCTCCATGGAGTCACCAAATGGATTATGTGGCTTATATTTGGGCATAACCTATCTCTAAGGTATAGATTATCTTAGACCTAAACATCATATACATTCAAGCACCATTACATGAATAGCATTCAAGACTACACGAATTGAACACTAAAGCTAGATGTAGCATTAAATCATAAAACCCATAAATGGTTAGCATTCACATCATGTAATCAAAACATTTCAAGCAAAATCCTAGAACTTATACATTTCCAAAGTACTTGACTAGGGCTTCTTCATAGCCCTAAGGTAGAGAGTTAGTGACACCTGGTGGGAGAGTGATGAAGGATCATTGATGAAGCCTCCATTGATGCTCCTTGGAATGCTTCAATACTAGCATCCAGTTGCCTCTTCCAATCTTTGATAACCCTCAAACTCATTTTTTGGGTTCCTTATATATCTCTCTCCCAAATTCTCCTCCAAACAGCATAACAAAACAGATTCACCCCTCAACCAGTGTTCGGACGCCGCTGTGTCGGCATCTACCCAGTCTTGCCCAGCTCGCTCTAGGTTAAGGCCATGTCCCCCTAATTATTTCAAACTTCACTCCCTTCACCTAAAACACCTGCAAATACGAGAATATCACAATCAAGCACATGTGGTATCATTCTAAGACATAACAAAGACAGCCTAAATGGTACATTTAGGCGCTCATCAGTAACAAGCAACCAACTTCTGGGATTGTCTTGTAGAGATTGAGCTTTGTCTATATGGTTGAAGGCAAAGGTAGACCCGGTCCTTTTGCTTTCAACAACAAACTCCTATTCAGTTTTGCGTTTATCGGCATTCTATTTCATCCCAGCTTGTGCTTTTTTGAGATTATCTTTCAACAAAATTAAAGCTTTTTCACGATCACAGAGCTCATCATCCACTGCTTAGACAAGGGTTGTACCCGGAACATATGAAATGAGAGTGGGTGGGGCCACCCATAGACTGCTTGATACGGAGTAAATCGAGTTGTCGAATGGAAGATAATATTGCACCGCAATTCTGCTAACCTAATCTATCACAGCGCCATTCTGCTAACGGAATCCATCGTACCTGTGATAACACCTTCAGTTTGCCTGTTAGATTGGCCGGGTGATAGGATGACGTCATCTGCAATTGAGTGCCTGATAAGTCCTTAAAAATGCATTATTTTATGATTATTTTTGGAAATTTTAAGGACTTATTAATCCGAAGGAGACTCATTGAGATAGAAATCATGATTTTATCCATTTTAGAATCATTATAATGCTTTCTTGCATGATTTGTTAAAAAATCACACTTTTTGCATAAATTCATGAGACCTGCTATTTTTGGAAATCTATTTATTGGAAAATCATGTAAAAAGATGTGCATTACATGAAAAGTGGTCCTGCATACATGCATTTGTAATTCAAGGGTAAGATTGCCTTTTCATATGAGATTTACATTTATTTTGTAGGAAATCGATGACATGCGTCCCATTTGCAAAAGATTGAGGCTAAGGAAAGAAAGTGTGAAGAAAAGGAAGAGAATAAAACGAGAGGAAAAGAAATTTGGGAAATTGGAATGGAGGGGGCCCAGTCTCTTTGCACATAATTTCAAGACTATCTTTTGAGATAATTGGAGAAATTTCCCAAAGAAACTCAAGAACAGAAGTACAAGTGTAGAAGACATTTACTTGACTTCTAAATATGGAATGTTTTGTGTAGAAGAAGAATTTTTTATAGCTACAGAAGAGGATGTTGGAGACAAAATAGGGTTGCCAAGACACTACTTAAAGAGGCCTTGGGCGTGCAACCTTCCCTATGGAAGAATTCTCTCTAGCCTCTCTATACTCCATCCTATCCATTCTATTTCTCCCCATTGTAGTTCTCAAAAAGGCTTAGCGCTAAAGCCACATTATTCCCTTGGGATTTCTCAACTAGAAAATGTGTATTTTCCATCCTAACTTTTATTTTTCTTGGTTCAATTTCTCTATCATATGTAAGAATTCTACATGTTAGTAAAGCTATTTTTCTCGTGGTTCTTCTTGTGATTTACGGTTGCTTTAGCTATTTTTCTTGCTTTGTGATTGGTCCACATGTTAATGTTCATTGAATAATTGAGTTCGGTTGTGGATGATAAGAACCATTGAAGAGCAAGTTTCGGAAGTTGATTTTTTTAGTGTAATTTAGTTATGAAAACTAAATTAAGTGCTCAGATTTGATTAAGCATGTCAAACAGGCTATGGGGCCCCTAGGACCGCCCGCCCGTGCCACGGGCTGGATTGACACGGCCCGCCCCAGCTAGCGGGCCGGCACAGTAAGGCCCACCAGGGAAAAACCCTGGCATGGCACGGCCCACTTACATGGCCCACAATGGGGCGGGCTAGAGCGAGCCGTGCCGGGCCGGGCCGGTGGGCCAGGCATGCCTCCATATTTTTTTCTTTTTTTTTCTTACCAGTATTAAAAATAAAAATTAGAACAAAAGCATGGAGAATGACAAATTAAGATATTTAACTGGTTCGGTCAAACTCGACCTACTCCACTGAGAAAAGATAACCATTTGGATCTTAACTTCTTGAAGGTTTCTAAATAGGAATACCTTCAAAACCTTTCAATCTTTTTAAAAAATAAAAATAAAAAAATAATGAAAAACTTATATATTTACAAATTACAATGAAGGAAATAGTAAAAAATCTGATGTGTAGTCTACTAATGCATTCTGTTGGATCATAATCTTCCACTGATGTCAACTCTTGCTTCCTTTTATTCGCCAAATATCAGTCTCGTAGGCAAACACAACACTCCATCGTTTCTTCAGTTAGATTTGTTCTTTTGTCATCCACCACACATCCACCTGCACTAAAAGCGTGTGCTGATGCTATAGAAGACATTAAAATAGTCGATAGATTACGAGCCATGGCGGCCAACACCAGATAAATGGTCTCTTGTTGCTTCCACCAGGCTAAAAGGTCAAAACTAGATGCATCTTGCACCCGTATTACACCAATGTCAATATACGATGATAACTCCGTCACAGTGTTACTTGAGCTTGAGCTGGATGCCATGCCTATAGACATGGAAGAATACCATACATCCCACTCACCAACACCTGTTTGCTGGACTACTGAATGGCCCATACTAAGCCCAGTTGTACCCATTTGCTCACAATAAAATTAAAAAAGTGCTTGTAAATTCGCCCTTATATTTGAAAAAATATTTAAATATATATAATTCATATTTTTATTTATTCCATCAATAAAAAACTGTACACCACTTAATTTTAACCTAGGATCAAATACAACGGCTAAAGAAAATATCATTGGAGCCTTTTTCCAATATTTATTAAGATTTTCTTCCATGTCTATAATAGTGCTACTCGGTAAAAAATGATCTCTAAATCAACTTAATTGTAAAGTGATTTTAAAAAGCTTCATTAGATGTGGGATAATATATCCCGAAAAAAAAATAATGTTGAAGTATAAAAAGCTTCTAATAAATCGCTTATATGGGAACATAACTCTCAGTGTTCATCACTAATCATCAAATCTTATGTAAGAAAAGCATAAAATTCATTCAAAATAGTTTTCCGTTCAAGTGCCTTCTTCAACAAATCATACATAGAACTCCATCTATGTTCTACCTCTTTAGGCATTTTAATAGCTGATACGCCTTGCCTCGCACATATTTGGGCATACAATTGTCTTCTTTGTGCGGAGCAGATAATAAATCTAGCAATGTATTTAATATCATCTGTGTAACTTACAATATGCTTTAAACCAACATTTGCAATGAGATTTAAGATGTGACATATACATCTATTTTGAAAAATAGAGCTATCTATCAAAGTTGCAAGTGGTATCTGCATTCTCATTGATTCAATAGCCACTGTATTATTACTGGCATTATCTAAAGTTACAGATAAAAATTTTTCCTTAATATTATATTCATCTAGTTTTTCCAAAATAAATATACTTATTCTAGTGTCATTGTGTGGCTATTCAAGACAGCTAAAACTAATTATACGTTTATTAATAATTCATTTTGCATCTATATTATGTGCAGTAATACAAAGAAAACTATCACCCCCTTTAAAAGTCCACATTTCTGTGGTTATGGCTATTCTACCAGAAATTTATACAAGGTAATTTTTTATATTTATTTCTCTTCCTGCCAGAGTCTAATAACATCATTTCTGGCTGTATTTCTTGAAATACTATGAAATTATGGTTGACAGTATTACTAGACTGATTGTTCAAAAAAAATCATTTTCAATAAAAGAAAATAGTAATTCAGATAACACAGTCATTTTAATAAGATTTTGTCTAGCACTTTGTGCATTAAAAGAAAAAAGACCCAAACTACTAATACTACTGCCACCACCAGTAGTAGAAATTTGGGTCTGTGAAGTAGGCCTCCCTGTCCCTGCATTCTCTGGCTTATGTAAGGCTAAACATGTTTTCCTATGTCTTGTCAAATGGCCGGTATCCCCTTTTGACTCGGCACTATAAATCTTACTACAAAATTTACATTTTGCCTTTTTAATTTTCTTTCCATTTTCAATGACATCAAACCTTGTAAATACATCCCAAACTACTGAAGTTCTACTCCTCTTGTTTGGTTTATGGGAACTCTGAGTCTGAGGAAAGGGGAGTGGTAAATCACCTACTTCATCTTGTAATTCAATAAAATTTTCTTCAACCCCTAAATTAACGGAAGAAGATTCTGTGGGAAATCTTCTAGCCATATTTCAAAAGAATAAATTTATAAATAATAACAGTAATAGGCTAATAGCCTTTTTTGTGATAATTATATAAGAAAGGGGATAAAATGAGAGTTAATATAATATAATATAAACTTATATATATGGAATCTCAAATTTAAATAATATAAATACCTCTAAATCTTTGAAGGCCCCTTTAATCAAGTCTCTTGATGACTTGATCTTTGGCCCTCCAAAATCTTCTTAGAGAGAGAAAGAGTTGAATGCTTTGAGAGAGAGTTGAGAATGAGAGAGTTGTGTAAATGGTGAGGAAAGAGAATGGGAGGGTTAGGGTATTTATAGACTTACTAAAATGAAAAATGATACAAAATACCCCTTATATGACAGTTTTATAGCTTTTGGAGGGGTACAATGGACTTTTTTTTAAAATATAGCCATTTTTTACTGTTGGGACGGGCTTACAGGTTGGGAGGGCTGGTGGGCCATCCCGGTGGGCCTGGCGGCCGGCCGTAATGGCCAGCCCACGTGCCAGGCTAGCCTGGCGGGCCGTGCCCTGCTGGGCCGAGGCGTGTTGGCCCGTTGGCCCATTCGACATGTCTAGATTTGATGCACATATGGGACATCCAAACTCAAAACAAAAAATGCTCTTTTCCAACCTTTTCATATCGTTGGGATGCTCAATGTCCATGTATTTTTAGTTGTCAAGTATTGTCGAGATTTGATGACTGAGTAACCTTGGAAATCATGTCAATTAGGTAAGCAAATCAATAAAAGCTTTAAAGGATTAAAAGATATATCCTCTACTTGTCCCCTTGAGCTCATTCATATGGACCTTATTGGACCTGCACCTGTGCAGAGTATTGGTGGAAGAAAATATATCCTGGTGATGGTAGATGATTATTCTAGATTTGGATGGGTAGCCTTTCTTCGCGCAAAATCAGATGCAGTAGATAATATTATAAGGATTTGGAAGAAAATCCAAGTTAAGAAGGATTGTAAAATTAAAAAGATAAGAAGTGATCATGGATAAGAATTTGAAAATGAAAGATTTGCTGATTTTTGTGAAAGCCATGGGTTTAGCCATCAATTTTCTGCTCCAAAAACCCCTTAGCAAAATGGAGTGGCTGAAAGAAGAAATAGAGTTATTCAAGAAATGGCTAGGACTTTTCTTAATGAAAAAAATCTTGCTCGTAACTTGTGGGCTGAAGCGATCAATGCTGCTTGCTATCTTATTAATCGAGTTTATCTGATATATAAAGAATACTATCAAAAGCCCTTATGAGCTTTACTTTGGAAGAAAACCAAATCTGGGGTACTTAAAAGTTTATGGTAGTAAGTGCTATATTCTAAGAGACAGGGAGCAGTTAGGAAAGTTCGCTAAATCTGATGAAGGGATCTTCTTAGGTTATTCTGATAAGAGCAAGGCTTATAGAGTGTTCAATCACAGAACCATAAGTGTAATGGAATCAGCTCATGTTGTCATTGACGAGACTAATAAAGTTAAGAAAGATCTACATGATGATGAAGAAGAAACCTTGGTTGAGCAGACTACCCCATCTAGAATTGAAGATGAGATCCCCTCTACATCTACTATGCCCACAAGGTTATTAAAGAATCACAACTTGGATAATATCATTGGAGACATCACGAGTGGAGTCATGACAAGTGTCGCGACCCCGGACCGGGAGGCTAGGGGGAAACTAGGGGATCCGAGTCTGGGACCGGGACACGGTGGGGTGATGCCGCACCACGTGCATCTCTTTGGCTAAACCGCACACGGAATTAAAAGAACATTTATCCGTGCACGTGATTTCCCACAGGGTTCCGCGGTGAGGATTATCTTTACACATCATCTCACATATAACCATATTAAACATATTCTCAAGATTGCGGAAGCGTGTAGTAAACCATATTAATACTATTCAATCCCGTAACAAGACTGATTTGTGATTAGCATAACAAGATATCAGAATGAGCAATGATCATAAGCATATTTCCCCAAAAGTAAAGTTAAGTATAATTACAAAATATCAGTTGATTAATGCCCCCAAAACAACGGTCAACAAAGACCGTGCAACCAAATGAAACTTAAAATAAAGATATCAAGTTCCCAAATGTATCGTTCTCAAGGCAAGGCCGAATGTCTACATGACATCATCGGCTTGCCACGCAATCACTCGCTGCGGTTCACCGACCGCTTCCTCTGGCTCTTCCTCAATGGCAATAAGCTCGGGACCTGAGTACCAAAATAAATGGATCAGACATGACGGTTTGGCAGGTGGGTGAAAAGACATAACAATAATAAAACAATGATGCTATGCAAGAGTTTAGAAAACTTATGGATAAATAATGAACTTTATAAATGACAATGTATCATTTCAAAAGAAGTACATATGCAATAAAACATGTAAGGTAACAAGGATTTGGAAACTATCAAGGTGGCAACCACACAAAGCTATATCCTCTCTCACCGAAGTGAAGAGAGCGCATACCCTAACAGGATCATTGACCTCAGTCACACGAGGTGAGGAGGAACAACGATAAACAGGATCATTGACCTCAGTCACACGAGGTGAGGAGGAACAACGATAAATATTATAATATACATATATATATATATACTCTGCGGGACCACGGTAGCGAACCGGGTAAAAACTCTGCACATTCCAGACTGCAGCTGACTATCAGGAGGGGAAGGAACCCCAAGTCGGGAGATCAAACCGACGAGGTCGTCCAAGCTCAGTGGTGCCGACTCATAGGTCAAATACGATAAATCAAATCATATGCACGGTAAGAAACGGGGTGCCAAAATGCACAAAATACACATTCACCTCAAGTCGCCATATACAAGTTAGCAAAAGCTAAACACATCACTTCTAGTACTCTTGGGACAGTCTAGTCATATCAAGTTGGTTTGAAATCCCAAAATAAGAGTTCGGTTGAAAATTAAATACAACTAGTTTTTCCATACCTTTACATGCTAACAATAGGGTTCCTAGAATTGAATCAGTGCGAATAGGGTCCCGTATGTCGGTTATGATGAAATTTTGGTACTCTTTAAGAGTTAGGGACATTCCGGGTCCTTATACACATTGGTCAATCTAGAAAGCCTCATGAAATCTCCATGATAAGTTTCCCTTTTCCTTCGGACTTCACGCAATACTTCACAAGTCCTTAAATAACAATGGGGCTCCAAACAATACCTCCCCACTACAACCCATTACAACTCACCCAATTCATTCATGGGTTTAAATGCATCATTATAGGTTCAATGCCTTCAATAAGAAGATAAGGGATAGAGCTGAATTGAACTTGAGTATGGGCTTGGAATGAATCTGGAAAATAGTCCCTTAATTCTCTCATTTTACAGTTCATCTCATTTCAGTCCGATCGATCGGACCTGATGGGCGATCGATCGGTCCTGAAAACCCTCTCAGTTATTTACAGTCCGATCGATCGGACCTGACGGGCGATCGATCGGTCCTGAAAACCCTCTCAGTTATTTACAGTCCGATCGATCGGACCTGACGGGCGATCGATCGGTCCTGTAATGAATCTCAACCCATTTGGTTGAATTCTTCTCTTGTCCAACTCCTATCCATTTCCTTTCTTTCCCTTTCTTCCATACATATCTTCACGAATAATTGGGCTATTCCTTGCCTCATTATCTCATCAAATCATCATTCAAAATCAATAAGACTAAACCATCAACCATGATAAATCATTCAAACCATTAATGAAGACAAATCAAGAATTTTGCAGAAAACATGATAAAACACATGAGAATCATTTCATCCACTTGCCTTGGGTCCAATTGCAAATCAATTGAGCTCTAATCACCTCTTAAGCCCACAATCAAACACCTATACACAAAACCCCCAAATCCAAACCCTAGATTATCAAAACTAATTAAAACAAAACGGAATCTTCCAATAATTGAAATGGAGTTTCCCTAGGGCTAAACAAACAAGATTATAAAACTTTTAGAAAGATCACTTACAAGGAAGTTCTTCAAAAAGCAAGGTGTTGTCCAAAGGAAGTCTTGGAGTGGGCGGTTTTCTTCAAAAATGGTGTCAAGATGAAGGCCTTGAGATGAGGAAGAAGATTGTAGCAACTAATTTTCCATTAGCACTAGCTTAGTGGGTGATTGAAGATGAAGAGGCAAGAAAAGGTAAGGGAAAACCCTTAGGGCTGGGGTTTTTCTTCTCCTCTAGGGTTTTTGCCAGAAATGGGAAAAAAAGAAGAAGAAGCTTTCTATATATAGTAAGTGGGAATGGGGCCCACAACTTAAAAGACTTCTCGGGCTCAAAACATGGTTTTCGGGGCTTCAAACGATTTCGACGAAGAAGACAAAGTCGATCGGCAAAATTTCTAGTTTCCAAAAAGTATATATTTTGCACATTTTGGTGACATTGAAATCGGTGTTCAGATTTTGGGTAAAAAGACCATTTTGCCCTCAATTAGTGAAAAATCGGGTTTAAGGTCCTTGAATGAAAACGATGTCAGCATGAAAGTCGTAGGGATTAACAAGATAAGTCCAATGAGGTTAAAAACACGATTTTTGAAAGTCATCGGTAAACCCCCAATCTCGCACAATTCTTAACAAGAACCCCCAAAGGGTCCCACAATTAAAAAGGCTCTCCAAATTCCCCAAAGCTATCATAAAAGCTATTCTAATCCCCAACTAATCCAAAACCTCTAAGCACACTAAACTAAAACACAACTTAAACAACTCTAAACGAGGTCTCTCGGGTCGGGGTCTTACATCAAGAAGATAAGTTCATAATCTGTGTGCTCACTATTCTTTGGTCTCACAAATTGAGCCTAAGAACTTCTCTGAAGTAGAAACGAAGTCTGAATGGATTGATGCAATGCAAGAAGAGCTAAATCAGTTTTAAAAAAATGAGGTGTGGGATCTTGTTCCTCTACCTGAAGGCAAAAGTCAAATTGGCACAAAATGGAGTTTTAAGAACAAGTTGGACGAATCAGGAAATGTGATAGGGTACAAAGCTAGACTTGTAGCCAAAGGGTATGCTCAAGTTGAAAGAACTGATTTTGAGGAAACCTTTGCTCCTGTTGCCCGTTTGGAGTCTATATGAATTTTATTGGCTTATACTAATAGCATGAGAATTAAGCTGTTTCAAATGGATGTGAAGAGTGTTTTTCTAAATGGTGAAATAGAGGAAGATGTGTATGTTACACAACCTGAAGGTTTTGAAGATCCTCATCACCCGGAATATGTGTTTAAATTGAAGAAAGCTCTCTATGGCCTGAAATAAGCTCCAGGGGCCTGGTATGAGAAGCTCACAAGTCACTTACTTGAAAATGAATATGAGTGGAAATGTGGACAAGACCCTCTTCATTAAAAAGGTTGACCAAAATATTCTTGTTGCTCAGATATATGTTGATGACATAGTTTTTGGATCCACATCAGAACATATTGCTCAAGGATTTTCTCAGTTGATGAGCTCTACTTTTGAAATGAGTCTGGTAGGACCCTTGAAATGAGTCATGACAATTTCTAGGATTACAAGTCAGTCAGACTGAACATGGTATCTTTCTTAGCCATTCCAAGTTTGCTATAGAAATAGTGAAAAAAGTTTGGCTTAGGAGACTCTAAGGCTAGCTGCAATCCCATGGGATCTACTACTAAAATCTTTAGTGATCTTTTGGGTAAGAAAGTAGATTGGAAACTTTATAGAAGCGTGATAGGGAGCCTTCTTTACCTTACAGCTAGCAGACCAGATCTCTCTTTTAGTATTGGAATATGTGCTAGGTACCAATCTGATCCTCGTGAGTCTCATCTTAAGGCTGTTAAATGAATCATAAAATACATTCATGGGACTTCTCACTATGGTATCTGGTATCCCCGTGACTCAACTCTGCAATTAACTGGATATAGTGATGCAGATTGGCAGGATCTATAGATGATAGGAAGAGCACAAGTGGCTGCTGCTATTTCATAGGAAACTGCTTAGAAGCTTGGCATAGCAAAAAATAGAATTCAGTATCCTTGTCTACGGCTGAAGTTGAATATATTACTGCAAGTAACTGTTGTGCTCAACTGTTGTGGATGAAACAAACTTTGCTAGAATATAATGTTCCACAATAATGTATGCCTATCATGTGTAACAATTCGAGTGCCGTTAGCATCTCTAAGAATCCTATTCAGCATTCTTGCACTAAGCACATTGACATTCGTTAACATTTTCCGCGTGATCATGCTGATCAAGGCAATATTGAGTTAATTTTTATTCCAACAGATACTCAATTGGCTTACTTATTTACTAAACCCTTTGGAAATGATCGGTTCATAAAATTGAGACATCAATTGGGCATTGGCCCATGCCTTGATTTCTAAATTTTTGTTGGTTATTCACATGTTACCACATTCTGTTTTTATCATATCTCTTATTAACAGGTGCTACTAACAAGGTTTTGTGATTTCTCGTTAATGGACAGGATCCTTTGTAATTAGATGTCAAAGGGGGAGAGATTTATCAAGTGATGGCTCCATTTGAGGGGGAGAAGATTCAAGGGTTGTCTAGTTTAGGGGGAGGAAAGCTTCTCTTCAAGTCGTGCTAATGTTGAGGGGGAGAAGCTAAGCCTAGCGTAATCTTTGTATAGCTCATGTTTCAATGCTCCCGTAAGGAAAATCCAAAGCTCCAAAATATCCAAATGCTCCCGAACATCCAAAGCTCCTTAAATATCCAAAGGAGATGATGTTCAAGTTTCAAAGGAGATTGAGAAAGAGTTCAAGCTTCTAGAGTTGCCATCAAATTGCAAAGCGGGAGATTGTTAGAGTTTTTATTTTGTTGCAACTTGATAGGATGCATTCATTTTCATAGCTTGACCTCTCATTCATTCATTTCCTTGATCTAGGGATCTTCATGCATAATCCATATTCATAATCTTTGTTTTTATTGTTTGTTATGCATGTTTTCAAAATCATTTTGATCTTCAAGTCATGAAGTTTTTATTTCCAAGTGTTTAATCTTAGGGTTCAAAATTCATTTCAAGCTTTCCAAAGACTTCATCTTAATTTAAATCTATTTTTTGGTTTAAAAGGTTTATGGCTTTACAAAATCAAATTTAATTTTCTCTTTGTCATGAATCCAAGCTTGATATCAGTGCCCCTAAGTCCCTTGGAGATTAGCCCTCAAAGTTTCAAATTTATGAAATTTCAGAAATTCTGGGATGTCTCCAGGTCGACCTGCTGTGTGGTCGGTCGACTGAGCACACTATGGGTCGACCAAGGAAAATGGTCATTGGACCTCTCCAATGGGCAAAATTATATCCGTTGAGCACCCGGTCTACCCGGCCCTGTAATAGGTCGACCGAGCACTAGCCGTTGGGAACTTTTTGTCTATAAAAAGTGTCTTTTCCTTTGGAAAAAGTTGCTAAACTTTGGAGGACTTTTGAGGCCAAGGAAGGAGGATCATTTAAAAAGCTTTAGTGAAGGGATTATGGGTTAATCCATTGATTCAACCTTTGATTCATCTAAAATAGGTGTGCTCTCTTTTCTCAAATTATCTCATGCTATGTCTTAAACTTTGTTTCCATCCATTAGCATGCTATAAGTAATTGAATGTTGTTTTCCTAACATCTTTAGGTCTTTAAACTGGTTTATTTATAGGACTACAACATATGGTTTTTAGTACACATGGTTTTGGTTTCATGTTTCAACACTAACTTGTTAGATTTAAGTTACTCTTGTTTAAATCAAGTTTGTTCATCTTTAAAAACCATGTGTTTTTCATTCTACTCTTTCTCATACATATGATTAATATCTTTGCATCATTTAGAGTTTCATCCTTCTAATAAGAGATAAGAGTGTTTTCTAGTACATACATTAATCATAGACTTTTACATTCATATACATGTACCTAGAAGTTAAGTTTACATTTTCAAATTAGCCTATTTAGAGGCATTAAAATTGCACTTAGTTGTTCTCTTATCCATGCATTCATAGGCATAATATTTGAGAGAAAAACTACTTGTTGTAAAGGTTGGTGCTTAGCCTTGAAAAGCATAGATAGTGGTTGTAAAGGTTAATGCTAAGCCTTGAAAAGCATAGTGATGTTTTTGTAAGGTTGGAGGTGAACCTAAACCTCATTTTGAGATAGTGGAAATCCGGTAGGGATGCCGGGAGTGGATATAGGCACGTTGGCCGAAGCACTATAAATACTTGTGTTATGGTGATTGATCATTTGCTTTCTTTATATGATTGATGCTCTTGTTTAATACTTTTGTTGAATGAGTTTGTGATTGTTAGCTTCTTATGAATGCTTAACTTAGAAACTACTCATTTTCTCAAGATTACTATTTTCATCAAAGCATAAGTGACTTAAAAACAAAAAGAGTTAAAATTGGTCTAGGCCTTTGAGCTCACCCTATTCACCTCCCCCCCCCCCCCCCCCTCCCCTTCCCTAGGATTCGATCTTGGACTCTCACTACCATTTCATGTCAGATAGGGGGCCATCATATTTAGCGCGCCTAACTAGATTTGGGCATAAGTGTGAAGCTTCTTCCTTATTCCATATATGAAGAACTAGGTTTAGGAGAGTTAAAGAAGACTCATGTGACCCTCCAGTTGGCTGATTCATTGATTAGATACCAAAAGGGGGTTGTGGAGGATGTTTTGATAAAAAAATGGAGAATTTGTATTTCCTATGGACTTTGTAGTTTTGGACAAGAACCAACCGACAGGGACTGTAGCCAAATTTTCAGTCGTTTTGGGCAGACCATTCCTAGCAACCTCAAATACATTAACCAATTGTAGGAATGGAGTCATGCAAATCTCGTCTGGCAACATGACAATTCAACTGCATATTTTTAATGCAAGTAAGCAACCTTAAGATAAAAATGATGGGATAGGTAAGGTTAATTGCTTACACGAGAGGATGGAAAATGTATAGGTTCTGAGGGTTCGTTGGAGGAATGCCTTGCGCATGGTGGAAATGATTTTGACATACATGGCCACGTTGAGAACGATAATGCTTTACTAGATTCAACTCCGGTCATGAAACAGAATATGTGGCAGCCTAAGCGAGAGATTTTGACCCCAATTTTGGAAGGTACTTTTGTTTGGGATCCGAGTAGATTCCAGGTTAGGTAGGTAGTCTTCTTTTTCTTCTTGTGCATTTTAGATTGTCCTTTTTCCATTATTTTGTCATTATTTGGACAGGAGGCGCCATGTAAAATCATCAGGTGACTTTTTCCTTTTATCTCATGCAATTTAATTTTCCTCATCTTACATCATCATTTTCTGCATTACATGCATGACATCGAGGACGCTGTCTAGTTTAGATTTGGAGTTAGGAACAAGCAAAGTTGTCCAAATTTTAGTAATTTTAGGCAAGAATTTTCGTTTTTTCATAAAATTTAAAAAAAAAAGAAAAAAAAACCTAAGTCTTTTCCTGCTGAAGATGTTAAGCTTAACACTTGTTGGGAGGCAACATAATGGTTTCTAATTTTCATCAATGCGTTAGGTGACATCTCAATGTGTTTGGTGACATCGAGGACACTGTCTAGTTTAGGTTTGGGGCTAGGAATAAGCAGACTTGTCCAAATTTTAGGAATTTTAGGCAAGATTTTTCCTTCTTTCATAAGAATTTCCAAAAAATAAATCTAAGGTTTTTTTCGGCTGAAGACGTTAAACTTAGCGTTTGTTGGGAGGCAACCCAATAGTTTCCAGCTTTTGGCAGTGCCTTTGGTTTGTGTCCAACGTTAATGTCCTTCCAACATCAAGTTCATCATGATGATGAAAATAAGGAAGGCCTTCGAGCAGTAAATGAAGGTTAAACAATCGCTGCCGTTTGATGGGAAGAGCCTCTATGCCATTAAACATAGAACGAAGAGAATAGGTTGTTGTTACCGTTGTGCTAGATTAAGCTGCAATTCGATCTTGAGAGAAAATGGGAAAAGTGCACTGGGTTAATTTTTTTCCCCAAGTAGGAAGATTACAAGGAAGACTATTGGTTTGGAATCCACCGAGTAAAACTAAAGAAATTTGGTCTTAGATGGATGACGCCAGTAGGGAGATGAACGAATTCCTACTAAGGCAGAACTAAACCATTACCACAGTAAGCAACCAGTCTGGGAATCTGACTTTAAAAGACTCCCATGTCGGTCCAGAGTGGACTAATTTCATTTTTCTCTATTGATTTATTTTAAAATTTTGTTTTTTTTCTTGAAAAAGGAAGATTTCAAAGAAATTGATAAATTTCAACGTTGCTCGGAAAACAGGAATTTTGAAATGTATGGAAGGAAGTAAAACGGGGGTTCAATCTTTCTAGAATATGTCAAAATAGTACTAAACTTTGTTTTTCACTGAAACACGTATGCATCTATCAAGATTTTGGATAGGAAGCTTTATTGTCGAATTTAGGATTTTTCAGGAAAAATAGGATGACTTTCTGAAGTTTAGCTTTGTAAGCCTACTTGATTCATCGGAATGGTTTGGCCAACCAAAACAATTGAATTGATTCGAGCGAGCTAGAAATGGCTGCCTACTGTTGGGGACCGTAGAAAAAATTTATAAAAAGAAAAACAAATATAGGGATGTGCAAAATAGAAAAAGGTGGAACACATAAGAGATGGGTTTGCTCCCCATGTCCTATATGACAAAGCTAAACTCACCCAAAGGATCCCTATGTTGAGAGAGAGAGAGAAAGAGAGAGAATACAAAAAAATAGAGATGCATGTTGTGCCCTTTGAAAAAATAATAGTGTGAAAGCCGCCACAGTGACCTTGAGAAGGAAACTTATGAGCCCCTAAATCTAGGAAAGATCAGAGGATTTGAGGGAGAATCTTATTTTCATGATATTAGAATGGAACATTTAAAAGATTGATTTGATGTATACACTTGCACACGACAACAAAAGTCTGGTATTTGAAAAAGAAAAAAAAATATTTGAAATAAGAAAGGTGAACCGAATTTTGAAATGTCTTATATTTTGATTAATCTAGATTACACAAGGAGTATCCGAGATAACTTGATTTTCTTCTGAAGAATTTACTTGTTTTTGTTTTCTATGAGTGTTTTTAGGGTAAATGAATTTTGTAGGTAGATTCATTGTGAACCCTCACGATGCACAACTCGTCTACTAGGGGGAACCTAGGGGTTTAAGGGCTTGCTGCGAACACTAAATGCAATTGAGAGAGTCAACGAAAGTGGCATTTTTCTTTCTATTTTTCAGATTTATCGTTTGTCCTTTTAGAGTAGGTTAAAAAATTGTTTCTTTAAGCTTTGTTTAATTTGCTCGAGGAATAGCAAAAACCAAGTTTAGGGGTGTGATAAAGTCCAAAAAACTATGTCAAAAGGCCATCATTACATCTACATTTGTGGACTTAATTAGGTCCAATTGCATCATAATTTCATGATTTCATGCATATGAGCATAAATTGGGAATTTCAGTAAAAAACCATTAATCTTGCATGAATTTGTGGAGTTGGCAATTTGCATAACCCTTGGGTCCCACCAATTAGACTTTTCCATCTCTAAGTACTATGGTACCATTGCATAAAGTCATTTGGCACAAAATTGCATTAAAGTAGGTCTCATGCATAGCATGCATTTCATTTCATTTATTGTTAGTAATTTAGTTATATCATCTTTATAGGAAATTATCGTGCAAGGGGGCCTACATTGAGAGATAATTTGAAAAAATAATAAACGAATTAAAAAGAAAGAAAGAAAAAGAGGGAACCACAACCACATTGGGCGTGGATCCCCATGCCCGCCCAATGATGGGATGGGGGCCGCAGATGCTGCAAAAGTTGAGATAATTCTCTATCCAGTTTCCAAGAATCAAAAACCTCCTTCCTCTCTTATCAAGACTCAATTTTCAAAATAAGAAAGGAGATTTCTAGATGTAATCAAAGATAAAGTCTTAGTTGGAAAGTTCTTCCAGAGAGTTTTGACTCAGCCAAAGAGATAGAGTCTATTGCAAATCAAAACTCAATCTTATTTTTCTGGGGAGAGCCTATCATAAAATGGCCATAAGTTTAAATCTAACCATCGGATTAATGAAATTTACCTACCGTTAAAAATGTTATTCAAAGAAGATGTTCGTGGAGCCCATGATCATGCAATTGGAAACTAAATCGACTAAGTTATAGCCCAAGAAACTTTATGTACATTTTTAGGTGGGATTACAATTAAACCCACACCATTGATGACCCATATCTGGACTACATGAGATCTTTGTTGGGGCCCACCGCTAGAAGATCTGCACAACAAAGAAGTCAAAACAAGCAAGAGATGAATCTGAATCTCAAATATCTCTAATAAGGCAGTTGCTTGGAGTGCAAGCCAAGTCAGAGAGTTCAAGATAGAGACAACTCAAGCCATAAAAGGGACAAAGAAACTATAAAAAGAGGACTCCCCTATAAGGGATGTCCAAGCCGTGCTATCCTAGGGTTACGGTGGGACGTCCACCACAACTCCCCTCTCTCCTCTCTCTCCTCTCTCTCCCTTCTTCTCTCTCCCTCTTCTAAATCTAGGGTTCTTCTAGTTCTAGGTTCTCCACTTTATTATTTTTTTTTGTAAAGAAGGCAGCTTTGGGCCTTCTCCAAGCAAGACGTAGATTTAGGAAGGAGCAGAAGCTTTGTACTATAAAGACATGCTATTAATGAAAAAATCAGTTTTCTTTTGTGTAATGGATGTTTATATTTGCAATCGAGGCAAATGAAGAAGTTAAGTATTCCTAATCCTTTCTTTTTTATAATGCTTGTTTGATTGAGTTACTGATGTGCTAATCTAATGCTTTAGTAGGCTTGTCTTCGTACCGGTTGATACCTTCCATATTCTAATTCTTAATGCTAGAGTAGGCTTTTGATTATCCATGCTTATTTTTGATAGATCATGCGATGGGGACAACAACTCCAGATATGGAAATAAATACCAAAGGCGTAAGAAGAAAATGGTTGATAAGGCTTCTCTGTGGATGGATCAACTTTTCATGGGCTTGATACATCACAATCATGAAAACCTACCGTTGGATCAGCCTCTGGGCGAAGGTACACCGTTGGATCTTGATCCAGGCGCGCTAAAGCCCTCTTGTGGTGGACCCGCGGAAGGCCCCACACCGGGATGATCCATAGGAGATGTGCAATCAAGGAGTCATCATGAAGATTTAAAGATTGGCAAGGGACCTATGGGAATTAAAGAGCTTAGACTAAAGACATAAGAAGAGGGATCCGGGGGGCCCACAACTTAAAATCTCTTGCATAGGGATTCATGCACAAGCCTTGCGCATGAATCCCCATGCGCAAGGAAGCCCATTTCCACTTTGTCGACAACCACATGTTTGGTTTTATTTATTTTATTTGTTTGGTTTTATTTTATGAGACAAGATCTAGATGTTTTAACTTGAACCATTGGTTTCTAGGGTTCTCTTATTACCCATTTTTAAGGTTGTATCTCTTGGAAAAAGGAGGATAATGAATGAATAATATTTTTCTTCCAAAGGCCTTATTAATATTTCTCTTGCAGGATCTTCTTCTGGCCCGCGAAGGGGAGTTTGGTGTGACGTCAAGTTATCACACGATCTTCATCCTCAAGGTATTTACCTCCACTGTTTTTCCTTTTCTTTGATACCCAACTCATAGTTTCTTGCCCATCCAGATTTAGATCTACTCACATAATGGGATCCTAGATGTAGATCTTTTTGACAACCCAAATCTCAATCAACACCATTAAACCTTTTCAGCCCTCCAACCCGTCCCTTATCCATCAATCAATCACAATTGTTCATCCCCCAAACATATAGATATGATCAAACTGGCAATAGATCTAGGATGGCAAGCACTACATCTGGTTTCAAACCCATTACAATCCATTCAATTCATGTTTTCACTTCTGAACTTCAAGCTTAACAGTATAAAGTTGTCGGTGTATTGAATTAAACTTGAATTTCATTTAAAACAGTATTCAATCCACTAATATTCACTTGTTACCCCAAATTGAGTATGGCTGTCATTTAAATCCTCAAGGATCTTGATCATTTACTTGGCTCGACAGATCCCTAGGCAAGGTGAAGGTTCTTACTCTCCACTTAGTCCCTTCCCCAATTATTTGAGAGCCCAAATTGCTGGACTGTAAAAAGGATTGGATTTCCTCATAAATAACTTAATTGATTTCAGCATGGAATGATGTGTCAAACATATTTCAATTGATTCATTATAACTGTTATTATTATTATTGATCTCATCTTGCATCATTTAGATTAGCTTTCATTAATATTTTGTCCTACATCATCATGCTTAGGGTTTTATTCTCTTTGATGGTCTATGCTTAGATTTGATGGGTAATGCTTAGGTAACTTCAGTAATTTTATGAAGGGTAGGAGGTCATCGGTATTTGATGAATTTTGTAGAAAAATAAATATCTTTCGAGAAATTGGTTTTAAAGTTTTACCATTCAGATTTGGGTGCCTTGATTTAATCCAGATCTAAAGTAGGAAATTGATCAAGCACGTATTTCCAATAAGAAAGTGGTTTTGCATTGCTTGATGGATTCCTACACCTTGATCAATTTCATCATCTTTGTTATTTCATTATCTCATCAATTTAGTTAATTTTCTATATTTTTAATTAGTTATGACATTATCTCTCTTAATTAGTAAATTTTCTTCTCTAATCGCTCTCTGTAGGTTCGACCCATATTTGCTACTATCTATTCGTAGACACCCATGCACTTGCGGTAATTTTTATGATTGATTGAGATCACATCACATAGAGACAACATTACTACTAAATCAGATTGCATGAAAAGAACAAAGAAGAATACTTAACTTCATCAGATATCTGATCCAAAAGACTACTCTTCCATGGCCAAAGAACTTCTGAATTTGTTTATTAAAATCTCTATGTGAATACAAAAGGTCTCAGATTTCTCTCTTTTAAACCTAGTTTTTGGAACAGGGCTTTAGAATTGCCAATTTATTTCTCACTTTCTTCTACACTATAAGAGGAGAAGAAAGGAGAGATGAGAGGGGAGATGATGGAGGACATCCAAGGGGGAAGAAAGAGTATGCATATGGACATCCCATGGGATGCCCTTTTATGGATTTTTAACCCCTAATTTATTTCTTCTTGGACTCTGTGAAGAGATAAAATTTTATCTCATATGTGAGAGAGATTTCTTCCTTGGCCTCCGAGCTTAGATGAGACAAGATAGAGAGAAACTTCTACATGAATCTAGACTCTTAGACTTCTTTGCACACACACCCTCCTTGAACTAAAACTTGCAAAAGAATTGGGCCCACTTTCGATAATATCTTTTATTCTCAAGTAGAAGATTTACAGCCAACTTTCTGAGACCATAACTTGGTCATTTCGGTTCCAGACTACATGATCTTAGGTTCTATGGATATCTGTACTAAAAAAAAAGCTTTTCAATGGTACCAAGATTATTCCGATCGGACTTATGGTTGAGAGATATGCTCGTACATGAGAGATGGGACCCTTGGTTGTTGTTGGTTGTCCAAAGCATGAGGGAGGCATGGCTAGACGTCAAATGGGATGTGTAGGTCCTATAATTGGACTTTCTGCACATGCTAATTCAACCAATAAAATACTGAAGAGCCCAATTGAAGTGGGACCCTTTCGGACAGAGTTCTACTCCAACTAGGAATCTTCAAAGAAAATTTGCATAAAATACTGAGCAATGCAGAAAATGTTTAAAGAATGTGCAAATTCCATTTCCTAGGTAAAAATGCATGAAATGATGAAGTTAAATGAATAATGATGCAATTCACCTAATTAAGTCCCTAATTCAACCTAAAAAACACAAATGATGCAAATTTATGAGCTTAACATTACGGCACAAGTCGACCGCCTAATATCCTACGTCGTGGATGTCATACAAAGTCGACTTCCCAATCCAGCGTCTGTGTACCGGCCCACCATAGAACCCCCAAGCTATAGCTGGTAACGAATGCAATCCTCCACATAGTGGATCCTACTGTTGTTGGATAAAGTAAAGCTAAGTGGCGTTCGACACGGAATCTAAGACAAGCACATCTAGCTAGAACGATATATCGAGGACTATCACATGCAAGCCTAATTTAAGGCACGTTTAAGAATTCCCACGGAATAATCCTCTAATAATATCCATCAAGACAAGTCTAGCTACATGTGTCCATCAAGTTCAAGATATAAGCAAGGGTCACTAAGGATACACTCTATGTCCGGTCAAATCCCTAAGTCTAAGAAAGACATGGTTAGAGATTATACAAGTGATTTTATGGATATAGAGTGTACATGGATAAGATAACAATGGATATAAATTAATAATCAAGGAGAAATGTATGAGCCAATCCTAGGTCAAGGGCTGTCCATGTGTACGGCACGTGTCCTCGACAAAGTACATATGGAAAAAGAGTCAATGATGCCTTGTTTGGTGGGCCTTTGGTGTATGGAAGTTATTAGCACCATTTGACAAAGTTCCACTCGCATTCAGTTAAGTTACGAATCATACACGAAATCCCCGGACAAAGATAAAGCACACTGACCTAAATGTGCTCTATTTTAATTTCCCCATATAGGTCATGCATGGGAGGGTCAATGGGTCCCGCTTATAAGGCCCAAACATAGGTTAAACATCTCGTTTCAAAAAAAGAACCGAACCATTTTAGTTAACTGCAGAGGAGGTTCGCGGTTAGCCGCAATGTGACGACAAGGGTCGTAGTTATATTTCCAGAACCCAACCTAGATTCCGGTAGGGGTTTGGCGGTTAGCTGCAGGCCGATCGCAAGGTAACCGCGGAGTAGAATCACATTCTCCTCAAAATTCAAGTTTGTCAGGTCGGTTAGCCGTTGGGTGACCAAAATGGCCATGGCTAGCTTTCCAGAACCTATCCTAGGTTCTAAATGGAATGGGCGGCTAACAGCGCTGGCAAACTGCGACGGCACCACAAGAACCCAGCCTCGATTCTTAGTTGTAGGTGGAGGACAACGGTTAACCGCGAGGTAACCCAACTCACCCAAAATTCAATTTTTGAAGCTGTTCTCATTCAAATCCAAGTGATGGACTCGCTTTTTTGGCTCGCGGTACTACCGGGGTCAGCAGACATGAGAGTCCATTAGGTACTCCAACCCTTTCGCGACCGGAGGCAAAGTGAGCATCAACATTTTTTGTTTGTACGTGTATGCCAGATTTTCTACTCTACTTGAAATTGACAAATGGTGGTCCGTAGATCCACCTTCGCAAGTAGAAAAGGAAATCAACTTTTTTCTAATTTTTCATTGCTCATATATTTAAGAAAAGAGATATGGTTTGTTTTAAATGTCGTGGAAGGCGATTTCATTTGCTTTGTCTTGAAAGGCTATGTTTACGGTGAAAGACAGTTTTTGCCATAAAAGGCGATTTTTTACCGTAAAAGGTGATTTACAATTCTTATCAATAATGAAAGACAAGAGTTGTAATTTTTTATATCTCTTTAAACAATACAAAATACAATGAAAAGCAAGAAAATGGGATCTAATTAACTTATCAGGAGATTGTGGGGACTCGTTCAGATTGATGGTCGCAAGTCATATGTAGATTCGCCATCATCCTTCAGATGAGAACAGAGGATGCTCTTGATTCACTTGGCTCGGCTTAAACCTGATATTTTTAGAGGATATATAAAGACCAAAAGGGGGTCCTATATCTAATAAAATGCTAAGTAGATGGGCTAAAAAACCACATCTAAGCCATGGAGACGGAAGGAGAAGGCCTTGGGGGGTGGCCCCCCCAAGGGACTTTGGTTACCTTGTAATGGTGGTCGGTGCAGGATTTCTTCAGCAGAGGAGAGCTTGCTGTCGGAGCGTCGAAGCAACGTCGCAATGTTTTCTCTTGTCTGTGAATTTTTTCGTGGATTTCTGGTTGATTTTTCCAGTCCTTGAAATGGTGGAAATTGACTCCTTTTATAGACTTTTGATGGCAATGAGGGGGTTTATGGGCCTTAAATGCATTAAATCCCCATGATGGGAGGAGTTACAAGTTTTTAATCCATTGTTTTGTAACACATTTTTCTTGGCTTCTAATTGGCCGATAGAGAATTAAGGGCTTTTAATTGCCTTTAAACTCCATGATGGGAGGAGTTACATGGTTTAATGACATGATTATGGTTGACTTGTAACTCCCGTTTCCTTGCTTCTGATTGGGCCATCCAAAATAATGAGTAAATGACCGCATTAAATAGTCATAAAATGGGTCATTTACCTGTATTAAGTGGTCGCCGAGGCATTTGAAGAGTTGCGGGACATGCCGCGTCTTTTGGAATTCTTTTGCGATGATTGCCGATGGATCTTCAAGCTAATCAATGTTAGATGACCATGTAATTTCAAACATTGATTACTACCAGTGGGCTGGTGCCATCTGTCCTGTCGACTTCTCGATCGATCGAGCAGTAAGAGTGCTTTCTTGGTCGGCCGATTGCTGATATCGAAGCGATTAATGACGATTTCATGATTTCGGCGATGGAACCATGATATTGACGAAGATCGACAAATTTCGTTCCTCAAAAATCAGATTTTTGGAAAACCACAGGGGAGAAACATCTCGAAACTCAAAAAAGGACAAAAAAGAGTCTTTCGGCGAAAATCTGGCGACCCGGATTTCAAGGGTCGCCGGTGACCATGGGGGATTTTTTTCCCTTTTGGTCACCGATTTTCGGTCGTTTCTCGATTTTTTTCGATTCTTTTTTCTTCGGTATTTTTTCAGATATTTTTGTACAAATTTTGGATTGATTTTCCTGTTGAAAACTTGATGAGAAGCGTTGCAAATCAGAGCACAAAGTTTCTGATTTTCCATGAAAGCTAAAGACTTTGTCGCATAGAGTTGCCGATTTTCCGTCGGAAGTCAAAACTAGGTCAAACGATGTCGGAATAACTTTGAGGTGAAGCCTCCTGTACAATAAATAAGATCAACCATAGGCTTTTCTTTGAGTTTTGAAGCATGTGGGGTCCTGTTGTCAGTAGACTTGGTTTTATCGCGAGAAAAATGTTGTGCTTTGATGTACAGTCAACTGATATCTGATTAGCCTGAGATTTTATAGGGAACCTATTGGAGTCATTTTAAGATGATCCATTTGCTCCGATTTGAAAACCATGGTCCCGAGGAGCTCCACCGTCGGGAGGCCTAATTTGGCTTCCAAGAGTCTAAGTTTGGTCAAATGTTGTCGAAATGACCTGAAACTTGACATGTAGCCTTTTGGAAGCATTTTGAAGTCACGCATGTACTCTGTTTGATGAGTGATGGCCGCAGTGATTCTCACCGCCGAGAGGCTTGATTTTGCTGCTCGAGGGTTGATGTAGGGTCAAACGTTGTCGACTTGACCTGAAACTTGACATGGAGCCTTTTGAATGTATTTTAAGACCATCCATAGGCTCTTGTGTGGGGAGATTCCCAGAATTCCAGGGTTACGCTAATCACAGCCTTTTAACAGACTAAGCACTCTCACGTGCCTCCCGCTTGCCACACACGTGGCGCCCGATCCACTTCGGCTACCAGGACAGAGGTTCCGGCCGAAGTCCAGCAGGCCCGAATCGCTATAGCCGAGCTCGGCAGCTCCATGTGCCCACCTCGGCAGAAAGCTCCACCTCGGCTGAAGGAGCCTGGATGAAAGCCGAGGCAAGAAAGAGCCTCCACTCGCACCCCTCATTCCCCACGTCATCAGGCACGTGGGGGAATAGGGGCGCGAGCCAATAAGACAGATGCGACATCCAACCGTCCACAATCTTCGCCAGATCGCTGACATGGCGGCATCCAGCGGCTGAGGCCACATCAGGGCAAGGCCCGAGGGCGGATCCGATGGTACCCCAACCGTCAAAGGCACCCAACACAATCTGGCCCAACAAGACGCGCATTTAATGCAATGTGGGCTAATCCGACTAGCATTAAATGCAGAGTGGGCTGGATTGGACCGCATTTATTAATTTGTGGGCTGATCATGACTTCCCAGTCGAATCATGGGACCCACACCAAGATATCTTCCAAAGATACGACCCAAACCTCTATAAATAGAGCTTCATAACACATACAAGGTACGCACAATATATCTCCCAGAGCTGTTACTCTGCCTCTTTTCTTCCTCTCCTTCCATTGTTCCAGTTCCCTCACTGACTTTGGCATCGGAGAGCCTTGCGCCGCCCAGGCCAGGGTCCTCTGACCGTTTGCTCCTCTTTTTCAGGCTTTCGGACGGAACCCAGTCATCACCATTTTGGATAAGTCCTCTTAGGCACCTCCATTATTGTGGGTCGTTATTTTCTGCACCTACAATTGGCGCCGTCTGTGGGGAAGTAATATCCCAACCTTCCCAACTTTCCCAACCTTTTCAACCTCAACCTCCCAGAAGCCATGCCTCCGAAAGCTAGGAAAGGCGGAGAGTCCTCGAGAGCATTACTCGAGCTGCCAGCACCATTGGCGGACGTCCCTCCTCAGGGGCGTTCCCGAACGGTGCATGGCACATCTGCAGGCGAGGGCCGCTTGGGCTCACAGCTTTTCGTCGAAGTCCCCCTCCAAGAGGGACTTGAAGCCTCGTTCTCAGCAGACGAGGTTACGCCGCCCCGACGCAACGAGCGTCGGTCTGAGCGTTCTCGCAAGGGTAAAGCCGTTGCCGTGGAAGAGGCGCGTCGAGTTCAACCTCTCGCCGCTGAAGGAGACATCGCAGCTCAAAATGCTCTCCTCCAGAGGCAAGAGCAGCTGATCCGCGAGCTCCAACAGCAGCTGCGAGCAGCGCAGACTGCCTCGTTGAGGCAAGTCTCAGATTCTCGGGGAAAAAAGACGGACGCCCCCGGCAGAGCAGCCCAGCCTCCTCGCGAAGACCTCAGAAACCACCTGGATCAGAAGCGGAGCCAGGTCCATGACGAAGGCTCGAGCAACAGCCGAAGTCATCGTGGCCGCGATGGTCGGAACCATAGCCATCTCAGCCCAAACCACTCCAAGCGAAAATCGAGAGCCCGGACTCCAGAAGAGGACGACGAGCAGGAGCAGTTTGACAAGCGCGTCAGGTTGGCTCTTCAGCGCAACCTGGACGTGCGGGACCAGAAGCAGATCTGTGGCCAAGCTGATCTGGGGGGCTCGCCCTTCACAAAAGACATCGAGCGCACCCCCTTGCCCAGAAAGTTCTCTGTCCCGCGGTTCGTCCCTTATGACGGACTGTCCGACCCATCCGCTCATCTCCGACACTTCTCCCAGAAGATGTCCATCTGGGGGAATGAGGGTCACCTGAACTGCAAAATCTTCTCCTCCAGTTTGGGTGACCTCCCCCTGAAATGGTTCTGTTCTCTCCCAGAGAAGTCAGTCTCCAGTTGGAAGGAGCTCCAGCTCTCCTTCTTAAAGAAGTTCCAAGCTTACACCGTCGTCCCCAAGAATGAAGGGGACCTCCTCGCCCTGAGGATGAAGCAGGGTGAGACCCTCGCCAATTTCGCCCAACGATTCTGGGCGGTCTACAGCCAGATCGAAGGCACTAGGGAGGAGATAGCAATCTACGCCTTCCAACATGCCCTGATCCCCGGTCACGACCTTCGGAAGGACTTGGTCGGGGATCCCCCAGAATCCATGCCAGCGTTGATGTCCCGGATTAAGCGCTTTGTCGCCCGGGAGGAAGATGAGCTCCAGGCCCGGGAAGAGGGCCAAATACAGGAGCCCGAGTCCAAGAGTAGCCAGCCTCGATAGAGAGGCGGGAGGCCCTTTCAGAAGCAAGAGTCCAAGCAGGCTTGGGCCTCCAGTTCGGCGAGGCCTGCCCCGTCCCGATCTGGGGGCGCCTGGAAGCCCAGACCTCCTTCCAGCGCCGGCCAGAGCGTCAGCGTCGTCTTCAAGGAGCCGACGTACCGTATCCTGAGCAAGATCAAAACCAAGCCGTTTTTCCAGTGGCCTCAGCCCTTGAAGAATGAGCCCACCACTGGTAGCCGTAGCAAGCTCTACTGCTTCTTCCACAAGGGTAAGGGGCACAGGACCGAGGACTGCAATTCTCTGAAATGGTACCTAGAGAAGCTAGCCAGCGAGGGCCATATTCCAGAGTTCGTCAAGTCCGACGATCCCGGCGCCAGCGAGGGTCGAGTTCACCAGAGCGCGGCTCGGGAGCCAGACAGTGAGGATTCAGAAAAGATCATTAACGTGATCCATCTGGCGTCCTCAGTCCCCTCTCCTTCGTCCCGTGGAGGCTCACAGGCCCGCGCCGAGGCCAGGCGAGCATCGCACGGGAAGGAAGTAATGAAAGCCAAACTCGCACCGGCATCCAAGAGAGTTCGCCGAGACCGACCCGCGATTTTGTTCTCAGACAGAGACCTAGAGGGAATCCAGCTCCCTCACAACGACCCCCTGCTCCTAACAATGAAGCTGAGAGACTTCACAGTGAAGAGGATCCTCGTCGACTCAGGCAGCTCCTCCGAGGTCCTCTACTACGACTGCTTCAAGAAGATGAACCTCTCGGAAGCAGACCTTACGGAGGTCCGTGCACCCCTGCTAGGGTTATCCTCCACGCCTGTTTACCCCAAGGGTAGGATCACCTTGGAGACCCGAGTTGGCGGAGCTTCCGTGTCGGCCGACTTCCTGGTCGTGGACGCCCCTTCTCCCTACAACGTCATTCTGGGCAGAACTTGGCTCCACAAGTTAGAAGCAGTCCCTTCCTCCCTCCACCAGAAGCTGAAGTTCGTCCTTGAAAACAAGGAGGGCAAGTTGGAAGTAGTTACAGTGGAGGGAGACCAGCAGCAGGCCAGGCAGTGCATGCTAGCCGCAGTCCCAGCAGTGAAGGAGCCAGAGCGCGTCAACCTCGCCGAGTTCGAAAAAGGCCTGGATGAAATCGGCCGTGATCCCGAGAAGAAGAGCATCGAGGACCTGGCCGAGGTCAGGCTGAGCCCGGCAGACCCAGACATGTTCTTCCTGGTTGGCACCCAGCTGCCAGACGGAGAAAGGGCCGAACTCTCACGGTTCCTGATGCAGAACGTCGACGTCTTCGCCTGGAACCCGAGCGAAATGCCCGGGGTCGACGCTGAGGTCATGTGCCACAAGCTGAATGTGGATCCCGACCACAAACCGGTAGTGCAGAGGGCCCGAAGGACAGGGCTGCAGCAGACAGATGCGGTCGTCGAAGAGGTCGACAACCTGCTAAAGGCAGGAGCCATTCGGGAGGTCCAGTACCCGGTATGGCTGGCCAACACGGTGGTGGTCAAGAAGAAAATCGGAAAATGGAGGGTGTGCGTGGACTTCACGGACTTGAACAGGGCTTGCCCTAAAGACAGTTTCCCCCTTCCAAAGATTGACCAACTGATCGACGCTACCGCTGGGCACGACAGAATGAGCTTCCTCGACGCCTATAGGGGCTATCATCAGATTCCACTTTTCGAGCCCGACGAGGAGAAGACGTCAATCATAACCCCCCGCGGCACTTACTGCTACAAAGTGATGCCCTTCGGGCTGAAGAACGCGGGGGCGACCTATCAGCGCCTCGTCACAAAAATGTTCCATGCTCAGCTCGGCCGAACGGTAGAGGTGTACATCGACGACATGGTCGTCAAATCAGTGCACTCCGGTGACCATCTGGCAGATCTTGGCCAAGTCTTCGACATTCTCCGTGCATACAAGCTCAAGCTAAATGCTTCCAAATGCACCTTCGGCGTAGCTTCTGGAGAATTCCTCGGCAGCTTGGTAACGCGGAGGGGGATAGAGGCTAATCCAGACCAGATCACCGCGATCCAGGGCATTCAGAGCCCCGCTACCACAAAAGAAGTCCAGAAGCTTACAGGAATGACTGCAGCACTCAATCGCTTCATCAGCCGATCATCAGATAAGTGCAGGCCTTTCTTCCAGCTTCTAAAGAAAAATTTGAAATTTCAATGGACCCCTGAGTGCGACCAAGCATTGGCTGCACTCAAAGCCTATTTGATGTCACCACCCTTACTCTCCACCCCAACTCCGGGGGAGGTTTTGTATTTATATCTCGCGGTCTCGGATCACGCAGTGAGCTCCGTCCTCATCAGGGAGGACGAGGGAGTTCAAAAACCAATCTATTATACGAGCAAGACCCTGCTCGATGCCGAGACCAGATACCTTTTGTTGGAGAAGCTTGCGTTGGCCCTCGTCAGTGCCTCCCGCAAACTCTCCCATTATTTCCAATCCCACACCATTGTGGTGATCACGGAGCATCCACTCCGTTCAGTATTCAAGAAGGCTGACTTTTCAGGGCGAATCTCGAAGTGGGCAGTTGAGCTGGGGCAGTATGATATACAGTACCGTCCCCGAACTGCGATCAAAGCCCAAATTCTGGCAGACTTCATCGTTGAATTCGTCTCGCCCAATTCGGCTCCGACCCAGCCCGGTACGGCACTGGGGGGCACAGGGCACGAGCCAGAACTGACTGAGATCGAACAACCTCCCATCTCGGCATGGAAGATCTTTGTTGACGGGTCCTCCACCTCTAAGAGAGCCGGCGCCGGCATAGTCCTCCAGTCGCCAGAGGGTCTGGTCATAGAGCAGGCTTTCACCCTGGACTTCAAGGCAACGAACAATGAGGCAGAATATGAAGCACTGATAGCAGGGTTAAACAGCGCCCAAATCCTCGGAGCCCAGCACCTGGTGATCTTCAGCGATTCTCAACTGGTAACTAGCCAGCTCGCTGGAGACTACCAGGCCAGGGACGACAGGATGGCGGCCTACTTGGCCCTTGCGAAAAAACTGCTGTCTTAATTCCAAAAAGCTGAGGTCAGGCAAATATCCCGAGATACTAACACGCACGCAGATGCGCTCGCAAACTTGGCCTCTGCCGTCGAAGCAGGGAAGAAAAGGACTGTCGAAGTTGGGTCAATATCAAGGTCAAGCTTAGAACTCCATTCATCTCGGCTTGTCCTCTGTGCTGACCTCGGCCCGAGCTGGATGGATCCAATCATCGCATACTTAAAGGATGACCAGCTCCCTGAGGACAAGGCTGAAGCTCACAGAATCAGACTCAAGGCAGCTCGATTCTGGCTCTCTCCCGAAGGCAAACTCTATAGGAAATCCTTCACAGGTCCATACCTCCAATGCGTCCACCCGAGCAAAGTGGACGACTTCCTGTATGAGATCCATGAAGGAATTTGCGGCAGTCATATAGGAGGACGATCACTGGCCTACAGAGCAATAAGCCAAGGATACTGGTGGCCTTACATGCAGAAGGACGCGCAGGTGTACGCCAGGAAGTGCGAGAAGTGCCAGAAGTTCTCCCACTCTCTCCACCAGCCAGCACAAGATCTGAGTCCTCTCACTAGTCCGTGGCCCTTCGCTCAATGGGGCCTGGACATTGTGGAGCCTCTTCACGGAGCTCCAGGGAACAAGAGATGGCTGATAGTCGCTACAGACTACTTCACCAAATGGATAGAAGCTGAACCATTGTCCTCAATCACGGACAGGGACTCCAGGAACTTCGTTTGGAAAAACATCCTAACG
Source organism: Litsea cubeba (assembly GCA_012931725.1). Classification (NCBI taxonomy): domain Eukaryota; kingdom Viridiplantae; phylum Streptophyta; class Magnoliopsida; order Laurales; family Lauraceae; genus Litsea; species Litsea cubeba. The sequence goes on from CM022955.1 coordinate 41,160,094, forward strand.
AGGTTCGGCATCCCCCGGACCCTGATTTCGAACAATGGGACCCAGTTCGATTCCAAGTCCTTTAAAGACTTCTGCCAAGAGCACGGCATCAGAAACCATTACTCCACTCCGGCACATCCACAGAGTAATGGCCAGGCAGAAATCTCTAACAAGGTGATCTTGGACGGCCTCAAGAAGCGACTGGACAAGGCAAAGGGAAGATGGACGGAGGAGCTTCCGAGCGTGGTGTGGGCATACAGAACAACTCCAAGGAGGTCCACCTCGGCGACACCCTTCTCTCTCGCCTACGGGATGGAGGCGGTCATTCCTTTAGAGATCGGCCTCCCCACCCTGAGAACAGAGCTGGTCGACCAAGGGCGAAACGACACGAACCTGGCAATGGAGCTGGAGCTGGCGGACGAACGAAGAGAAGCAGCAGCCCTGCGACTGACCGACTATCAGCAACGGTTAGCCAGGGCATACAATCAAAACGTCAGAGAAAGAAGATTCTCACTGGGAGAGCTGGTTCTCAAGAAAACCCTGCTAGCTGACAGAGAGCCAAACGAAGGGAAACTGGCTGCGAACTAGCATGGCCCGTTCAGGGTGGTCTCACTGGCAGGGAAATCGGCCTACAAGCTCGAAGACTTAGAGGGCAAGCCACTGCCGAGACCGTGGAATGCATCCCACCTGAAGAAATTCTATTTCTAAATATTGTAATGAGTCCTGAATCAATGAAAGCAGCTTTTCACCTTGTCTTCAATCTGTCGTTTCTTTCACTGACTCCGGCATCTCCAAGGGTTCGTAGCCCTGGAAGGAGGCCTCGAGTTCGAACACTCGGCCGAATTCCTAAACTCAGGGTTTATCCCAATCTCCAAGGGTTCGTAGCCCTGGAAGGAGGCCTCGAGTTCGAACACTCGGCCGAATTCCTAAACTCAGGGTTTATCCCAATCTCCAAGGGTTCGTAGCCCTGGAAGGAGGCCTCGAGTTCGAACACTCGGCCGAATTCCTAAACTCAGGGTTTATCCCAATCTCCAAGGGTTCGTAGCCCTGGAAGGAGGCCTCGAGTTTGAACACTCGGCCGAATTCATAAACTCAGGGTTTATCCCAATCTCCAAGGGTTCGTAGCCCTGGAAGGAGGCCTCGAGTTCGAACACTCGGCCGAATTCCTAAACTCAGGGTTTATCTCAATCTCCAAGGGTTCGTAGCCCTGGAAGGAGGCCTCGAGTTCGAACACTCGGCCGAATTCCTAAACTCAGGGTTTATCCCAATCTCCAAGGGTTCGTAGCCCTGGAAGGAGGCCTCGAGTTCGAACACTCGGCCGAATTCCTAAACTCAGGGTTTATCCCAATCTCCAAGGGTTCGTAGCCCTGGAAGGAGGCCTCGAGTTCGAACACTCGGCCGAATTCCTAAACCCAGGGATTTATCCCATTCTCCAAGGGTTCGTAGCCCTGGAAGGAGGCCTCGAGTTCGGACACTCGGCCGAATTCCTAAAGTCGGGTTTTTACACCCCTTAAAGACTATTGCCGAACTCATGCACACATAGCCGAGACCAGCGATATTCTGGATCTGCCTCGGCGCACAAGCAGTTCGTATCAGCCAAAGCCAGCCACTTCGGCCGAGGTCAGTTTTCAAGAAAGAGAAGACTGTGCAAACGCAAAAACGCAAACATTCTAAGACAGTGCGCAGAAAGTAAAAAAGAAAGATAGCAAGAGCACTATACACAATACAATTCATTGCGAAACCCTTCCTTTTTATTCATTGTACACTGCTTCATTACAAGAAGATACAGAACAGAAAAGAAAATACAGAAAGGAGGATCGCAGTCCTCTAAAAACAGAAAATAAAGCGAAGTACTGGGAGACTCTGATCTTCACCGACTCTTCAGGCTGCAGGCTCGAAGACGCCAGTTCATTACCTGGAGGTTCTCAAGGATCCTGAATTTCACCGAGCTGTACAATACACTTTGGTTGGTCAGACCAAAGCGTTGTACAGCCCAACCAGTTCGGAGGCCCTAGACCTCGCCGAGCTCTTCAACACCCTCTGATCAATGAGACCAGAAGTCTGAAGAGCCCCCAGGACCAGCAGGCCTCAACTCCACCCTTAGTCTTACGATCCTGACAAGGCGCAAGGGGCTCGCAAAGAGTTCGATGCCACCCAGGACCCTGCAGGATCGCCAGACGCCCGGGACCCGACCATCCCTCAGTTGCAGAGGATTTCCCTGCAAACCTGACCAGGGACGGTCGGCCATGAACCCGCGTTCAGAGAGCGCGTGGTCCACATGGAGTTCCTTCAGAGAGCGCGCAGACCACGACCGGCTTCCCCCCCCCCTCAGGGATGGCCGTCCAAAGGCGCAGAGTTCCCCCCGGATCAAATGCCTCTAGACACCCACCGGACATGGCCCCTACAACTATGTACTTTCCTTCTCCCATGGCGAGCCTGCTGCCCCTACTTATAGGAAGGAGAAGGGCTCAATCTCCGAAGGGAGTTAAGGGGCGAAGTCACCCACGCGTTGCAAGGGACGCACGTCTTCCTATCTGTTGACCAGCAATTCCTATGGCACCATGTGGAGACATCCGCCCGATTCCCTCATCGGCCCTAGCGCCGTGTTTATTGCTATTTATTGTCTCCAGAATACGGAGGATTGGCACAGACAGCTATGGAGACCGTTCAACTCTCTCTACCTCAAGGGTCACGCGTTGCAGTAAAGGCATTCAGCACCATTCAATAATGCACCCAGGAGCAAATGAAAGAAAAGCGCACAAGTAAAGAAGCTTGTCTTTCATTAATAATGGGGAGAATTACAAGGCTGAAAGGAAAAAGTGTTACATAAGAAAGACCAAGGACATAAGAAGGGACAGAACTACTGTGGTCTCGGCGAGTCCACCAGGTCGATCACCGTTTCTAAGGGGCCAGAAGCTTCGGCCAAGACCGGGACCTCGCCTGGAGCATCGCTGGCAGAGGGGGCTTCAGCCGATGCCTCAGCCGAAGTAGGAGCAGAAGGGACCTCACCTTGAGGCACTGCCGAAGCGTCACTAGCCACCGGAGCATCGTCTGAAGTAGGAGCGACTGGAGGAGCTTCGACCGGGGCGCTTTCAGTTGCAGGAGCGGAGTTCGGCTCGGGAGCCGGGTCCGAGTACTTCGGCAGGTCCTGATAGACAGGGTGGTCTTCAGGGACCCCCGCACGTCTCAGTGCGGCCAAGCATCCTTCCTCGAACAGAATGGAGGTGATCTCCTCCACCTGCTTCTCATACAGCTCAGTGGCGCGGTCTACCCCATTCTGAAAGACGGACTGGGCCTCGGTTAGAAGAGAGGCCTTCTCCTTTTCCAGCTCGGCGTTCGCCGTCACCAGCTTCTCTCTTTCAGCGCGACCGGCCAGGACCTCCCCTCGCAACCTCGTCGCCTCGGCTGTCGATTCAGACTTCAATCTAGCCAGCTCTGACTCCAGCTCACCGATCCTCTTGTTCTTCGTCCAGACCTCGCCTTTCATGTGATTGGCCCTCGACGAGAGTTCGGCGACGTTAGCCAGAGCCGACGCTAGCCGAGCAGACTCTCCAGCGGTGACCTCCTTCAGCTCCAACATTCCCCTCCGCTGCTCGTCCAGCTCCTTCTTCAGCTTCTCCCGCTCGGACTCCAGGTGGGTCACCCTCGCAGCATTCCTATCCCTCCTTCCTAACATGGTTAGGAGCCTCTGCACGTTCTGCAAAGGAAAAAAGGAGAATCAAAACAGGAACAGTCGAGCTAGACCACTTGAAAGGGGACGCCGAAAACACTTACTAAGAGGTCGGCCTGGATCGCTGTAACCATCAGGCTCTCGTCGTCGAACTTCTCGTGCTCCTCCATGTCTCTCGGCAGGGCGCAGGCCTTGGCAAGGGCCCCGATCACGTCGGCATTCCCCAACAGTCGGTCCTCGACGTTCAGGGGTTTGCCGGGTTGAGTTTCCATCCTCGGCTTCCACGACGCTGGGGCAATTCGGGGCCCGAGAGCCGATCCGGACCCTTGCCCCGCCGAGATGGGAGGCTCGCGGGTCGGCCCGACGGTCGACTTGCTGACTGGCGCACTCTTTTCGGCCGGCGCACTCTTTTCTTTCGGCGCGCTCTTCTCGCCCCCCTTTTCGGGTGGAGCTTTGGCTCCAGGGGCGTGTGCAGGAGTTTTGCCCTTTGACTGCAGATCAGCCTTCGAACTCTTCTCCCCCGCCTTGGACTTCTTCCTGGGCGGGGACCCCTCCTTCGAGCGGTCCGGCGAGCGTCGCCGGGCTCCCCCGCTCGGAGCGGGGGCAGGAGCAGAGGGAGCGCCAGCACCCACCGGACCCGAAGCAGCACGAGTTCCGGCAGGCGATGGGGCCCCAGAAAACGATGACCTTTGCCTAAACTTAGCAGCCAGGTCCTTGACGACGGGCTCCCTCGAACTTCCCTCCATGTCCTCTCCTCGATCGGAGAAATAAGCGTCCACTATCTGCGTCAGGTCCGGCAGCTCCGGATCAGAAGTGGACGCCTCGGCACCAGACGCAGTTCAGTCGGCAACGGGATCGGTCAAGGGGACCCCGCTAAACAAGGCAACCGAGACAGTTGGACGGTCGGGGTGTGTCTCGTCCACCTCAGGTACACCAGTCCTATGGTAGTGGCCGCGATACCTCGGCCTGGTCTTGTGCCCCTTGTACCTTTCAACCTTGTTGATGTCGTCGGTGTTCCTCCTCCAACCTTCACTGGCAGCTCGGCGTCGCCTCGCGCCTGCCTCTACTCAATAGGCAAAAAAGAGTATCAGTTCGGCATCAATAAGGTTAAGCAAAACAAGTGGGAGGAAAGCAGCGATGATTACTTGGGACGTCGCCAGGGCGACGTGGGACCATCAGCCTCCTGCTTTCACCCGCGCCGAATTCCCAGTCCCCCGACACACAGAAGAAGCTGTCCTCAGCGTTCTTACTCGAGTCCTCCAAGGCCAGGACGAAGCCTCTTCGCTGCGGCTTCACCCGGAGATAATATTTCTTTTCCCCGGCCTTACAGATATCGTAGGAATCCTCGATATCGTGAACACCCAGGTCGGTCCCCAGGATCTCGTTCAGCTTCGCCGTGCCCATGATGACCTTATAGCCATTGGGCATCAGCTGGCACGGGGTGATGGACCAGGTACTAAGACAGGCCCTAAGCAGGGGGTGCAGAGGAAATCTGACCCCGCCCTCGATCACGGTGATCAAAGGAAACGACATCCATCCGCAAGACCAGCACATCGTGGCATAGTCAACGGAATCCGCCGGTTTGAGGAGGACCCCCTCCAGAATACTGAAGGCAGCCCTAAATCTGGCTAAGCCCTCTTCGGTATCTAAATCAAATCTAGGGGTGCCCATGACTAAGAAAGGTAACAGCGAAGCTAAAACCCTAGAAGTCGCAAAACCCTAAAAAAGAACCGGACAGAGGCGCGAAGCAACTTACAGAAACAGGGGAAGAACTCAGGGACAGATCCGGACACTCCTTACGATCGTCCTTGCTAGAGACTTCGAGCAGCAGAGCGGAAATCGAAAATGAAGGTGAAAGCGGAAAGAAATCGGAAGCAAGAAAGGAAGGGGACGACCCTATTTATGGAAAGAAAATTCCCAGCGCGCGCCGTTTTCGAAATTCGAAAGGACAGATTTCGCAATCCGCACCCGTTCCATCGATAAGACAGCACGATCAATGAAGGGACTACACGAGTAGCCGTCGATTCGCTCCCCAGGACAGAGCATTAACTGCTTCGGAAAAGACGAAACGACACCCGGTGGTGATCGCTGCATCCCCAGACGAGTTCTCTAGCTTCCGACCACTAAAGACTAGGGCACTTAAGAGGTCAAAAGCTAGGGGGCAATTGTGTGGGGAGATTCCCAGAATTCCAGGGTTACGCTAATCACAGCCTTTTAACAGACTAAGCACTCTCACGTGCCTCCCGCTTGCCACACACGTGGCGCCCGATCCACTTCGGCTACCAGGACAGAGGTTCCGGCCGAAGTCCAGCAGGCCCGAACCGCTATAGCCGAGCTCGGCTGCTCCATGTGCCCACCTCGGCAGAAAGCTCCACCTCGGCTGAAGGAGCCTGGACGAAAGCCGAGGTAAGAAAGAGCCTCCACTCGCACCCCTCATTCCCCACGTCATCAGGCACGTGGGGGAATAGGGGCGCGAGCCAATAAGACAGATGCGACATCCAACCGTCCACAATCTTCGCCAGATCGCTGACATGGCGGTATCCAGCGGCTGAGGCCACATCAGGGTAAGGCCCGAGGGCGGATCCGATGGTACCCCAACCGTCAAAGGCACCCAACACAATCTGGCCCAACAAGACGCGCATTTAATGCAATGTGGGCTAATCCGACTAGCATTAAATGCAGAGTGGGCTGGATTGGACCGCATTTATTAATTTGTGGGCTGATCATGACTTCCCAGTCGAATCATGGGACCCACACCAAGATATCTTCCAAAGATACGACCCAAACCTCTATAAATAGAGCTTCATACTACATACAAGGTACGCACAATATATCTCCCAGAGCTGTTACTCTGCCTCTCTTCTTCCTCTCCTTCCATTGTTCCAGTTCCCTCACTGACTTTGGCATCGGAGAGCCTTGCGCCGCCCAGGCCAGGGTCCTCTGACCGTTTGCTCCTCTTTTTCAGGCTTTCGGACGGAACTCAGTCATCACCATTTTGGATAAGTCCTCTTAGGCACCTCCATTATTGTGGGTCGTTATTTTCTGCACCTACAGCTCTGATCGAAGATCTGATGTCTTCGACGCTGTCGGAGCTCCTGTTCCGCTGTTAGAAGAGTAAAGTTAGGTCAAATAATGTTGAAATGACCCGAAACTTCACGTGCACTCTCCTTTTGGCTGTTTTAAAGGATCTTGCATTTTTTTGTTTGGTTATGACAAGATTTGATGTTTGAAATAGCATTGCCTGTTTGTGGTAGGATGCGGCTTCATGTAGCTTCTTGATGTCGAACAGGCAAAATGACGTTTTTGGTGTCAACACCAAGGCTCAACCTGCATAGCTTCCAAAATCTCATTCCAACAGCATTTAAACATCCAACATCAAACCATCCCATTCCATCCAATTGAGGTCAATCACCATTAACACCCTAATTAGCATGTGAATGTTTCATTTTAGCATGATCAAGCTTGGTAATTCAAGATCTCTATTCTATTTGCGTTTGATAAATGAGATGACGTTTTGGAGAATTTGGGAAGAAGACTCCAATCCACACTCACCAACCAAACCCTCTCTACCTAACCTCTCTCTACCACTCCTACAACATTGAGAAGAAGAAAGGAGATGGTTCGATGACATGCAACACCGTAACAGTAGCTAAGAAGGAATTTGGGGAAGTAAAGATGGAGAAAAGCTCACCAATTTGGAGTCGATAGGTTGAGGGAAGGAAGAGAAAGAAGATGGGTGCCTTGGTTGCTTAAGGTCTCACCTCTAGATGTCACATACAAAAGGAAGAAGGAGGAAGGAGATGAGCTCCAGCAGCGCTCAAATGAAAGTGAAATGAATGGAAGAAAGAAAGAAATAAGGGAGAGGGGATGGACAATGGAAACAAGGGAGAGGGGAAGGAAAATGGACTTATATAAAGTAATCATGGTATTTCTGGAATTTTATAATTTTGGCCAAACTCAGCAAAACGACAAAAGAATGACGATATTTGATAGACTTAGAGATATCGAATCATGACACTCCAAGAGAGAAAAACAACAAGCAAAACGAGACCTTTCCAACGAACCCAAATTCGGTGAAATCTGAGTTTTTGAAAAAAAATCCACTCAATTCTCCCTAAACTGCAAACTACCCCTACTATAGCTAAACGCGCTTGGAATCGTACAAAACTTCGAGGACATCTTCCTAGTAAAAAAACAAACTCATTCATGCACTAAACCCACTTAATTAACTAATATGGAAATTAGCTAGACTAAACACACGAATTATGAGGCTAAACACATTAGTAAGGTTAGCGACCTGGCAGTTAAGGCAAAGATAGGACAATAGCTACACACTTAAGAATAAAGAAATACACACGTATCGCATGCAAATAAACAAGTAAATCATATTTTGATTGATACCAAGCTAGATAACAATCAAGGAACCATTGCAAAATACCATCCTAGGTCTTAGATTGCCAATAACAAGCCAATGCAATACTATTTAACTCTATGTATCTGATGGACAGCGCTTCTATCGCTCGGTTCTACCGAGGTCGGCGGACGTGGGAGTCCGTTTGGGTCCGACCCTTTCGTAACCGGGGGGCAGAGGCGTGCATCAACATTTTTTTGGGTGGGTGTGCCAGATTTTCTATTTTACTTGGAATTAAAAGTGGTGATCCGAAGATCAACCTTCGCAAGTAAAACGGAAATCAACTTCTTTCAAGTTTTCCATTGCACATATATTTAAGAAAAGAGATATTTTTTTTCTTGATTTGTCGTGAAAGGCGATTTTTTGGCATTTATAGCCGATTTTGGCGTTTATAGTCGATTTTTTGCGCTTATAGCCGATTTTGGCGTTTATAGCCGATTTACAATTCTTATCAATAATGAAAGACAAGAGTTGTGATTTTTGTCTCTTTTGAAAAAATACAAATTACAATGAAAAATAAGAAAAGGAGGATCTAACTTCTCAGGAGATTGTGGGGGACTCGTTCAGATTGATGGTCGCAAGCCATATGTGGGCTTCGCCATCATCCATGCAGATGAGAACAGAGGATGCTCTTGATTCGCTTGGCTTGGCTATAACCTCAGGTTTTTAGAGGACAAAGACCAAAAGGAGGTCCTATGTCCAATAAAAAACTAAGTAGACGGGCTGAAAAGCCACATCTAGCCATTTGGAGGCAGAAGGAGAAGGCAAGCACCTTGGGGGGGTACCCCCCAAGGGACTTTTGTCACCTTGTAGCGGTGGTCAGTGTAGAACTTCCGCAGAGTTTTCTCTCTTTCTTTCTCTGGATTTTTGTGCTTTTTTCTGATCTGGGATCTGTCTTGCTTTTCCAATCTGGAATTCTTTGGAATGCTCATGAGCCTTAATTATCATAAAGCTATATAAAGGGAGGAGTTACAAGATTGAATTCTTTATTTTGTAACTCCTTTTTCTTGGCTTCTGATTGGCTGGAGGAGATTGAGGGCATTTAATCGCCTTTAATCGCCATGATGGGAGGAGTTTCATGGGTTAAATGCCATGAATCTCTTGACTTGTAACTCTCGGATGCTTGCTTCTGATTGGGCCGTCCAAAGAAATGGATTAATGACTGTAATAAAGCTAGTCAATTAATCGCATTAAGTGGTCGCCGAGCAGTTGAAGAGTCGCGGGCAGTGCCGCGTCTTTTGGGATTCTTTTGGCGATGATCATCGATGGATCTTCATGTAGATCGACATCGGATGACCATGTAACTTCAGGTATTGGTTGCCAACAGCAGGTCGGTGCCATCTGTCCTGTCGATTTCTCGATCGGTCGGGTAGAAAGTACACTTTTTTTGGTTGACCGGTTGGTGATCAATGTTGATTTTGATACTCTTGATGATTGACCCGTGTTTTGACGGATATCAAAGGATTTGGTGTCTCAAAAGTATGAACTTTGGAAAATACCAAAGGTCGGACGGTTTGAATTGCGAAAAAACCGTAAAAAATGGAGTTTCCAGGGCCCACCCAGCGATTCCGGGCTCCAGGGTTGCCGGCGACCCTGGGCCAGGGTCGCAGGGTCTACGACCCTGGGGTCGCAGGGTCTACGACCCTGGAGGGGTTTTCCACCTTCTTGTCCCATTTTGCGTCCGTTTTTGCTGTTTTTCAATTCTTTTTTTCTTCTGTATTTTTCCTTGACATTTTTGATCATTTATTGGCCTGATTTCCCTATATAAAACCTGATGAGAATCCTTGTATTTTGGTTTGCAAAGTTTCCAATTTTCCGAGAAAGCCGAAGACTTTGTCACGCGGAGCTGCCGATTTTCCGTCAGAAGCTGAAACTGGGTCAAACGATGTCGGAATGACCTGAAATTTTGGGTGAAGCCTCGTGAGCAATAAATAAGACCAACCATATGCTTTTGTTTGAGTTTTGAAGCCGTTTGGGCTTTTATCACTAGTAGACTTGTTTTTGTCGTGATGAAGATGTCGCGGCTTGATGTGCGGTCAACCGATGTCCGATTGACTTGAAATTTGACAGGGAGCCTATTGGAGTCATTTTAAGATGATCCATAGGCTCTGTCTTTGAAACCATGGTCCCGGGGAGCTTCGCCGCCGAAAGGCCTGATTTAGCTTCCGAGCGTCAAAGTATAGTCAAATGTTGTCGAAATGACCTGAAATTTGACGTGTAGCCCTTTGTAAGCATTTTGAAGCCATCCATGTGCTCTACTGATGAGTGATGGCCTCGGTGGTTCTCGCCGCCGAGAGGCTTGATTTAGCTGTTCGAGGGTTGATGTAGGATCAAACGTTGTCGGTTTGACTCGGAACTTGACGTGGAGCCTTTTGGATGTATTTTGAGACCATCCATCAGCTCTGATCGAAGATTTGGTGTCTCCGATGCTTTCGCTGCCCGGAGCTCCTTTTCAGCTGTCGGAGAAACGAAGTTAAGCCAAATGATTTCGAAATGGCCCGAAACTTCTTGTGTACTCCTCTTTTGTCTGTCTTGAAGAATCTTGCAGTTTTTGTTTAATTCTGACAAGATTTGATTTTTGGAAGTAGCATTGCCTATTTATGGCAGGTTGCGACTTTATGTAGCTTTCTGGATTTTGAAGAAGCAAAGTGACACATTTTTTTGGTGTCAACAGTGTCCTTGGGGTCCACATGTCGGGACTTATAAGTCCCTTGGTGTGTCTAAAGTTGATCGGCATTCCAAACCATAAGTCCACATACACAAGACTTAGTAATGTGTTGAACAAGTCTCTGGAAATCCTCAGGAGTAAAAACCCGCTCAAACATTCACTTCCCATTGATCTCGGTCACGAGCAATAAGTGTGTTCAAAGTTCAAGGTGACCTTTTAAGTCTAAGGTTCTTCCATGAATAAACTAGGTTTTGATTCCGTTGATTTATCAATTACTGGAGGCAAATATTGACCCTAGACATGGTCTGCAATTCCCCAAAATATCGAGGAAAGATGTGCAAAGGAAGGGGTCCAAACAACAAGAAGACAAGGCCCAAAAGGGGCCGTCTCTGTTTGTCAGAAATGGGACCTTGGGGGGTCGTGTCCGACTGTATGTTGGTCCGACATGGCCCTTAGGGTCCATGTCGGATCAGATAATATTCCATGTCTGGACAAAGTTCTAGGTTAGGACATTTTTTTTCCCTTCTTCGGTCCATCTTTCCTAGATCCTTTGCATACATTTAAAGTTTGTTAAAGCCTATCTACTAAAGTCATAACCCATTGTTTTCAATTAAAAAACACATCATTGGCATTAACTTAACAAATACTAACATAACATGGAATTTCAAGGAATCATAGAGGTAACTTGCATGCATGAAATGAAATTTAAATTGAGCACTTGCTATCAAAACTCTCAATTTCAATGAGATCAAATTCCAACATAGAAAACCCCAATATGATCCAAAGAAGCCTAAAAACCCAAAACCAAATGAAGACTTGGAATTAGGTCCTATAAATCAGGGTACACAGCTAAAATACCCCCTTTAGCTAACATATGTGAAATGGTTTTAAGAGCTTACCTCTAGGTACCCTATGGGCCTATAATCGACAGTAGAGGGGTGTCCCACCAACGGAAATGCATAGAAATTGCCTGTAGATCAGAAACTCAAGTCCTCAAGGTATGGGAGAATCAAGCTCTAAGATGCAAGGAGAAAGAGTGAAGCAGAGATGAAATAAGAGGAGAGATAAATGGGTGAGAGTTGGCTCCCTTTTATAAAGGTGGACTTTGGGTAATTACAAGTTTGCCATTAAGGTGGGTGAAAATCAATTTGACGAAACAAAGGTCTTCTGGACGTCAATGGGTGTGGGACAAGAATGAAAGTTTCTTAAAAACTAATGAGCCAAAGAACAATATTTTCGATGTTCCTAGCTATAACTCATATTTTTCTGAAATGAAGACTATGTCCCGGCTTAAGACAATACTACGGAACGAAGGGTTTTTCCACATCGAATGGTTACGAGTTGAACATGAAGGTTTCTCGGAATAATTTCTTCCGCCCACCAAACCTTTGCCCACTGAACCTAAATTGATATTTCTATGAAATTTCCAAAACACCGTTAACATTTTTTCGAAATTCCAACTAAGGTCCTAAAGGTACTAAGCTAGTTCCGAAAGCTCTCAAAACTCCTCAACACTTCTCAGACACTACTGTAACATTTAGAATTAGTAAATTGACATCTAAATACACTTAATCAATAAAGATCAAATTTAATTAGTGTTAAATACATTATTAGGGGTTGGGGTCCTACAGAGCGGAAGGTGCTTACTGACAGATCTTGATTCAAGCATATTTGGATATTCTACTTATGTGTAAATTAAAGTTATAACTTGGAAGGTGGAAACCTTACTTATATACCTTATCAAATGGTAAGAGCTCATATGGGAAAATCCTAAAAACTCACAAGGTAATTCAAGTCATTAGGGAACCTCAACAACAACACTCAAGTCTTCATATTACAACTTTTATCACATTTATCTGATTTCTATTAAATTCTCTTTACTAACCAATCCTACCAAAATATCAAGGCATTAGTAGAGGCAGTGGAAATACTTTCAACACTCCCCATCAAGTGGAACTTGGTCGGCGCACGTTTCATAACGAGCATATTTCAGTGTTGAATTGTTCTTCTTGGGTTTTAAGCTATCCGCTGATTGACATTGTGACCATATTAAGTTTCCTCCGCTAACCAATCCGACCAAAACCTTGATACATTAGTAGAGGCAGTATAAATACATTTCAACATGTTCTAGTTAATGATCAGATTATTAGGTGGCAGTAATTGGTGGATCCACATGTGCTTTAAGTGTACGTTGTGCAAGGTGTTTTCCGCAGGATTTTATTTTATTTTTGATTTTTCGAAGCAGCAAGACTGTCCGCCTAAAATCTTTATTTTTTTTGGAATTTTCTATGCAAATCCATGTCTAACCGACTGACCCGCATTGCACAAACAAGCTCTAGAGACCATATACAAGTATGGATATGATGTTGCTTGATTCCCTAACAGCACAACGACTGATCCGCATTGCATAAACAAGCTCTAGAGACCATATACAAGTATGGATATGATGTTGCTTGATTCCCTAAGGGCACAACAATAGTTTTATGGTGAGGGCGAGGGCTCGACCACAATTATAACCGTTCAGGAGCGAGGCTGAACGTTGACCTCAATAATCCCTCCTTCAACGGCACACCCGTCGCGATCCTGCTGCGAACTCGCAAAACGTGTGTCTCGTGACTCGAACACCCGACCTACTGGGCTCTGATACCACTTGTAGGATCTTACACCCCATTGAGCTACCACTTGTTCCAAAACCAATTGGTGATAGGAAACGGCATAATAATAGTTTTATGGTGAGGGCGATGGCTCTACCACAATTATGACCGCTCAGGAGTGAGGGTGGACATTGACCTCAACACCCACCTTATCCATTTTTATAAGAAAAAAGCATGTTAAACCCATGATTGGGAAATAAAAGGGACAATTACCATACAACAGGTGTTAAACCTAACAATCGCCTCATAACTACCGAAAAAGATGTAATTACCACAAAACTGTTCGTTTGTAGAACATCGCAATCTGCAATATCCTAGGGCTATAGGATATCACACTATCTGAAGCGGGAAGACTTGCGTAGCAACAGTGCCATGGACGGTAATGCTTTCCTCAACACTTTATTTAATCTTTGTTAAACTATGTGACCATTAACGATGATCCAAACCGTCTGAAACATTAATACGGTCAAACATGGCCCATATACCAAATTTCAACCGTTGATCTGTCTCGGATCTCAAGATATTTGATAAAAACCGAATAACCACACTTTTTTTTTGAACCTTTGTGGGCCCCATAATCACAATCAAGATCGTTAATCTTCTTTGAAATAAAGAAAATGGCTAGCCATAAAATTTCGCCTCCAATTTAATGTATAGCTACCCAAAATGAAGAAAAACCTTAAAACCGTTGATTTCACATATGACATTATCACAGTAGAATAAATGAAACTTGAACAGTCCATTTTTATTTTTTTTCCTTGACTGTGGGATCACCAAACTACCATTCAAACCGTTAGATAGTTGTATGAGTGTAAGAACTAATATGGTACCAAATTTGAATCGTTGATTAATCACAATTATCGAGAAATTTACAAAAAAAGTCACGTGGTTTTGTAAATTATAAGTCATGTTTTTTTATAAATTTCTCGATAATCTTGATAGATCAATAGTTCAAATTTAATGCCATATTAGTTCTTCCACTCATGCAACTATCCAATGGTTGGATGGTGGTTTAGTTGTCCCACAGTCAAGGAAAAAAAAACGAACTGTTCAATTCTTCCCACTTTAGATAGCGTGATATCCTACATCCCTAGGATATTGTAGCTTGTGATATCCTACATACGAACAGTTCTGCGGTAATTACATATTTTACGGCACTTCTGAGACAATTGTGAGATTCAACACACGTTGTACTGTAATTGTCCCTAAATAAAATCCATGACTGTGTTAAAAGCCATTTGAATCATGTCATGTGCCAGGTTGCAGTTAAGGGCTACTAAAGAGTGCTATCAGAAGAACTTAATAGTAATAAATGTCATCCAGCATTATGCTCTACGAAAGCAGAAGCACAATGCTTGTCAACTATCACTTTTGCACTCCTAACAGCAATGATTTGCACTCTACATGTTCTTTTTCTTGTTTTCTTTATGCCCCTGTTTTCATAACCAGGCATTGTATTGTAGCATCCTACATCCATCGTTATGCCATTGTTCAGAACCATTTAATGTTACAAGTAGATGCGCGATTTTTAAATGGTTAGTGATTTTCATACATTTATTATATACCGCATATGCAGGCTCTTCTTTATGAGCTAGATTGATTTTGATTCTCACCTTTTGATAAATATTGAAACAAACATGCCCTTGATCAGAGGGTGAGGCAGCCATTTATTATGTTTTATTTTATTTCCATTTTGTACCTCCATTTTACTCTGTCATTGGATATCTTCCCTTTTTTTTTTTTTTTTTTCTATGTAGGAATACTGGACAAGGAGTGATAGTGAGACTCTTAACTTGAAGATCGAGGCGTGATCACTGGACATATTGAAACTAAGGTGCCAACACCACTCACCCATGAGTGAGTTGGGTTAACAGTCCATTTTGATTAACACCATAGTGCGAGAGATGATCAAATGAATTATGATTACATATGACTATTATCTTAGTAATGCAGATGATGAAACCCACTATGACTAAAGGTACGTTTTAGGGTTTTATATATATATATATATATATAAAGAACCCCTTAAAGTCCATAAAAAACAACGGAGGGCCTAATATTTCATAATGACAATAAAGAGCTTCCTACCATTTTTTTTTTTTTTATAAATTTATCCTAATTCAGGATTACATGTCTAGAATGTCCTCTTTTCATGATATTTGCATGTCAAAGTTTTTGTGATATAACGTAATGTTGGATTATTCCATAACCCGTTGTTGTTATGAATTAATTGAGCTTAATTTCTACTGTTTTTCTCAAGTTCATGGGGTTTTTTATCAGTAAAAATTTCAAAGTTTGATCACCGGCCATGCGGTAGCCATGAACCTTGACTCAAAATAAATATTCCTTCAAATATTGGACCCAAATGGCTATTTCCAATTTGTGTCCGTCTATTCGAGAATCTAGTCAGCGAGTTTAAAAAAAAAATTAACACTGGGTCCAGCTTTACCCGTTTACAGCTATATGCTAACAATAGATTATATAGAATATATGTTGTTACATGCCTGTGATGGTGTTAGGATGTTTTCCTCCACCTAAAAGCCCACAAAGACCATTGACTAAGGGTGGCAAGGGAAGACAAATCGACGGGCCAAACGAGCGAGGCGAAAATGCCTTGTGGGGCCCACCAAACCAACCCATGAAAATTAACACAAAACAGTCTCGCAGATCATCTTGGAGAGAACACTAACATCACTCCTCTTTATTGACTATCCCCTCCAATTAAAACTACTCTTTCCTTTGTAACTATGTGTATATATTTATTTCAGGATGTCTCTCATTTCCTCACCCAGACAATAGAACCCTTGAAAATCTCTCTCTCTCTCTCTCTCTCTCTCTCTCTCTCAAAGACCAAAACCACAAGATCCTTTTGTTATATTTCCCTACTTTCCATCACAACAAGTACCATAAGATGAAGAAGAGGAAGAAGAAGAGGAAGAGAAACAACAAAGAGTCTTCTATTTTACAACTACATGAGACATCTCCTAGAGATTTCATGGGATCTTAGACGTACGTTTGCCCATCTTTCTCCATTTCCTGATGAGGAATTCCTTTTGATGAAATAGGTTTTATGAGAGGGATTCATTAAACCATTGATGGCGTACATGGGAAAGCCAGGCATTCTTTCTTCACCTTTTTTTTTTTTTTTTTTTTTTGGGGGGGGGGGGGGGGGGCTCTCTCTCTCTCTCTTCTCTCTCCCCTCGCTCTCTCATTTGATTTTTGTAGTCTCTTATTGGGTTTGGTGACAAAAATATCTGAAGAAACATAGTGTAAACTGACTTCTTCTAAAATTGAGGCAGGTTGAAAGTATTGGAATAATATATTTGATCTTTGTTTTGTATTCTTAGTATTTATACAATCTACTTGTGCAAATGGATGATTTGTTTGATCATGAAGTTATTTTCAGAAGTGAGTTCTTCTTACAAACATGGATATAGACTTCAGAAATCCATTAAAGGGGGATTTTGTGATATCATAGCGTAGTTATTTCTTCTCGAAACCGAGGGCCCATTTACCTCCTCTGTAATGAATTTATACGATTTCATGGCAAAGGAAGGGGGTTTTATGGAAGGACTACTAAGGGGATCGTAGCGTACCCCGATTTAATTTATTTGAGTGGAGAACGATCTTTACCCAAGTGGTAATTAAGGATTGACTATTCTCACCTGGGTGTCCAAAATTACAACCATGAGTATGCCACCTCATCCTGCGTGTGTTGGCTTCCTTTCCACTTGTGTGGGATTTCTTTTCCCCAGTGCAGGCTTCTTTTCCGCTCTAGTGAGCTGCCTTCCCTTATGTATGTAGGCTCTCAATTGGGTCCCTGCCCGTTGGCATGGGTTGAAAAAAAATTCACTTTAGCCATAAGTGGGAATCATTCTATTTCAAAGGAGAGATTATCTAATAGACCATTTTGTTACCTTTTAATACTTCATTTTTAGCGCCTTCGAGGGAACATTGGTTATAAAATTAAAAACTCAATAAGAACGATTAAACAACAGATCCTTTGCTCAATTTCAGCTTGAAACCTAACATTTTAGGTTTATACAAATCTCGATTTTCCTTTGTTTAAACTTGACTTCCTTTTTTGTTACTCCAGCTGAGGGGGCTGAGACTCAAAATACCCCATACGCAGAAAGGCATCCCACTCAAGTGGGAAAGTAAGCCCGCACACACAAAAAAGGCCCACATATGATATAGAAAGTAAACCTACATACACACGAAGGAGGAGGCATACCCAGAGTGGGAATTGCTCCTTACCACTTGGGTAAGGAGCCGCATACACTTCCATTTTATGTGCAATGTTTTGATTATAAGCCGATGCACCCATATAGGGATATGTGGGTCCCATCAATAACTTTGCCTTCTTTAACAAGCGATGGGCTCTACATAAATGATCTTTGTGTATGTACTGTTTCAATTATGGGGATGTATTCTGTAGTCTCAGCTTTTAGCATAATTATAAACGTCCCTATATTAATGTTGATAATTAGTTTGTAGTTCCTAACTCTTGCAATTTGTTAAATTATAGTCTTTTTTATCAAAATTCATTATACAAATACACAGGTGGTTCTTCATACTTGAGAGAAATCTTCTAATTTTTTTTCTTTGTTTTTTTTATTATTTTTTTTTTTTTTTGCTTTTTAAACCACGGTTTCCAAGCATGGCCGTCATGTAATAGTTTGGTGGGTGAGTTCTTTTTTTGCTTCTTAAACCCTGATTTCCAAGCATGGGCCTTATGCATCATATTTTCTTTAACAAGGGTAGCAATTCTTGACATAACCCACCAACTCAACTCAAAACAAATCCGGTAATTAAGGGAACAGTTAATTTTCGCCTTGGGTTGACATTAGTTATCCAATTAATAAATGGGTAAGATTTGGATTGGCTCCATTCTACCTATTCCTCCTATCAACCTAAACCTAACAAATTTGATTATGTGTTAGTACATTGTTGTTGTGGTTGCGGTTGCGGTTGCAGTTGCAGTTGTTTAAGTAAGAATTCAGAATGATCTGTAAGGTAGTTATATTGAGACTATACACAATAATCCAGTGTTTTCACTCATTAGCCATTTCATTATTGGGCTTTCTTAAATCTTATACCCAAACTATGTGTCTAGGGCTGTGGGTTTCAGATGTTAGCTCGGGAGTGCAGCCCTTTGTTAGCCAGGGGGCATATTATTGTATTTTGACATATTTTTCCAAACACCGTCCTAAATAATGTATTTTTCCAACCCCCATCTAGACCTGAAAAAAGTCCAAAAATCCCCTGCAAATTTTGAAATTTTTTTTCCTTTCTTAACATTTGCCAACGCCCCGCCCCGCCTCGCCCCCACTCTATAGTTCTTTCTTTTACATTTCCTGGGTCCGCCCCGGAATTTATGGGCCAGGGCTTTCATATTATGGTTAAACATATATAGGTCATTTTCTTCAATGCAGGATTTTGGGTGAGTGCCTTAATTCATTGAACTACCAAAAAAATGACTTTTAGCATCGAACTTTTTGCCGCGGCCAATGTTTTTGTGGCTATTTCTTACTTGTTGCCACGACCAATAGAGTTAGTGGCAACAAATTTCATTTTAATTCAAACTTTTTGTGTAGGTGTTGAGCGTAAAAATTTCACCGTTCTTCGTGTGGACTCTTGTCGGTAATCTTTTGAATCGACGTAATATGTGTTTTTCTTATCATATTTTTGTGGTTGTTCCAAGGACTAAGTGGAAAGTTGATTTTCTGACCAAAGTTAGTTCAGGTGCTTTGACAAATGCTAATCTAGGCACTTCTTTTCTTTGGTGTTGCTGCAGACCGTGTTCAATAATACCCGGCTTGCATTGCGCCCGAGGGAGAAAATTTGGGAGGGGCATCCAGTTGACTTTGAGCCCTGTGATTCTATTTTAAGAGGTAAACCATTCATTAAAAAAATGCCCGGGGACCTCCAACAAGTGGGGGCCACTTGTAGATCTTACATAAAAAAAAAAGAGGATTTTACCTAAAAAAGGACCCAAGATGGTCACTAAACAAAAAATGGGCTACTAGTAAATATGGCACGGAAGTGGTCCTCTGGGACCACTTCCGTTTTTTTTTATTAATAATCGAAACAAGTGACGACGTCGTCGCTTCTGAAACATTATTTTTCCTATTTTCCCATCTTCCTCCCATCGTTTTCCCCCATTCCCTCTTTTAGACCACTCCCCTTTACCCCTCTCCACAACACAGCAGCCCTCATCCCTCTCATTCTCTTCTGCTCATCACTCTCTCTCTCATTCTCCACTCCCTCTCCTCGCTCCCTCGCCGCCGTCGGACAACGCCGCTGCCATCACCATGACTGAGCTCCTCTCTTCTACCATCTCTCATTTTTCTCACTTATCTCTCCCTCACCCAACCATGCTCCCGGAGCTCCCTGTCACAGTCCGCGACCACCACCGGCACCATCACCGCCGGCCACCATCATCTCCGACGAAACCCCTCCCAAACCCATCTCTTTCAGCACGTTTGGTAAAAACCATCTGATAGGAATCCATAGCGTGTATCTGTGCTATCACGGAAAACCCATGTTTGTGTGCAACATGGACAGAATGAAATCCCCCAAGTCTCCCGATTTCGAAACCCTATCTTTCGTCTCCAATTTTCTTTGCTGCAACTGCTACTAGGGATGGCGACCCGACCTTCTGTGATGGGATGCGAGCACCTGCTCCGACACGACCAGAGGTGGCCGGACTCTGTGTCGTGCACGCTCCTCCGTCCTTCCTTGTTCTTCTTCGTTGAAACTTCCGGTTTCATCCATCCATCCCGTAGACTTGTTTGTTTGGCGGGATGCTTCCTATCCGTTCTCCTCTCCGCATGATTCAGGTTCTATTTTATGGAACTTACCAACTCCGTACATCGCCACGATCGAAGATCTAGTGGTTTGATTTTTAGATATCCAGCAGAGATGAAGTGAGTAGATAGATTCCTTTCACCTTTTTGATCTTCAAGCATCTGCTGCTCCTCTTGTTCTTAGATTTCTTATTTCAATTGATGATTTATTTGTTTGGAGAAATGAGAAATTCAGTTTGTCTTGGAGATTTAGGTTTCAGCTGGATTTGATTTGATTGGATAGATGATTGAAGGAAATTTGATATAGTTATGGATTGAGTGATATGGTTATGGATTGAGAGATATTGTTGTGATTATATTAGACCCTGTTGTTGTTGTTGTTTTTTTTTTTTTTTTCCTTAGATTGTGTTTGTTTTTTGTGGTGTTGAAGATTAAAATGATACCACTGTATTTTGAAAAGTTAGATAGAACCCGTCCAACATGGTCTTATTTGACCTGACTATCAAATTCTGCATGATTAGAATGAGGACTGAACTTGCAGGACTGAAAATGGATAAGTCTCTCCCTCTGTTTTCTTCAGTTCTGTCATGTGGGAATGGGCATCAGAGATATCTCTCTCTCAAACCTATTAACATTTTCCCTAATTACAGTTTGCTTGCAAGTGCCTGATGTTATTGACAAGCAGTGCTTGATGTATTCTTTGCTATTTTCGTGTTCATTAGGTGAATTGGTGATCTGGTGTTTTAAAATCATAACCTGTTTGCAAATGAATCTTCTGTTTCCCTTCATTTTTTGTTTGAATTCAATGAGCTAGTTCTGGTAAATGGTATAATATTGCTATTATTTTGATACAGGCAAGACTCGTGGCCTCAAGAAGAGTGGATGAAGCACATAAGGGAGCTTTGGATTCTGAGAGGAAAACTCGAGAAGCTACGGAAAGGGAGGATAAGCTAAATATGAATCTGAAGAGGGACACCAATACAAAAGAGGTGAAAGAAGGTGGCCAGCCTAGAAAAAGTGGATCTGATCGATCCACTATTGTGCAGTCAACATGTGTAGTATAGATTTAGAAGGGAAACATTTTCTATTCTGTGAGATTTACTTCTGTGTGTTTCTGTTTCACAACAAACAACTTGGTACCCTAGAAGGCCAAACAGATACTAGTGGAGATGATACAATTCGAGATGCTTCAGCTGTGGAGTGATGTTTAATATTTTGTAATGGAGAAAGAGTTGGGGTTTATTTCGTACCAACCAACTTATTCTGTAAGGCTATTGATGATTGTGACTTTTTATGTAGATTGATGATTTTGAAAGATCAACATTTTCCTTCGGTATGTGTTTGAGAAATTTTAAAGAACGATTAATGTCACGACACGTAAGGATGCAATTACTTAACTCACATGCGTTTGAATGATTCAGCGGAAAAGAAGCTTATGGTAATCAACGATAGCAATATATGATATGGAACATAAATAAAAGATAGGTATCACAGAGTACAATTCCAAAAGAGACATTCACATTAAAGTTAAGATATCAATATATACAAAAGTTATAAAAGTGTTTTTAGTTATAACCCAACACTAACTCTACAAAAACAATGTCAGTGTTCCCAAATGATATTCAAAATATCATCACCACCCAAAAATCCAAAAGAAACACACTCTTGCTCCCAAAATGTGATACGCAGCTCGAGCATAAACATATGTCTAAATGACATTATGTAAGACCATGTCCCGAGTTAATTGAGATTAACTCTAATTAATCAAAATTAAAGCTAATTAACCGTGATTAATTGAGCTAACGATGGTTTAAGACCAAATGATAGTGAATCGGCCTAAAATGAATAATTTAGGCTTAATGGAATGCTAATGAAGGATTGTAATGACTTGAATAGATTTTTGAACTCAACTATGGAATTAATGGACTTTTATGTATATACGGATTTCTGCGTATTTCGTCAAATACGGAAACTCTCGATACCAATATGCGTATCTCGATGAGTACGTTTATTTTCGTCAAAGACTTGAAGTCGTTCGACGACTATTGGATCAAGTGACCCGTCATTTGACTCAAAATAAAATGGATTGTGAGGTGGAGGGCTCATTTGCAAATTGGATGTCTATATATTGTAAGAGATGAGTTTCAAATTCATTCTCAAAAAAAAAAAAAAAAAAAAACCAAGCCTCCTTTTCTTCTTTCTTATCTCTTTTCTCTTCTTTCTTCTATAATCTCTCAATCAAGTATCAAGGTGAAGCTTGCACGTGGTTTTGGAAGAGCCTTCTTCTTCATCTTCCTCAACTTGGTTTTCAATTATGAAGTTGTAAAGCTTGGCTTAAAGGGTTTTTATCTCAATACTCAAGCTAATCAAGGGGGTTTTTTCATCAATAAAGCTTCAAGCAAGACAAATACTTACATAACTTATGATTTGTAATGTTTAGAGTTGTTAAAACTCATTTGGCCCAAAGTTATAGAAATTAGCTTCAAAAATTCTGAAGTTCAAAACTGAGCTTCAGGGTGTCTGTCGGTCGATCGACAGGTGGACCGACGAGCTGACCGACGTTATAAGTGCAGAAATTTGTGTCTCTGGTTTTCGAACCGAGAAACGAACCGATGTAGATCGACTCATGTCGGTCAGTCGATAGAGTGTACGTCAGTCAAACAACGTATAAGTGCAGGAATTTCGTGTCTCTGGAATTCTGACCGACGAGAGGTCGGTCAGCCGACATAGATACGTCGGTCGACCGACAGGTCAACCGACACCTTGACCGACAGGTCTGGGAGTAGTTTTCAGTGGGTTCACGTCTCTGGAATTCGAACCGACCCCAACCGACATTTGAACCGACAATTCTGATGAGAATAGACAGAAAATCCAGCTTCTGGAATTCTGATCGACGTGATATCGATGAGCCGACATGGAGCTATCGGTCGGCCGACAGTTGACCGACAAGCTGACCGACGTTGTAGAATAGTTCAGGTTTATTTCTGATTTGTTTTATGTTTTGAAGCTTAATGTATAGAGGCTGATATTTGTCAATGTCTAAGCCTTCATAGGTGTAAATTAAGTTTCCAGTATGCACAAGATAAATCTATAAAGTGATGTTCATCAAAAATAGCATGTGCATTGGGTAATGAAGATTTTACTCATTTGTTTGGTTTAGAAGTCTGAATATTGTTGTCTGAATATTGTTGAATAGAATTGTATAGAATTAAATTTGATTCCCGCATTAAAATGGTATTATGATTCTTAAGCTCAATGTTGAGCTTTGCTATTTAATGTTTCGTAAAGCTCGTATAAAGCTGAACTACATTGATTAAATGAGATGAATGAACAGCCTAATACTAGACTGTAATTCCATAAGCTCATTCTTGAGTTATATTAACATAACGAACTAAATTATTAAATGAACAGCTCGTACAAAGCTGAACTTGTCTCATATACTGAATTACTGAATAGAATGAAAGGTTACTAAAGTTAAGAATGTAATGAAGAATTAAATAATTCCTACTGCAATAGATGATAAGTGAGCATTCTGGAGCTCCATGGTGATACCAGTGATCTCTGATCAAGACATTGGAAATCCCACCCATTTGTAAGTAATTGATCCTCGAGGCAATATTTGGACCAGAGCCAGGTGGCGCGAGTCCATGAGCCAGGACAACATGTAGACCAGAGCCAGGTGGCGTGAGTCCATGAGCCAGGACAACATGTAGGCCAGAGCCAGGTGGTGCAAGCCCATGACCCAAGGAGGACACAACTCATATAAGAGAAAGATAAATAAAGCCTTGAGGCAACATGTAGGCCAGAGCCAGGTGGTGCGAGCCCATGAGCCAAAGAGGATAATATTATAAATACATAACTGACTGGTATTGGTGTTAACAAATATACCAAAAAGCTTCCGTTTGAAAGCATGAATTGAGAAGAAATGTATTCTATTATTACTTGACTCTACTATTAGAACTGTTCAATAATGAATTGTGTTGCATTGTATAGAACTGTTAGATTGATAATTTGACAGGTTCATATATACTTAAATTTACCGATTCATAATATGATAGCATGTATTATTATAGAACTGTATGTACATTGTTGAACCGTCGTGTTCATGGTGTTATTGATGACATCGCAGGCCCAGCTACCCGCGCCATCAGCAGAAGAGGTTAGATAGAATGGATGTGAAATCGGAGTGCGAATCGAATAGAAACATTTTGGAAATGTTTTGTAAGGGTTTTATTTCATAGGTTTGAAATGAACTTAGATGTCCCCTGCATTGTATTTAAGTGTGCAGTGGTTGACTTTATTACAATACGAATGTGTATATATGAACTTTACTTTTGTAAAGGAACTCATATAAGTAATAGTGTTTTAGTCAATGCATATATTCCGCAAATTTTATACATTTGACAGGTATTTGTATTTGATATCCCTTGTGGGTTTCGTTTTAACTTTATGTTAATTCGGAGTTTACGGGAGTAAGTATGTAATCGCGACTCAAGGTTCGTCCGAGCTAATCAGATCTCGGGACCGGGTCGTGACACATTATCAACTGTCTACTCGCATACGTATTGCAGCTCCTCAACCGCCGTCTCAAACTCCTCCTTAGTGGCACCATACCTACAACACTAAGTGTACTTGAGTGAGGTTATGATAACCCAGTAAGTAGTTCAATATAAATAACAATGCATAAATATATCAAAATGAGAATAAATGACAAACAAAGTTAGCAGAATCTCAACATAAGTAAACTAGGCACATCATGCTCGAATAATAATAAAAAAAAAGCATAATGGATCAAGCTAAAGACAATATATTCCATTACTCAAAACCTAGCGAAATGGCATCCATGTCGCCTATATTCTCCCAACTGCACGGCATGATCTTGGAGAGAGCTCACTGAAATAAAATCCAACTCACATGGCATGACTGCGGAGAGGCTAAAATCCCAATATATACGGCATGACTGCATTGAATGACTAGCAAATGGGCTAAGACTTAAACCAAAAACTAACAGCAGTAGCACTAAAAGTTTGGATCCAAAAACAATCGAAGCCAACTGATCTTGGACCAAAGCTAGGTGATGCCGACTCCTGAGATCAAGTAAATCTGATAAAACAGGACTTTGAAAAATGTATACTTCCAAATAAGGGGTCCACTCCGTATACGAACAAATCTGACTAAAAACTCTTATCTTAAAGAGTAGCCCTTAACGGATGTCAAATTAAATGAACTTGATCAAAACAATATATATACCTTAGATGAAACGGATAAGGCTAAACATAAATATTTAACCGACATTGACTAATTGAGCAATCATACTTAGCACAAGAGTAGTAAAGGCCTAAATGGTCTAAGGGCGGTCGGACAATATTTCAGCAGTAAATGGTCAAAACCGAATGACTAAAAGAGGTAAGAGTCGAATCAGGGTGATTGGGGAGGCAGCAAGGCAATATATACTTGCTTGCCGAACCAATACACCACAACCAAGGATCGTGTCACCTAAGGGAGAAGCAGGGCAATGGCCGCGCGCTAACTCCCATGCGTGACTTAGATAAGTTGTCAGACCCCGACCCAGGTTTGGAATATTTAATTATGTTTTAACCGTGATTAGTAGATAAGTGGGGTTAGTGGACGATTAGCTTATTTTATTAAGCTAGATTAGAAGGTTTGATTAGCTTTGAGAACCGTTGTTAGCCTTTGACTTAAGTTTGACACGGGCCGGGGCGCCCGTGGATTATGTGTGAGATTGTTGAGTTTGTTCATGATGCTTGTGAAATCCCAATTTAGGTGTATTTTGACTTATTTCATCTAGATCGTCAACTTTCATGTTTTGGCCAACTTGATTTTGTGATCAGAAATCGCGTTTTTCGAGAAAAAGGGCAAAACTGACATTTCACACAAAACCTGTACCCAAATTTCAAAAATTCCAGAAATTGTCAAAAATATACTTTTTGGAAAGTAGAAATTTCGCCGATCATTTTTGTCTTCTTCGTCGTTTTTGTTCGGGGCCCGCAAGTACCGTTTCTAGGCTTGTGAAGATCGGGGCCCACAATGACTTGTCCCTTAAGAAGAGAGCTTTTCTTTCTCCTTCTTCATTCCATTCCAGCAACTCTATGTGCTAGGGCTTTTCCTCTTCTCCCTTCTCACTCTCTCTCATCTGGAACTCTCACTTGGTGAGGTGCTCTTGGAGGATTGATCTCCTCAAACTCTTCCTCCCTCTTCAAGCTTCCCAAAGATACCATTCTTGAGGAGTTTGAGCTAAGAGAAGCCCCTTGTTCAAGCCTCTCTTCTTTGTTAGGGTTCCTCAAGGTAAGCATTGGTTTCCTAAACTCAAGATCCTTGTTTTCCTCTCCATTTGGAGTGCTTTAAACCCATTTGCTAAGGTTTTCATTGAGGATTCACAAATGTTGACTTTTTAGGGTTTCTTGGGAAAATTTTTGGGGTTTTTGTAGATATGGAGCTTGAAGCTCTAAGGCTTGGTTTAAGGAGTGATTTTGATCTTATCTTGGCTAGAGGCAAGTATATTTCAACAATTATATGATGTTTTTCTTTCATTTGGTTCTATTTCATGAATTTTCCCTTTTTGTGTTAAACTTCTTTAGTCTATGGTTTATTTTGATTTAATGGATCATTGTCATAGTTACCTTAAATTATGTTATTGCTCTACTATGCATTGGAAGTTTGTTCTCTTTATGGCTTCTTGAAGAGTTGTTTCATTTGTTCAAGTGGGTGTTCAAAGAAAAGGGAAAAGGACTTGAATTCTTTTTAAAAAGTGTTGAGTTTATGTTAATTAGATGGTTATGGGTGATGGTTTAATGATTTGTGGAGGTTGAGAAGAGGCCCCAATATGTTGTAGAAGTGTGTATGGAAGAAGGGAATGAAAGGGGATGGAAATGATCAAGAAAGGAGGAAGAAAAACACAAAAAAAAGGGGGATTTCTGCACTCGGGCCGGACTGGGCAGGCCCAGTCCGCTCGAGCGACCCAGTGGGTCGCTCGAGCGGACCAGGCACTGTCTGGGTCCGCTCGAGCGACCCACTGGGCCGCTCGAGCGACCCAGCTACTGTCTAGGTCCGCTCGAGCGAGCCCAGCTCAGTCTGGGCTCGGGTTTAGGCCTGTTTAAAGGCCTATTTGAGGCTGTTTGATGGCCCAGTTGGAGATTTTGATAAGCCCATTTCCTAGGTGTCTTTTGGGCCTGTTTTAAGGTCAATTCTCGGGCTGTTTTTGAGTCCTAATGTTGGGCTATGTATGACATGAATTGTGGGCTACTTTAGGGATTGTTTGGGCTTGTTTTCAATGGACTGTTTGAGCTTGGATAAGGCCAGCTGTGGGCCTGATTAAAAGGGATTTAAATCTACTTCTAAGGAGGACTTATTGGGTATAACATTCAAGTCCACTTCAAGCCTATGTCCAAGCCCAATTCAGCCCTTTTATCCTTTTCTATGAGAGAAGCCCATTCAACCTTTTCAAGCCCATAACTCATGGTAAGATGTGTCTTGGACTATGACCAATACCGCTTGGGAAAACCCTCAAGTCTAAATGTACACTTAATCCCTTATGATTGTCAATGATCTTCGGTGGCACCAAATCACTTTCTTTAATGACAATAAAGGGGTCAAATGTATATCGAGACTACCCGCTTAGTCGACCGAACCATCATACATTCTTTTGTATAAAAAGACTTTTGTTTTAGTTCTTTCTCCAATTCTTTTATTGTTTTGAAGTGGGTTACCCCCATATTGTAGAAATGATGAAACTACTCACCTGTTTTGCTTGACTTTGCCCATATGCATTTGTTTGGAGTAGTTCTCTATCGACTTTGGAAATGTATCTTATAAATAGAATTGCATTTCTTCGAGGTTTCGGATTTTCACTAAAATGGCACCACTAGGCTTAGGTTACCTTGTCGGACTGATCATCCGGCTTGGGGTCTTTACTTTGTTTGCCAGCTGCAGTTTGGATTCCGTCTGTACCGACCATGGCAACGGTAATTATCCGGTCCCACGAGCAGTGGCTACGGTTCTGTTTGATGAGGACTATGTCGTTCCGGTCCCACGATTAGTGGCTACGGTTTGTCTGCTCCGGTTACTTCGGTAACAGGAGAATATAGCTTTATGTGGGTTGCCAATGTTTTTATGCATCGATGTTCATCTCATGGCATTTATTTATGTTACTCATCATGACATTGGATTTGTAACCATCGAGATGTATCTTCCATTTTTACTTCGACATTGTTATTAATCGTGATTTCATCGCAGCTCTTACTTATCATGTTTTATTTCGCTCTCATCTTATTATTGTTGTAATTGCTTGCCAGACCGTCGTGTCTGACTCTCTTTTGTTTGGTGTCAGATGTCGAGCCCCTCGCGGTTGAGGCGCACTTCGAGGCGGAACCTATAGTTCCAGCGGAGGGCGAGTGGCGGCCCGATGACGTCGTTTAGACGTCGGGTTGCCTTGGAGCTGCGATCACATTTTGGGGATTTCATGTTATACATTTTGGGTTTTTGTCATGGCCATTGTTGGCTTATTTTCTTTTGGGGAAAAATTTGTAACTAATGATTAACTTTATTTTTGTATCAACGTTAAACTAACTTTGGGGCCTACAGTAAATGTTTCTCTTTTGATGCTAGTCTCTTGCGTTCTCATCTTACACCCGTTTGTGAGACTTTTATGTTTGCTACAATGCTTCCGCGAAATTCACTTGTATGAAAGTGATTCTTATATATCACTATTTGATCGGATTCCGTGAATCCTTACCGCGGAAACCTGTGGGAAACTAGCGTGTGCGGGCGGAATTTTCCGGCCCGTCGCGCCGTGTCCCCGAATTAAGGCCTCGTTTAGCGGGACCTCGGTCCGGGGGCGTGACAGGCTTGGTATCAGAGCGAGAAATATTTGAGGCAATTAAAATTGGATTAGAAACATAAGGACGTGGCAAGGATTCGTTAGCATTACCGTTAGTTAGCATCGATTTGGGATTGGGAACGCTTTATTATTATATCTTGTTGTACTAACAAGTTGTTTTGCAGCAATATGCCTCCGCGTCGACCTCCGGCAAATGCGAATGCAACAGGTAGCAATCATGACAGCGAGATTGAAAACCCGGTAACGGGTCAATTCCAACAACTCATGCAAATGTTAGTTGAACAACAGCAGCGAGCCAATGAAAATCAAGCTCGATTTCAAGAACAAATGGCCAAGAAGGATGAGGAATTGACTCAAGTCCAAAGGCAACTGCTTGAAGTGTTGGGTAGGAGGCCGGAACCGGTACATAATGTGGAAGCGGTGCAGAATAGGGACCGAGACCCTAATGTTCTATTTGAGAAATTCAGAAAAAGGGGTCCTAAGGAATTTACGGGTCAGGAAGACCCTTTGACAGCAGATGATTGGTTGGCTCATACCGAGAACATCTTCGATATTTTTGTATGTACAGGTAGACAGCGGGTTCACTTAGCAGCATCCATGTTTACTGGGTTGGCAGACATTTGGTGGAAGACTGTCAAGGAAGGCTATCAGAATATTGCAGATGGGATTGCTTGGGCCACTTTCAAGCAGCAGTTTGGTGACAAATATGTCCCAGCACATATTAAGAAGCAAAAGGCAGCGGAGTTCCAGTTGCTTAAGCAAGAAGATATGACTGTCCTGGAATATCTTACCAAGTTTGAAAAGTTATCTCGCTATGCTCCAGAGTTGGTGGACACCGAGGAGAAAAAGATCACTAAGTTTATGGATGGGCTCAACCCCATTATTTTGAGAGATGCTTTGGGTGTAGTACCACCAACCACCTTTCAAGAGGCTATCAAAAGGGCCTACAGGTTTGAGGATATAAATAATCAGATTATTAAGGACAACCAAAGAAAGAGGCAGCAGTTTCAGAGTGGGCAGAAATCATACCAAGGAAAGAAGCAAAAGAAACAGCAGAATGCTCCAACTCAAGGCGGGTGTGAGCATTGTGGCAAGAATCACCCTTCTCAGCAATGTTATCGAATTTCAGGTGCATGTTTCAAGTGTGGTAGCTCAGACCACCAAGTGAAGGATTGCCCGAATAATAGGAACCAGGGCAATAGGGCACCTCAGCAGCCGCCAAGGCAAGCCCCTCAGCAAAATCAACAAGTAGTTCAGAATCCACCGAGGCAGCAGCAGAACCAGCAGCCCCGTCAACAGCCACAGAACCAGAATGCCCGTCCGCAGCAGCAAAATAGGAATATGCAGCTTGGGAGACCAAATCAGAATCAGAACAGACCTCGTCAGCAAGGCCGTCTCAATCATATCAATCAAGTGGATGCAGAAGCGGCTGGTGATGTTGTGGAAGTTAAACTCCTAATTTGTGATGTAGAAGCTAAAGTGTTGTTTGACCCGGGATCTACCCATTCTTTCTTATCCCTTGTGTTTGCTAAGAAGATTAGTGTTCCTGTTAGAGAGTTAGAGTTTGTTTTGACTGTTACTACTCCAGTAGGGAAGCAGGTGGTGTGTAGTACTTTTTACCCTGGCTGTCCAGTGAGGATAGGAGAAGTCATTTTCCCTGCAGATCTTATCACCTTAGTTATGCATGACTTCGATGTTATTCTAGGCATGGATTGGCTAGCGGGTCATCATGCCTCCATGGATTGCTATAGTAAGACCATCATGTTTAGGTTGGATGGGTCGTCCTCCGGAGTGAAGTTTCAGGGAGAGAAAAGGATTTCCCCAGTTAGGTTTATTTCAGCTCTTTCGGCAGCTAAGCTGTTAAGATCAGGTTGTGAGGGATTTATTGCTTTTGTTTCCAAGGACGAACAGTCCCTAGGGGTGGAGAATATTCCGATAGTGTGTGAGTTTCCCGATGTTTTTCCAGAAGAGATTCCAGGGTTACCACCTGTCAGAGAAGTTGAGTTTACAATAGAGTTGGTGCCAGGAACTGCTCCGATTTCCATTGCTCCTTATAGGATGGCTCCAGCGGAGTTAGGTGAATTGAAGTTGCAATTGCAAGAGTTGCTAGATAAAGGCTTTGTTAGGCCAAGTGTTTCCCCGTGGGGAGCCCTAGTACTTTTTGTCAAGAAGAAAGATGGAAGTTTGAGGATGTGTATAGACTATAGGAAGTTGAATCAAGTGACCATTAAGAACAAGTACCCTTTGCCTAGGATAGACGAGTTGTTTGATCAGTTGCAAGGTGCAAAGTTTTTCTCGAAGATAGATTTGAGGTCCGGATACCATCAGTTGAGGGTTCGAGAATCAGACATCCCGAAGACAGCTTTTCGAACTAGATATGGGCACTATGAGTTTTTGGTGATGCCCTTTGGACTGACGAATGCACCAGCGGTATTCATGGCTCTCATGAACAAGATTTTTGCACCCTATCTAGATCAGTTCACCGTTGTTTTCATTGATGATATTCTAGTGTATTCCAAGTCAAGAGAAGATCATGAGCAGCATTTGAGGACTTCTTTGCAGTTGTTGAGAGATAACCAGTTATATGCGAAGCTTGGGAAGTGTGAGTTTTGGCTAGAGCAAGTCTCTTTTCTTGGTCACATTATTTCTGAAGAAGGGCTAGCAGTTGACCCATCAAAGATTGAAGCAGTTATCAATTGGGAGAGACCGAAAAATGTGACAGAGATTAGAAGTTTTCTGGGTTTGGCAGGTTATTATAGGAGATTTGTTCAAGGCTTTTCGTCTATTGCAGCACCGTTGACAAAGTTAACCCGAAAGAATGTGCCGTTTGTATGGTCAGAGAAGTGTGAAGCTAGTTTTGAAGAGTTAAAGAAGAGGTTAACTTCGGCGCCTGTCCTCACCTTACCTTCGGGGAGTGGTGGTTTCGTTATCTTTACGGATGCTTCAGGAGTAGGACTCGGTTGTGTTTTGATGCAAAATGGAAATGTGATTGCATATGGCTCGAGGCAATTGAAGGAACATGAAAAGAAATATGCAACGCACGATTTGGAGTTGGCAGCTATAGTTTTCGCGTTGAAGATGTGGAGACACTACTTGTACGGAGAAAAGTTTGAAGTTCATTCGGATCACCGTAGTCTCCAGTACTTGTTCTCTCAAAAGGAATTAAATATGAGGCAAAGAAGGTGGATGGAGTACATCAAGGACTACGATTTTCCGATTATCTACCATCCGGGGAAAGTTAACGTAGTGGCAGATGCGTTGAGTAGGAAATCAGTTTGTTTGGCCAGTTTGCATGGGTTTTACAATTTTCAGCAATTTGAGGATTTGGGAGTAGAGTTCGAACCTTTGAGGGAAGGAGTTGTGTTGGCAAATATGACAGTGTCCGAGCCAGTCTTCATTCAGAAAATTAAGGACAATCAGATGCAAGATCCAGACTTGGCTAAAATTGTGGAGCATATCTCGGAAAGGCCAGATTTTCAGATGTTGGATGGAGTTTTGTACTTCCGTGGCAGACTTTGTGTCCCTAAAGTAGACAATTTGAAAGATGACATTATGGCAGAGGCTCATAATACGAGGTATTCAGTGCACCCGGGGAGTACGAAGATGTACCAAAATTTGAAGAGTCGTTTTTGGTGGAACAATATGAAGAGAGAGATAGCAGCCTTTGTGTCTAGATGCATGACTTGTCAATTAGTGAAGGCAGAACATCAGAAACCACCTGGTCTTTTGCAACCGTTAGAAATCCCAGAGTGGAAATGAGAACACCTGACAATGGATTTTGTATCAGGTTTACCGAATACAAGCAAAGGGAACAATGCCATTTGGATCATAGTGGATCGGTTAACGAAGTCGGCACACTTTATTCCTTTGAAGACCGGTAAGAAGATGCACATGTTGGCTTTAGCGCAAGCTTTTGTAAAGGAGATCGTTAGTCGTCATGGTCAGCCGGTTTCCATCACTTCAGATCGGGATAGTAGATTTGTTTCGAGGTTTTGGAAGACTTTGCATGAATCGATGGGAACGAAGCTTCAATTCAGTACAGCGTACCACCCGCAGACGGATGGTCAGTCGGAAAGGACTATTCAGACCCTTGAGGATATGCTTAGGGCTTGTGTCCTTGATTTCAAGAATCAGTGGGACGAGAATCTACCGCTTTGCGAATTTGCCTACAATAATAGTTACCATTCAAGCATAGGAATGGCCCCTTTTGAAGCGCTATATGGCAGGAAGTGTAGAACCCCCGTGTGTTGGGAAGAAGTCGGAGAACGCAGTTTTCATGGTCCATCTTTAGTTGAGGAAACAAGTGATAAAATCAGAATTATTCATGAGAGATTGAAGATTGCGAGGAGCCGACAGAAGAGCTATGCTGATGTTCGAAGAAAGGATCTCCAATTCCAAGTTGGAGACAAGGTATTCTTAAAGGTATCTCCGGTCAGAGGGACATTGAGATTTGGGCAGAAGGGCAAATTGTCTAAGAGATTTATTGGTCCGTATGAGATTTTGAGTCGGATCGGGGAAGTGGCGTACAGATTAGCTTTGCCTCCAGAACTGTCGGGTGTGCATAACGTGTTCCACGTGTCAATGTTAAGGAAGTATGTTTCAGACCCTTCGCACGTGCTACAACATGAGCCGTTGGATGTCAGAGAGGATGCCTCATACGTCGAAAAACCGGCAGAGATTATCGACACTAAAGAGCAAGAACTGAGGAATAGGACAATTCAGTGGGTAAAGATCCGTTGGGAGAACCATGGACCAGAAGAAGCTACTTGGGAGCTTCGTGAGCAAGTTCAAAGGAAGTACCCTCAGCTATTCCCAGAGGTTAGTGATCATTTGGAGGACCAAATGTGATTCTTAGGGGTGGAGGATGTCAGACCCCGACCCAGGTTTGGAATATTTAATTATGTTTTAACCGTGATTAGTAGATAAGTGGGGTTAGTGGACGATTAGCTTATTTTATTAAGCTAGATTAGAAGGTTTGATTAGCTTTGAGAACCGTTGTTAGCCTTTGACTTAAGTTTGACACGGGCCGGGGCGCCCGTGGATTATGTGTGAGATGTTGAGTTTGTTCATGATGCTTTTGAAATCCCAATTTAGGTGTATTTTGACTTATTTCATCTAGATCGTCAACTTTCATGTTTTGGCCAACTTGACTTTATGATCAGAAATCGCGTTTTTCGAGAAAAAAGGGCAAAACTGACATTTCACACAAAACCTGTACCCAAATTTCAAAAATTCCAGAAATTGTCAAAAATATACTTTTTGGAAAGTAGAAATTTCGCCGATCATTTTTGTCTTCTTCGTCGTTTTCGTTCGGGGCCCGCAAGTACCGTTTCTAGGCTTGTGAAGATCGGGGCCCACAATGACTTGTCCCTTAAGAAGAGAGCTTTTCTTTCTCCTTCTTCATTCCATTCCAGCAACTCTATGTGCTAGGGCTTTTCCTCTTCTCCCTTCTCACTCTCTCTCATCTGGAACTCTCACTTGGTGAGGTGCTCTTGGAGGATTGATCTCCTCAAACTCTTCCTCCCTCTTCAAGCTTCCCAAAGATACCATTCTTGAGGAGTTTGAGCTAAGAGAAGCCCCTTGTTCAAGCCTCTCTTCTTTGTTAGGGTTCCTCAAGGTAAGCATTGGTTTCCTAAACTCAAGATCCTTGTTTTCCTCTCCATTTGGAGTGCTTTAAACCCATTTGCTAAGGTTTTCATTGAGGATTCACAAATGTTGACTTTTTAGGGTTTCTTGGGAAAATTTTTGGGGTTTTTGTAGATTTGGAGCTTGAAGCTCTAAGGCTTGGTTTAAGGAGTGATTTTGATCTTATCTTGGCTAAAGGCAAGTATATTTCAACAATTATATGATGTTTTTCTTTCATTTGGTTCTATTTCATGAATTTTCCCTTTTTGTGTTAAACTTCTTTAGTCTATGGTTTATTTTGATTTAATGGATCATTGTCATAGTTACCTTAAATTATGTTATTGCTCTACTATGCATTGGAAGTTTGTTCTCTTTATGGCTTCTTGAAGAGTTGTTTCATTTGTTCAAGTGGGTGTTCAAAGAAAAGGGAAAAGGACTTGAATTCTTTTTAAAAAGTGTTGAGTTTATGTTAATTAGATGGTTATGGGTGATGGTTTAATGATTTGTGGAGGTTGAGAAGAGGCCCCAATATGTTGTAGAAGTGTGTATGGAAGAAGGGAATGAAAGGGGATGGAAATGATCAAGAAAGGAGGAAGAAAAACACAAAAAAAAGGGGGATTTCTACACTCGGGCCGGACTGGGCAGGCCCAGTCCGCTCGAGCGACCCAGTGGGTCGCTCGAGCGGACCAGGCACTGTCTGGGTCCGCTCGAGCGAGCCCAGCTCAGTCTGGGCTCGGGTTTAGGCCTGTTTAAAGGCCTATTTGAGGCTGTTTGATGGCCCAGTTGGAGATTTTGATAAGCCCATTTCCTAGGTGTCTTTTGGGCCTGTTTTAAGGTCAATTCTCGGGCTGTTTTTGAGTCCTAATGTTGGGCTATGTATGACATGAATTGTGGGCTACTTTAGGGATTGTTTGGGCTTGTTTTCAATGGACTGTTTGAGCTTGGATAAGGCCAGCTGTGGGCCTGATTAAAAGGGATTTAAATCTACTTCTAAGGAGGACTTATTGGGTATAACATTCAAGTCCACTTCAAGCCTATGTCCAAGCCCAATTCAGCCCTTTTATCCTTTTCTATGAGAGAAGCCCATTCAACCTTTTCAAGCGCATAACTCATGGTAAGATGTGTCTTGGACTATGACCAATACCGCTTGGGAAAACCCTCAAGTCTAAATGTACACTTAATCCCTTATGATTGTCAATGATCTTCGGTGGCACCAAATCACTTTCTTTAATGACAATAAAGGGGTCAAATGTATATCGAGACTACCCGCTTAGTCGACCGAACCATCATACATTCTTTTGTATAAAAAGACTTTTGTTTTAGTTCTTTCTCCAATTCTTTTATTGTTTTGAAGTGGGTTACCCCCATATTGTAGAAATGATGAAACTACTCACCTGTTTTGCTTGGCTTTGCCCATATGCATTTGTTTGGAGTAGTTCTCTATCGACTTTGGAAATGTATCTTATAAATAGAATTGCATTTCTTCGAGGTTTCGGATTTTCACTAAAATGGCACCACTAGGCTTAGGTCACCTTGTCGGACTGATCATCCGGCTTGGGGTCTTTACTTTGTTTGCCAGCTGCAGTTTGGATTCCGTCTGTACCGACCATGGCAACGGTAATTATCCGGTCCCACGAGTAGTGGCTACGGTTCTGTTTGATGACGACTATGTCGTTCCGGTCCCACGATTAATGGCTACGGTTTGTCTGCTCCGGTTACTTCGGTAACAGGAGAATATAGCTTTATGTGGGTTGCCAATGTTTTTATGCATCGATGTTCATCTCATGGCATTTATTTATGTTACTCATCATGACATTGGATTTGTAACCATCGAGATGTATCTTCCATTTTTACTTCGACATTGTTATTAATCGTGATTTCATCGCAGCTCTTACTTATCATGTTTTATTTCGCTCTCATCTTATTATTGTTGTAATTGCTTGCCAGACCGTCGTGTCTGACTCTCTTTTGTTTGGTGTCAGATGTCGAGCCCCTCGCGGTTGAGGCGCACTTCGAGGCGGAACCTATAGTTCCAGCGGAGGGCGAGTGGCGGCCCGATGACGTCGTTTAGACGTCGGGTTGCCTTGGAGCTGCGATCACATTTTGGGGATTTCATGTTATACATTTGGGTTTTTGTCATGGCCATTGTTGGCTTATTTCTTTTGGGGAAAAATTTGTAACTAATGATTAACTTTATTTTGTATCAACGTTAAACTAACTTTGGGGCCTACAGTAAATGTTTCTCTTTTGATGCTAGTCTCTTGCGTTCTCATCTTACACCCGTTTGTAAGACTTTTATGTTTGCTACAATGCTTCCGTGAAATTCACTTGTATGAAAGTGATTCTTATATATCACTATTTGATCGGATTCCGTGAATCCTTACCGCGGAAACCTGTGGGAAACTAGCGTGTGCGGGCGGAATTTTCCGGCCCGTCGCGCCGCGTCCCCGGATTAAGGCCTCGTTTAGCGGGACCTCGGTCCGGGGGCGTGACATAAGTCAAATACTAAGAGTGTGTGTGTGTTGGGGGGGGGGGGGGAGGGGGGAGAAATTCAAATTTGTCCTCGGTCCGAGCCTGGATAAGGGTCAATCTGACCTGAACTTCTGTTTGGACCCAATAAATATTAAGAAATGGTGAAATAGCAGTTTCATAAGACAGAGAGCGACAATGATTGGGGTTAATCACGGAATTAAAGCAGCCCATGATGAGATATCAAAGAGACTTCAATTCGAAGGCCTTGAAGCAAGGAGATCGTGTATATTGAAGAAGAATAACGTGGGAAAAGAAGAGGAAGAGGATCGGAACAAGAGGATATAAAATGAATATGTATATCAGACAAAAGCAAGTAAGAATACAAATAACACAAAACAATTCAATAACATTAGAGAAAAATGAGAATGATTGACTTTGCCATCGGAGAGTCCTCGGTCGGACCAACCGATCGAGTCCTCCTGATGCTTTCTTTGTGATTCAAACAGAAATCTCAATCCCATCCAAGAAGAAGAAGTTAGCTCTGCACTGCCGAGCAGAGCTGGTTGGCTTGTCAGTCGACCAAGCAAATTTAGCACCTGCAATTGGCAAGAAGATTTGCTCAGGAATGTCCTAAAGGAGGAAACCTCATCGCCAAGCAAAGCCAATTGCTAACCAATCAAAATCCAATCTTACAATTGGCGCCGTCTGTGGGAAACGGAGGAGGAAATCATCCACTGACGTTTATTCTAGTTGATAAATATGGCGGATCAAGAGCTTGGTCTTGGATTACAACGCCAAGCTAAACATTCTCAATCTCAAATAGAGACGACCTTGGCCAAAGAACACCAGAGACGCTCGGGAAAGAATCCCATGATAGGCCATCCCGATGGTCAAAATGATGAATATGTTGTATGCACGGACAGCGATAGGACTAACCCTATACCTAGCGAAAAGGGACGGATACTGTCAGAAATACACCGTGCTGGTCCAAGCCATGCTTTAAATTCACCATCTATGGATAAAATGCGAAAGGGATCCCATTAGAAACAGGGCCATGAACACAAGGCGTTAATTCCATCTCGGGACGTATTAGTCCGCCTGGAGCAATCATGTAAAGAAGTTGTTCGAGACCTGACACAAGGAATGAAACAACAGAAGGAAAAGCTCAACTGCTTGTTGCTCGAGCTAGAAGCAGCAAAGGAGGCGCAAGGACGTCCCCCAAGTGCGGAGGATCTTCGGAAAGGTTCAGAAACAACTCATAAAAGCCGAAGAATGGAGCATCGAGGAAGCACGGATATACGGGGGCCCAAAAGTCATCATTCTGTATCGAAATCTCAGCGAGCCCGTTTTAGATATGGAGCAAGAGATGAAGGAAGTAGGACTTCAAGCTCTCTGCCACGAAGGGAGGAAAAATCTAAGTTTCAAACACAGGTATAGAAAATTACTGCACTCCAAAGCAAAACAAAAAAGACAGCCTCACGGGCACTTGGCCAGACATACGGGATTTGATCGAGAGGGCATTGGCAAATCAAAGACCCCGTGAAGAAACCATGTTTCGAACCGGATATTTGGGTACGGAGAGCTTCGTATCTCCCTTTTCAAAGGAGATAGAGAGAGTAGACCCACCTCGGCGATTCTCAACTCTCAAGCTGAAAGTCTATAATGGAACCTCGGACCCTACCAACTACGCCCAACATTTTCTGCATTCCATGGCACTTTAGATCGG
This sequence comes from Litsea cubeba, assembly GCA_012931725.1. Classification (NCBI taxonomy): domain Eukaryota; kingdom Viridiplantae; phylum Streptophyta; class Magnoliopsida; order Laurales; family Lauraceae; genus Litsea; species Litsea cubeba. The sequence continues at coordinate 41,198,965 of CM022955.1, forward strand.
AAATGAATCATTGATGTGCAGAGTATTTCCCTCAAGCTTGGGAGATCTGGCTTTAAAATGGTTCTCTCGTCTTAAGCCGAGATCAATACATAGTTTTCGAGAGCTCGCAGCATATTTCGTCGCCCATTTTGTCACGAATTCTAAGCAGCCAAAAGATGTTGGAGCATTGCTATCTCTTAAGAAAGAAAACTCGGAGAGTTTGAAGGAGTACAGTGCTCGTTATTGGCGCATTTATAATGAAGTAGATGGAAGTAATGAACAGGTAGCAGTGGCCACCTTCAAATCGGGACTATCGAAAGAAAGCAAGCTCAGTCAATCATTGACTAAGCGATCCCCGGTCACACAAAGAGATATGATGGAGAGGATCGAAGAGTTCATAAAACTAGAAGAAGACATGGGAGCACCTGTACCAAGGACGATACGAGCAGCGGATGAAAGATCTAGAAGAAAGAGACGAAGAGAGTTCGGAGAGATCGCTACTAGGAAGATGGGATGTGCCGAACCCACAAGAGCATCCTACGAGGGGATATATACGATCTTCAAAGATCCAATATATAGGATCCTTACTCAAATAAAAGATAAACCATTTTTCAAAAGACCTCCAAAAATGGTCAGCGACCCCGAACGCCGGAACCCTAACCTATGGTGTTCCTACCATTGAGAAAATGGTCATCTGACGGAAAATTGTCGTATGCTGAAGCAACATATGGAAGATCTAGTTAGAGATGTTCATCTGAAGGAATATGTAGGGAAGATACGCTCAAAGAAGGATAGAGAGAGCTCAGATCGGAAAGATTTTAGAAAAGCTGCAGATGAAGAAGGACCTATGGGGGTAATAGATGTGGTCCATGGAGCAATAAATCCAGCAGAAGTCACAACCCAGTCAGTCCTAGCACAAAGAAAGTTAGTTGCGCATTTGAAGGAGGTATACCAAGTGGATACTGAACCAAGATTGATCGGCAAGTCTGGACATAGCAAGACGGAGATTTCATTCTCTGATAAAGACCTACGAGATGTGGTCCAGCCTATAACGATGCCCTCGTGCTCACTCTTCGAGTACAAGAGTATGATGTCCGAAGAATGCTCATAGATCCCGGAAGCTCCTCGGAAATAATGTATGCCGAGCCATTTCAATTTTCAAAGGCTCAATCTGAAACATTCATATCTTAAGCTGACCTCAATTCCTTTGTTCGGATTCAATGGCTAGGCAGTACACCCCCTTGGAGTCATAACCATTCAAGTCGGAGCCGGACCTATTCGTCTAGATGTAAAATTCCTAGTGGTGGATGTGCCATCCCCATATAACGCCATCATGGGATGAACATGGATTCATCGTCTGAAAGTAGTGCCATCAACCCTCCACCAAAGGCTACAATTCCCAACACAGAAGGGAACCATGGAGATTAAAGGAGACCAGGCTGTCTCTAGGAGTTGTCTGGTTGCGGCAATAAAAGGAAAGCCGAAAAAGATAAATAATGTAGGCACTGGTCCAGGTAAGAGTACCGATTTCAAATAGCAATCAGCTTCAGGTCAAATCAAAGAAGATAAATTATTTTCCGACCTGAATACCCTGGCAATGGAAGAGCTAAAGAAGATTGCGATACATGGAAGGAATCCGGACAGATATTGGATGATTGGCACATCACTGTCTGAAGAAAAGCAGAAAATTCTGATCCAATTTCTCAGTCAAAACTCAGATGTTTTTGCTTGGACTCCATACGAAATGCCTGGGGTCGATCCAGCAGTTATTAGCCACAAGCTAGGAGTAGATCCAAGAGCAAAGCCAGTGATACAGAAACAACTAAAGCTCATGCCCGAGCGCCGAGCAGCAGTCTGTGAAGAAGTTAACAGATTATTGGAAGCAGATGCAATCCGAGATGTCCACTATCTAGAATGGTTGTCCAACAAGGTCGTTGTGCCAAAGAAAGATAAAAAAATGGAGAGTATGTGTGGAATTCACCCACCTAAATAAAGTTTGTCTAAAAGATAGCTTTCCGTTACCAAAAATTGACCAGCTTGTAGATTCTACAGCTGGACATGAACGGATGAGCTTCTTGGATGCATATCGAGGATATCATCAGATCGCAATGGAAGAGGCCGACCAAGAAAAGACAGCATTCATAACTCCAAAAGGCACAGGGGCACATATCAGAGATTAATAGCAAAGATATTCCAAAATCTGATTGGAAAAACTGTAGAAGCTTACATTGATGACATGGTGGTCAAAAGCGAAGAAATGATTACACACGAGCAAGATTTGAGCCCGGTCTTCAAGATCCTGCGAAGATACAAACTCAAGTTGAATGCTTCGAAATGTTTATTTGGTGTTAGCTCGGGAAAATTCCTAGGTTACGTTGTTACCCAGAGAGGAATCAAAGCTAATCCCGACCAAATCCAAGCAGTTCAGAACATTGACCGACCTAGCTCAAGAAAGGAGGTGCAAAGGCTGACAGGTATACTCGCAGTCTTAAATCGCTTTTTATCAAGAAGCTCGGATAAATGCCGACCAATGTACCTCGCCCTCAAGAAGAAGGCAAAGAAGATATGGGACGAGCAATGTGACGAAGCTTTAGCACAGATCAAGCAATATTTAAGCTCCCCACCTGTGCTCTTTATTCCAAGTCCAGGAGAACAACTGATTTTATATCTGGCGATATCCGAGCATGTAGTCAGCGCAGCCTTGATGAGAGACCAAGGAAAACAGCACCTGCCTATCTATTTTATCAAATTCCTTGTTAGACGCTGAAACAAGATATTTACCTCTGGAAAAGCTCACCTTAGCATTGGTAAGAGCGGCACGGAAGCTCATACACTACTTCCAAGCTCACACAATTAAGGTTCTAACCGAACATCCGTTGCGAGCCATCTTGCAGAAAGCTGACCTGTCAGGAAGAATGGTCAAATGGGCAATAGAGCTTGGCGAGCACGATATAAAGATAGCTCCAGGAATGTCGTAAAAGGACAGATAGTAGCTGAATTCATTGCTGAGTTTACACACAAAAAGGAGTTGAGACCAAAAGAAGCCAGCTTGGAAGCTAACGAGGAGTGGTTACTCTATGTTGATGGTGTATCTAATTCCAGAGGATCAGGAGCTGGAATGGTATACATTACACCAGAGGGAGCAGTAATCGAGAGAGCTGTATCCCTTGGTTTTATTGCATCGAATAATGAGGCGGAATATGAAGCCCTCCTGTCCGAACTGCAAAAGATCTTGGGATAAAGAAATTTCTGGTTCATTCCGACTCGCAACTAGTTGCCAACCAACTCAATGCAGAGTATGCAACTCGTGATGATCGGATGGTTGCATACGTCGGACAGGCCCAGCACCTAATCCAAGAGATCGAAGATGTGAAAGTCAAGCAAATTGGTCGAGAAGAAAATGGACATGCTGACAGCTTAGCCGGCTTGGCGACGGCGATCAAATCCAAACTAAGGAGAGAAATTTTCGTTGATTTCCAATTATCACCAAGTATAGGAGCTCAGCAAATCATGAGTGTTGAACATGATGAATCAAAAGATCCGAATTAGATGACGCCAATAGCCAAATACATAACAGAAGGAATTTTACCAGAAGACAGAACGGAATACAACAAGATCAGAAGGAAAGCTGATACGTTCTGGTTGTCACCAGAAGGTCGATTATACAGGCGATCATATTCGGGTCCATACTTACAATGTGTAAGTCCGACCAAGATGGAAGACCTGTTATGGGAAATTCATGAAGGATCTTGTGGTCGACACATCGGTGGAAGAAGCTTGGCATACAGAGCAATGTCACAGGGATATTGGTGGCCCTATATGCAAAAGGATGCTCTCAAATTTGTACAAAAATATGAGAGATGTTAACGCTTCGGAAGAGATATTCATCGGCCTGCCGAACTGCTGAACTCAATCATAAGTCCATGGCCATTCAACAAATGGGGAATCGATATAGTCGGTCCTATGCCAAGGTCGGCAGGTAATTGTCAATTTTTAATTGTTGCCACCGATTATTTTACTAAATGGGTAGAAGCCGAACCCCTTGTTCATATTTGAGAAAGCGACGCCAAGTAGTTCGTATGGAGAAATATCATCACTAGATTTGGCATACCAAGAGCATTGGTTACAGACAATGGAAAGCAATTTGAAGGGAAGTTGTTTAGAAGCCTGTATGAAAAATATAGTATTAGGCATCATTTCGCAACCCCAGTCTATCCACAAAGCAATGGCCAAGCAAAAAGTTCCAATAAAACTTTACTGGATGGAATTAAAAAAAAGGCTAGACAAAGCCAAAGGAAACTGGGTGAATGAACTCCCCAGTGTCTTATGGGCGCATAGAACAACCCCAAGGAGATCAACGGAAGAAACTCTTTTTTCCCTTGCATATGGAATGGAAGCTATCATTCCTCTAGATATTGGATTGCCGACCATGAGGACAGAGGCCTATGATCACGAACGAAACAAAGGAAGGATTACCGAACAGATGGATATGATTGAAGAACTGAGGGATCGAGCCTTGATCAAATTAGCAACCTACCAGCAAAGGTTAGCTCGAAATTACAAGAAGAAAGTTCGAACACGAACATTCAAGGTCGACGATCTAGTTATGCGAAAGGTACTTACTAAATACTAAAGATCCCAGCCATGGAAAACTTGGGCCGAACTGGGAAGGTCCATACAGAGTCACTTCGGTCGAAGAAACAGGAGCTTATCATTTGGAAAAATTAGAAGGAAAAGCTCTGGCAAGGCCATGGAACATTGCAAACTTGAAAAAAATTCTATTTCTAAGCATTGTATATAAATAAAATTATCTTGTTTAAAGTTGAAATTTTCGATCTTTATGCCTGAGAATTCGGATATATTATATTGCATATTATGTGGGTCATTTTTAATTTCGACCACAGATTTATGCACCTCGGCCTAAGCATCTCGGACTTATGCATCCCGGTCACATGCATCTCGACCTTATGCACCTCGGTCACGTGCATCTCGGCCTTCTTCATCTCGGATCTTTCAGATTTGTGCACCACGGTCATAAGCATCTCAGACTTATGCATCCCGGTCACATGCATCTCGACCATATGCACCTCGGTCACGTGCATCTCGGCCTTCTTCATCTCGGATCTATGTAATTCAGATTTATGCACCTCGGTCTTATGCATCTTGACTTCGGCAGTACTACTGAAATATTGCCATATTATCATCACTTCGCCAAAATTCCTGTGCTAAGGATGAGGCCAGACTAAACAATTCATCTGAAGACCCACGATAGGACAAATCCTATCGGGACCAACCTCGCAAAAATAAATAGGGCCAAGGCCTAGAAAATTAGGGGCAGCTTAGCTCCCATTACTTCGTTCCGAAGGATCAAAAAACCTAACTGGGAGGAACCCAAACTAGGTGTGTCACACTGATCTCCTTTTATCTAATTGCTAGGCATGACGATGTGAGCATTAGGCCAAAAAGTGAGTTCGGAAAGAATCGTCAATGGTAGCACAAAAAACGTAATACAATATCATAGAAAGAGAAAACATTTCATTAACAGAGATAACATCAGCCCACAGGTCGAGCATAATAGATCTTCCAAAAAAGTTTTTTTTTTTTTGGGCCCACAGGTAGGGCAAACAGGTTGGCAGAATTGCCATACAAGAAATTAAACAAAATGATTTCCAAATCGACAAAACGATTTATTTAGGAACGTCAGAAGCTGAAGAAGGCAGCTCGGCAGTAGAAGCTGAAGGAGGCATCTTGGCAGTAGAAGCTAAAGGAGATAGATCTGCAGCAGAAGCTTCGCCCCCGTCCCCACCAGTAGACAGAATGATGTCATCAGCCTGAATATGAGATTGGGGCTCAGCAGGTGAAGGTAAAGGAGGAGCATGCTCGGATACATTTATGTAATTATTCCAAAGGGATCTTCTGGAACTGCATCATCTTCAAAACCTACATCATATCCCCGCTTGAATACAATAATTTTAATCTGCTCAACCTATTGCAAATAAACTACTTCAGTTTTTTAAGATTGAATATCCTTAAGCTTCTCCATTGTCTCTCTAGTCTCGACCTTGATCTTCTCTATCCTTTCCTCAAACTCGGCTTGCTTGGAGCGAAGATCCTCAAACTCTATCTCGATCGCAGCAAGGCGACTCTTAGCAATTACAGCCTGGGATTCAGCAGCTTTAGCAGTCTTAAGGAGGGTGTCGGCATTAGATTCAGCTTGGCACCGAGCAACTTTGGCTTCTGCTAGCTCCGTCTCCAAACCTTTCACCTGTCTCTGCAGTTTTCCCAAATGTTCGGAAACAGCAAACCATTTTTGCATACCCTGAAATTATGAAAGAAAGAACATTAGATATTTCAAAAGGAAGGAGATCAAATAACCATAAGCTAACTTACCAGAAAGCATTGTTGTACTCCTGTAACCACGAGCTCGTCAGCCGACAAGGTGCGGTGCAAACTCATATCAAAAGGAAGAAGAGTAGACATGCCCATAATCATAGCCAAGGTTGGAGATTCCGAAATCCCTTCACCTAAAGATGGCCCTTTCTCCAGGGAAGCGCCATGCGAGTTCTTCCTACCAGACGATGAGCTTAGTTGAGGAGGCAATGGAAGGGGAATATCCCCCAACCATGAAGGAGATAGGTCAGCAACTTCACCAGATTTAACTGGATCTTTTTCAATTTCTAAAATCTGAGGCTCACGCTGGGGCTTGGGGGTAGCCCTCTTGCCTAAGACAGACGAAGGACCGGGTAAAGGAGCCTTCCTTATTTTTTTGGTCCTGGTCATGGGAAGGTCGCCCAAGCTGTCAAAGAGATTCTTCGATTTACGAGACATCGCCGGAGAAACACGCTTGGTATCAGATGAGGAAGAGGGGTTCCTTGTCGCTCGGCTGAATAAGAAGACTCGCGGGAAGAAATTTTATGAGCAGAAGAAGTTTGTTCAGCAGACTAAACGGGGACAAGAGATTGATGAGAAGCCGAGGACTGAGCACTGGAAATGTTCTTCGCTCTCGTGGATCTGGAAGGCTTTATGGCTGGAACCTTCCTTCGCTTGATGGAATCGGACGCCAGTGTGAGGCCAAGAAGGAACTGCTAAGAAATTGTTGTACGTCCGAACATATCCAAGCAACACATGGGCAGCTCGGCCCCAACCACAAAGTTCGGCAGAACCGCGATAATCAAACACTCGCTTCAATTATTCGCCTCGAATGCATAATGGAAGCCCACAATTAATTATTGCATCTACATAAAGAAGAAAAGCAATCAGTAAAAGAAAAAAGAAAAAAGGAGAAATCAAGCAAATAAAAGCACAAAAAGAAAAACAGTCCGACCTGGGGCGCCTACGGATCAAGGGACTGTTCGAGTAATCCCGTCCCACATGGTCAGCGTTTCCCAGTTTCCACTCACGATGACGAAATCACCTTTACTAGACTTATTGGAATCAGGAAGGTAATGAACCAAAAGCTTGCTTGAGCCCCTATATTTCAAATAAAAAATAGATTTGCTACTATCTAAGGGGACCAACATATAGCAAGACAGAATATCAAAAACACCAAGGCTCGTGCCGAGCAACTTATTTAATGCAGCGACTCCCATAACAATGCGATAAAGGTTGACAGAGCACTGGGTAGGAAATAGATTGGTCAGAGAAAGGAAGAGAAAGGATCTAATGGAAACCTAATGCCACCCTCAACGATAGTAATGGTCGGAAAAGGAATCCCATCCGGGGAACCTATGTCAAAAGCTTCATCGGGCCGAGGAGCGCGAATTTGAACATCTTAAGGGATTTGATATGTTTCTCTGAAATCAGAAATCCCTTCTGGAGTGTCGAGCAAATCCTTGAAATTCCCCATCTAAGTTAGAAGAAAATGAAAAGAAAGAGAGCTTACCACAGATTGATAGAAGAATATATATGGAACATAATAGAAAAAGCAAAATCCGGAGAGAAAGGAGCCAATGCAGAGCAAAATAGGGAAAAACTTGTGGAGCAAGATTGAAGAAGAACTTGGAAACCAAAGAGAAGATAGGGACGACTTTATAGAGATCTGATGAAGACGGACACCAACGTGCAAGCTTGCCCTAACTTGATGTGTGGCATCTCAAGCCCGTCTTTTCCTCGGAAAGCGGAGGGAAAAACACTGGCTTTGGGGGGGGGGCAATTGTGGGGGGAGAAATTCGAATTTGTCCTCGGTCCGTGCCTAGATAAGGGTCAATCTGACCTGAACTTCTGTTTGGACCCAATAAATATTAAGAAACGGTGAAATAACAGTTTCATAAGACAAAGAGAGACAATGATGGGGGTTAATCACGGAATTAAAGCAGCCCATGATGCATGAGATATCAAGGAGACTTCAATTCGAAGGCCTTGAAGCAAGGAGATCGTATATATTGAAGAAGAATAACGTGGGAGAAGAAGAGGAAGAGGATCGGAACAAGAGGATATAAAAGGAATATGTATATCAGACAAAAGCAAGTAAGAATACAAATAACACAAAACAATTCAATGACATCAGAGAAAAATGAGAATGATTGACTTTTACCATCGGAGAGTCCTCGGTCTGGATCGAGTCCTCCTGATGCTTTCTTTGTGATTCAAATAGGAATCCCAATCCTATCCAAAAAGAAGAAGTTAGCTCTGCACTGCCGAGCAGAGCTGGTCAGCTCGTCAGCCGACCAAGCAAATTTAGCACCTACGATTGGCAAGAAGATCTGCTCAGGACAATCCTAAAGGAGGAAACCTCATCGCCAAGCAAAGCCAATTTGCTCGGGAGCTAACCAATCAAAATCTGATCTTACACTAAGATCTGGTAGGTAAGGTATATGTTAATGTGACAAAAGACTCAAAATGAAAGTGAGTTGCATGCTCAAAGCACGTGAATAAACACAGTGTAAAGGTACATCCCACATCAGATCATATATAACATTTAAGTGAAACCATTACAAATAGCAAACCTAGGTCTTGGATTGTCATTCATGTGCAAATGCAATTCTATTCGACCCTATGTATTCCTAAGACCCCAAATGTCATGGTTAATAAGTACCTTGGTGCTTCCGATGGTAATATGACATCGGAGAATTTAGTCGCATACACTCGACTTAGGATTGCACTAGGCATGGTTCCGGACAATCTTCAGGGTGTTTACTAACTCAAACAATCACCCCTCAAAGTCTCAAACTTAACTAATCAAGTAAGTCCAAGTTCTAAGCTGCTCGTTGCCGAGAGGGGTATGGTAAACTCCACAAGGAGGGGTCGAGTTGATCAGAACCAAAGTTTAGGCACAGTAATCATTCTATTAGTGTGGGGACAATGGCCAAAAAGGGGATTTGAATTATGTTTAAGGTCTCTAGAAGTAGAAGGGAAAAGTCCAAACAAGTGGAGGCCCATGAGAATGGTCGGTCGAACGAAACGAAGGGTGATGGCCAGGGCATAGGGCAGCCCCCCTTGCATGGGACAGTGCAGTCGACAGTCCACTGTAGGGCACTAAAAAAGGAAGCCCTTTGAGGCTGTTTATGAAAGTCCTGGGGATCCTAACCCTAGAGGGGGGGTGAATAGGGTGAGCTACACTTTATGACTAATTATGACCAATTCTAAATTCTTTAACATTAACTAGTCACATGTGATGATTAAACAAACAATATGCGGAAGCTTAAATAAACAATCACCACATTGCAATCACCACAACACAAGATTTATAGTGGTTCGGCCTCAATGCCTACATCCACTACGGGCTTGTGACTCAACACCCCACCGGATTTCCACTATTATGCTTTTCAAAAAGGCTAAGCAATAACCTCTACAACCATGCTTTTCTAGGCTAAGCAATAACCTTTACAATGTTGTTTTTCTAGGCTAAACAACAACCTATACACAATGCTTTTATATGGCTAAGCAATAACCTTACAATCAAATGATTTCTCTAAAGAAAGTGTTTTCACAAAACAATCTAAGAGATTACAATTAAAGCTCAAATAAAATTGCCTCTAAATAGGCGAATATGAAAATGAAAAGCTAACTCACACAACACTCTAAGTAATGCAAAGATGAATGCTCATGAAGTGTGTGTGTGTGAATACTTCAATCAAGTTGAAAATGAAAGCTCAATCAATTTATGCTAAAAGCATTTAAAAGTTTAATGCACATAAAAAGATTTGATTGAAGTGTAATGCAAATCACTTGAACAATTACAAACTTGTGAATGATATGAAAATCTAAATATCACAAGTTGTATGAAAATGATTAAGACTAATCAAGTGATGCATGTGCAATGTTGTTTTCAAAAACTAATTTAACTAAGGTTTAAATATATGAAAACAACAAAGATGATTCAAACAAGTTAATGAAACATGTTTATAAAACAAATCAAAGGTTTTAACAAAACATGATTTATAAAGTTTTAACACAAAACTTGGTTTGAATCAAAGTGAGAAATCCATCACAATCTAAAACAAAGATTGAATGATGGTAATGGATTTAACACATCATAGTTTATATGCTACAAATCATTTACCAATAATTTACTCAAAGCATAAAACATATGATTAATAAAAGTAAAGCTTACTTGATGATTTAACTTAATGATCCAAGCTTTAGCTTTACTAATTGACCATTAGCCTTCCTTAGCTTGATCCCCTTTCTTTTGCTTCAAAATGCCTCAAGAAGGGCTTCAAAGATCATCAACTTTGGCTAAGGAATGAACTTACTTTTATAGAAAAAGTGTTCAAACGGCTACCTGTCGGTCGACCGACAGGTAGGTGTCGGTCGACCGACACCTCAACGGTCACTAAGCAACGGTCATTTTTTCGAACGTTTCCTGACCGTTATACATCTGTCGGTTGACCCTCATTTGTCGGTTGACCGACAAGGAACCGACAGATGAACCGACAGCTCAAAAATGCTGAAAATGTAGTTGTTTGGTTTTGGAAACGACGAGTCCTTGGTCTGAAATTTTATGCATTGTCGGTGGACCGATAAGAGCCGACGAGCTGACCGACAGAGAAGGTCTGAAATTTGTAGCTCTCTGGAAATGGGACCGACAGAGCCTCTTGGTTGGCCTCGGTTCCACTGTCGGTTGACCGACTGCTTGACGTCGGTTGACCGACAGCCTTAGACAAAAATCCCAACTTGCATTTTTCAAAGTATTTTCTTGTGGGGATTTTTAGGCCATTAAACCAAGCTTGGAAACATGATTTTATATCATCAAAGTGCTTTTAAAATCATGAAACATTAAAAGCCAAATATAATTTGAAACTTTAAAGCATAGGCTAGCTTGATTTAAGATCTTTTCAAAAACAAATGCATCCAATGTTTAAAACCAAAACATGCACAAATTAAGATTTACAATATTTAAAAACAATGCATGTAGAAAATCAGATTAATTTCAAGGTTTTTAACTCAATGCATGTGTGAAAATTCATGAGATGCTAAAATGATAATGCATCCATCAAATTGCAATACACAAAATTCCTAACAATCTCCCCCTTTGCAATTTGATGGCAAACCTTTAAAATGTTGGCAAACCTTGCTCAACACTGAATTTCCACACATAGTCTTCAGCTCCTCCTTGGCTGGACAATCCTTGAAATCTTCTTGGATGCTTCTTCACTTTTAGCTTGGGCTCTAACTTCATTCTTCTTGATGCTTGGGGCTTGATCAATCTTCAAGCTTTCTCTTCATCTTCCTTTCTTTTAGACCAAGCATCTTCTTTAGCTTCCAAGCTTTCTTCATTCTTCATTTCTTTTCTCCCCCTTTGACCATGCATTCTCTCCAATGCATTCTCTCCCTTAGGGTAGCTTGAATACTCTTTCTCCCCCTTAGTTATTTTCTCCCCCTTTGCCATTAACCTTGAGAACTTCTCCCCTTCTCCAAGCTTGTTATTATTCTCCCCCTTTGCCATTAAATTGCAAAGTACATCCAATTGAAGAGGGGTACCTACGCACATGAAATAAGGAAAATACCTTTAGTAGCACCTGTTAACAAAAGAAATCGAAAATGACTTATATAACAGGGCATCATGTATGGGTAGATAGGCTATAAGGGTATAGAGAGCCAATATAAGGGTGAATTTGATCAACTCTAATGCTTCCTTTGAAGGTTTACTCCCCCTCAATCCATACTCTTCTTTTGTCAAACTTTTGACAAGGATTTAACTAAGAGGTGCACGAAGAAGATGGTTTAACCAATTGAGGGTTAACTTCAAGAGAAGAATTAGATACCAATTGATAATGATAATTTACTATAAAGTTCAAATTGATCAAATTACCAATATAAAGATATACCAATTGACTGATAAGCTATAGGGTAATTAAAGAGCAAGGTCAAAAGGATATACTAAACATAGCATCAAACAATTTAACTATGAAAATCATATGCTATGAATATTTTTGAAATCATTTCATCCAATCATCAAATATGACTATCATGTGCAAGATGAGTGAAATGAAGTTCAAACATGAAGCCTACCTCAACCATTAACCAACCAAAATTATGAAAACATAAACATGGTGGTCATGTAATTTACCTATAAGAGCATGAGAGGTGGCAATCATGAAGATTATGATGCTATTGGAATGTGACATGGAACATAAACATATTACTATCAAGTTCAATCCAATGTACACAAGGTCTATCACAAACTCAAGATATGATATCAATTGGAAATGATACCAATTGATTACCAATTGAACATGAAACATGATTAAGAGCAAGCATGTGACAAACACAAAATTCCAACAAGCATCATAAAATGATATTCATCACTTAGAATAATATAACTAATGAGCATAGTGATGAACAAGAGAAAATTGCATAAAAAGATATAACTTAGTATAACATGCAATTTTCAAAGTGTCAAATCATATGAATTCAATATCTAAGACATCCATCAACCAATAGATATAACTATGAAATTCAAGGAATGGATTTCAAAGAGGTTCATATGATAAAAATACTACTATGAAGTTGAAACATGTATAATGAATGATACCAATAAGAAAATTACACTTGAATCAACATCATAACCATCCAAGTCAAAATAAAAACTAGAAAGCAAGAGGATGGATTTTTGGGTTCTAGTATGGTTTTCACAAATGTAAATAAGATCACAACCATACAAGAAACTAGTAGACATTTGCATATAAAAAGAATGAAACTAAAAGATGCAAATTGCCTATAACAACATTCATTTCCATTTAAGTTAAGATAACTAAATGCATGAGGAAATGAAAACAAGGAATATGCTTTGATGTTTGTAACTAAAAATGTTTTAAAGCATTTCCAATTATACAATCTTCAATTCATTTTAATAAACAAAATCCAACAATGAGCATAAAGAGTATGATTTTGAAGATAACACTTTTTCAACTTGTATTTTAAAAGATATAACTTAATTGGAAAACATACAAGTTGATCTTTTCAAAGTAATTTTCCATATGGAGGTATAACTTAGAAATCCATGGAAAATCCAAATTGTTTCAAATCATTTGTTTTTCAAAACAAATCTTACTAAGGCATCTAAACAAATGATTTTACAATATCAATTGATTATGAATAATCTAGCTATGAAAGCTTTTGAAACCATAATCAATTGAACATGTAGAAATGCAATACAAGAAATATAACTCAAAGTGAGTAAAAAGCAAATCTAACATGAGAAAATTATAATCAAAATGATTTTGAAAACCATGAAATATAACTAGAGAAGTACATGAAAACAAAATCAATTGATTAAAAAGAAACAAATGCATTTTAATAAAATGTAACTAAGAAAGAACAAAATGCAAATGCAATCATGACCAACAAAAAGATTTACCTATAAAGGATAGGTTGGACAATGAGGTTCAAGGCCTTAAGGTTTGGTTAAGAATCTAACTTTTGGAATCCACCTAAGGTCTTGGGAGGGTTGGTCTTTGAGGTCTATCTTAAAAGTCTTACCAACTATTAGAGATTTGACTTGATAAATTTTTAATATAGACTTATCACCATGATGTTTAGATTTAACTAAATTTGGCTTAGGATGGTGATTAGTCTTTTGAGGTTGGTGACTTTTCTTCTTAGGGGATTGGTTCACTTTTCTTTTCTTCTTATTTCCTCCCTTTATTTGACTTTTGAATTTTAGATTTAACTTAGCAACTTTATTCAAAAGTTCTTTCATTTGTTGAGTTATGGGAGGAAGATTGAGAAGCTTTTTATTTATAGATTCTTTTAAAGTTGGTTTAACTTGTTTAAACTTTTTAAAATCTATTTTAGGAGACTCCTTTTTAATAGGTTTTACTTGTTTAGTCTTTTTGGAGTCTTCCTTGATTTTTAGTGTCTTATCCATCATAGAGTTTGATTTAACTTTCTTTGGTTCAAAGATGGGTTTAGACACATAGCTTCTTCTTGTTTTGCACTCAAACCTAAAATGTCCTTCAATGCCACAATAATTACATTTAGTCATGGGCAAAGAAGTGTGAGTGCTAGAGAAAGAGGACTCACCTTTCACAAATGTGTTGGTGAATTTAGGGTCATGTGAAATATTCCTATCAAATCCAAGACCCGTCCTATCTCTTTTAGATTTACCCAATTTCAATAACTTTTTAAATCTTTCTTCACTTTGGGTAAATTTGCACTCATACTTTTGTTTGTAGGTTTCAAGTTGAGTGACTTGCTCTTTAAGGGTTGAATTTTCATTTTTAACTTTTGTAAGTTCATTTTCAATTCCCTTAAATTTGTTTAGCTCTTCATGGGCAAGTTTTAATTCAAATTTAACTTCATTGATAACATTAGATCCAAGTTCTAGAGTTTTTATCTTAATTTGTGCATTAGATAAATTTTCCAAAGAAATGGTTAACTTGGATTCTAGGTTGTTAATGTTTTCATCTTGCCTTTTTAATTGATCTCTTAGTTTTGAATTTTCCTTATTAAGATTATCATAATCTATCTTTGATTCTCTTAGATCATCTTTCATATTAGATAGATTATGCAAAGAGATCATGAACTTAGATTCTGCACAATTTATTAATTCTTCTTTTTCTCTAAGTTCATCTTTTGAAGAGACTAATTCTTGATTTAGTCTTTTAGATTCTTCTTTTAATCTTCTATTCTTCTTAGAAAGCTCTAAGGATAATGTGCACAAATCCTTATAAGCTTTTTCAATGTCATTATCATTTTCATCATTTTCTTCCTCTTTTAATTCAAATTGAGATTCTTTAAATTCATTGTTTGAATCTCCAATAGTGGGAAGAAGGAGGGGTCTAGAAGAATGTACCAAAGAATCTACAAAGTCTAAACTAGTGGAATCCATTCTTATGATTTTCATGCAATACACAACTAGGGTTATGACTCTAGGTTTTTACACCTAATCAAGAGTTCCAAACACTTGATCCTAAATATAGAGCAACCTTGCTCTGATACCAATTGAAAGTCCTGGGGATCCTAACCCTAGAGGGGGGGTGAATAGGGTGAGCTACACTTTATGACTAATTATGACCAATTTTAAATTCTTTAACATTAACTAGTCACATGTGATGATTAAACAAACAATATGCGGAAGCTTAAATAAACAATCACCACATTGCAATCACCACAACACAAGATTTATAGTGGTTCGGCCTCAATGCCTACATCCACTACCGGCTTGTGACTCAACACCCCACCGGATTTCCACTATTATGCTTTTCAAAAAGGCTAAGCAATAACCTCTACAACCATGCTTTTCTAGGCTAAGCAATAACCTTTACAATGTTGTTTTTCTAGGCTAAACAACAACCTATACACAATGCTTTTATATGGCTAAGCAATAACCTTACAATCAAATGATTTCTCTAAAGAAAGTGTTTTCACAAAACAATCTAAGAGATTACAATTAAAGCTCAAATAAAATTGCCTCTAAATAGGCGAATATGAAAATGAAAAGCTAACTCACACAACACTCTAAGTAATGCAAAGATGAATGCTCATGAAGTGTGTGTGTGTGAATACTTCAATCAAGTTGAAAATGAAAGCTCAATCAATTTATGCTAAAAGCATTTAAAAGTTTAATGCACATAAAAAGATTTGATTGAAGTGTAATGCAAATCACTTGAACAATTACAAACTTGTGAATGATATGAAAATCTAAATATCACAAGTTGTATGAAAATGATTAAGACTAATCAAGTGATGCATGTGCAATGTTGTTTTCAAAAACTAATTTAACTAAGGTTTAAATATATGAAAACAACAAAGATGATTCAAACAAGTTAATGAAACATGTTTATAAAACAAATCAAAGGTTTTAACAAAACATGATTTATAAAGTTTTAACACAAAACTTGGTTTGAATCAAAGTGAGAAATCCATCACAATCTAAAACAAAGATTGAATGATGGTAATGGATTTAACACATCATAGTTTATATGCTACAAATCATTTACCAATAATTTACTCAAAGCATAAAACATATGATTAATAAAAGTAAAGCTTACTTGATGATTTAACTTAATGATCCAAGCTTTAGCTTTACTAATTGACCATTAGCCTTCCTTAGCTTGATCCCCTTTCTTTTGCTTCAAAATGCCTCAAGAAGGGCTTCAAAGATCATCAACAATGGCTAAGGAATGAACTTACTTTTATAGAAAAAGTGTTCAAACGGCTACCTGTCGGTTGACCGACAGGTAGGTGTCGGTCGACCGACACCTCAACGGTCACTAAGCAACGGTCATTTTTTCGAACGTTTCCTGACCGTTATACATCTGTCGGTTGACCCTCATTTGTCGG
Organism: Litsea cubeba; assembly: GCA_012931725.1. Taxonomy (NCBI): domain Eukaryota; kingdom Viridiplantae; phylum Streptophyta; class Magnoliopsida; order Laurales; family Lauraceae; genus Litsea; species Litsea cubeba. The sequence goes on from CM022955.1 coordinate 41,215,672, forward strand.
TTGACCGACAAGGAACCGACAGATGAACCGACAGCTCAAAAATGCTGAAAATGTAGTTGTTTGGTTTTGGAACCGACGAGTCCTTGGTCTGAAATTTTATGCACTGACGGTGGACCGATAAGAGCCGACGAGCTGACCGACAGAGAAGGTCTGAAATTTGTAGCTCTCTGGAAATGGGACCGACAGAGCCTCTTGGTTGGCCTCGGTTCCACTGTCGGTTGACCGACTGCTTGACGTCGGTTGACCGACAGCCTTAGACAAAAATCCCAACTTGCATTTTTCAAAGTATTTTCTTGTGGGGATTTTTAGGCCATTAAACCAAGCTTGGAAACATGATTTTATATCATCAAAGTGCTTTTAAAATCATGAAACATTAAAAGCCAAATATAATTTGAAACTTTAAAGCATAGGCTAGCTTGATTTAAGATCTTTTCAAAAACAAATGCATCCAATGTTTAAAACCAAAACATGCACAAATTAAGATTTACAATATTTAAAAACAATGCATGTAGAAAATCAGATTAATTTCAAGGTTTTTAACTCAATGCATGTGTGAAAATTCATGAGATGCTAAAATGATAATGCATCCATCAAATTGCAATACACAAAATTCCTAACAGTTTAGAGCCATTTCCAAAGGTGATTCTTTGGGAAATCTCAATCCACCTTCAATGGTAAATCTTAACCAATTTAAGCATTTAACTGATGTAACACACCAATTTGAATTAATCGCATTTAATGTTAATTAATTTTGATCTACTAATTTTAATTGTACTTGGTGATAATTAAGTTATTTTAATGTGAGTTAGTCTTACTATTTGATCAAATCTTGTAAGAATTAACTATTTGATCAAATCTTGTAAGAATTATAACTTAATAAACCATTAAACTTAAGGCCCCATAATGAAAGGTTGTGTTTCTCTGGTTTTGCCCAAATCCTTAACGAGATCTTTCCATTACACTATCCTCCCATGATTAAACTCACCCAAGGGACTGACACAAACAAGGAGTTTAGATTTTGGGGCGTTCGGCCGCAGGTCCCTCAACATTGCATTTTATTGCAAAAGGTCCACGTTTTTTTTTCATAGAGGCAAAGGTCCTTTTTGAAGTTTTAAATAGTTAAAAAGTCCAAAATGCCCCTCGTGGATACACTCTCTGCGTTATTCAAAAATGCTGAAATCAGGCCATAAATTTCATGAAGACGAAACGTTAAAAACCAGGCCGTAAATTTCATCACAAAAAATCAGATAAGTTTATTTGAATTTGTTTCATTATTTATAAATTTATCTAAGTTTGTGACAAAAGGTCAGATAAACTTATTTGAGTTTGTTTCAAAGCTCAGATAAATTCATACCAAACTCAGATAAATTCACTCTAAACTTAAATAAATCCTAAAAAGGGGTGGTGCTGCCCCCCCTCTCTCTCTTGGCACACAAACCGAGGCAATAGCCAACCTCTGTTGCATGTTCTTTGATTGACTCCTCTTTTGTAAGAGTAAACAAAGGAAATAGAATTTCTTCCACTCCTTATCGCAAGCTCCGAACCAATTTACTATACTTTCGGCTTCTACAAAAAATTCCTCAACAGGTTCTGCAACATTGTTGGGACATCCCTACACATTCGATCTAGGGAGAAATCAGTACATGTGTAGGGCTTGTAAGAAGCAAAACGAGCTCAACAATGGACCAACCGAGCCCACCTCTGGAAATGGCGTTCATGAAAGGTTCATGCAACTACTACCTCTTGAGAGCTCCCCTCTCCCTCCACTCCAAAGTGAATTCCTGTGATCGAACCTCCTATCTCTTCTCCAACTACGATCCAGACCTAAACCCGGTTCACCAACCCAAACACATCAATGACTGGGCCGCCCTGGACCACCTCATCGCATCCCGCCTCAATGGCCAATCGGAGCCGTCCTTTTTCTCCATCCTCCAACGACGTTGATCTGTGGGGCTTTACAAGGTCCTCATCTTTGGAACCGGACCCATTATGCCATGTGTCAAGGGCCTCTAACATTGCAGAATATCCTAAAGTCAGACCATGATTATTGTATAGGTTCTTCAACATCGTTCCCTCCCATTGAATTTCAAAACTTCTCTATTCCCTTCCATTTGAGTTTCGAAACTTCTTCTAAAACTAGGAAATAAAATCCTTTAGAGGGGCAAACCAGTCATGAAATATCATGTTAAAGAACTTGAAACGAGGGATTAAATTCGTGACATAACTTCAGACGATTAGAAGGACAAATCATTCATACAAATGTATGATCTGTCATACTTAGGAACCTCCGCCTGAAATAAGTCTAGGTGCATGGACTGGAGGCCTTAGCCGATAATTCTATGGATTAGAGGCCTTAAACGATAATATTAAGGGACCTCTGACTAATTTTTTTCTCAGATTTCTACCTAGAATAACGCAGCCCGTATTAAATCATTTGACTTTAATCTTCAATCAGATAATTATGTCATGGAATTCCGCAGTGCCATTTTCCGTAATTTCATGCCAAACTGTATCGAAAAGGCATTAGATGTCCACAATCTTCTTATTTGGAATAATCATCATCATTCCCTTTAGATTAAGTGTTTTTGGAAGTCTATTTGGACGGGCTTAGCAAAAACAACTCAGCACATCCTGCAGGGGCAGGATTCTGTTTTTACCCTTTCTATTTTCATGTGATCTCAGATTCTCAGCAGTTCGTCTTGTGGATGAACCAACACAGGTCATTACCCCGGAAGGTAAAAGTCCATTAGCCTTTTTCTCGTTAAGCAACTTCCACCCTCTTTTGTTTAATTGCTGAAATGCCACTTACCTTCTGTAGGAGCAGATCTTTGCCGGGCTCGGGTCAACCTGCGAAACCAACCCAACCTACGGAACCCGCCCAGACTCAGGCTCGGATTGACCCCAACCCGAATTGCAAGACTGGCTCAGATTGACCCGAACTGTCCAGCAATGTAAGTGGGAGGAGAATAGAATAAGTGGGGGACAGCTGGCTAAATAGGAAAAAGGGCAATTGAACCAGAGGGGGGAGATCGTGTCACGATGGGAGGCCATGAGCACCTCGATCTCCATGACTGACGGTTGAGAACGAGAGCAAGAAGGCGCCCAAAGATCCAGGTGAGAATGATATAAATGGAAGGATTGAAGATTGAAAGGGGGGAGATAGACTTTTTCATATTAACTTCTAACTGGAGCATCATAGAAAGTTCGATCCGGCCAACCGATTGAGTTTCACCATATTTTGATTCTCAACAGGTAACTTGCTTGAGAGAGACTAGCTGGCTAGAGAAAGGAAGACGAGTATTGAATCAAGAGGTTAAGTTGTCTGATCATACCTTGCTTGCACGAAATTGACCTTACACCTTCTTATAATTGGCAGAAATAACTTTCAACCCTAGAAGTTTATCATACAAATAATGATATGGCCCCATTCCCTAGTGTGGTAAAAGAAAGCACAAATCATTCTCACATTGGACATCATCTCCATCATGATCAAAGTAATTTCGAGTTGACATCAGCAAAATGGATTACTCCAACTGTCAGGATCTATAAATAATTATGGATGTTTTTTCCAAGCCCATGGGCCTATTTCTTCGGGTCAGTGGATCATGATCCACATTGGGCCCCACGTTAATGGGATGGCTCGGTAGAAAAGAAATACTATAGCCGTTTTAAAACTGTAAAAAGGGGCAAATAAAGGCTATTTCAGTCATTAAAGTTGTCCAGGCTATTTGGAAGAGTGCTGCTATTGGCGCACAAAATTTTTCTTTTCAAACACAAGAATTTTTTCTTTTCTCTTATTATATTTTTACCCCTTTATGAAATGACTAAAATAGTCATTATCCCACAAAAACTCAAATCAGATTTTCTTTTCACAGACAATCTCCATTCTTCTTCCCTAAAGAGCTTCTCCCACCTCACTCTCCAATATCTCCATCTTCCTTGTGCAACTCATCTTCACTCACATTCTTGTATTTTATTTTTCTGGGCAGCCTATCTCACTCTCCACTTCCTCCATCTTCCTTGGGCAACTCATCTTTCACTCACATTCCTCCATTTGATTGTGCAATGAAGGAAGAGAAAGAAGAAAACAACAATCAAATGATGCCTTTTAATCAAAGCAGTAGTGGAAAGGTATATTTCATTTGTTTTTTTTTTTTTTTTTTTTTTTTTTTTTGCATTTTTGTATCTTTTGTTAAATTTTTTTTCTCGCCTGGAACTTGCAAGCTCTCGATATGTACGGTCTTTCAGGACCGAACATATACTATATGTTCGGAAGTACAGGATCGAACATATGACATATGTTCAGACATATACATCTGAACATAAGTCATATGATCGGTCCTATACTTCCAAACATATAGTATATGTTAGGTAAGACCAACTGTGAATTTATTACTCAAATTACATTTATTTATTACTAAATTCGTATTAAATTTGTTTATTTATTGTAGATATTTCACGGTCGCGATTCGTTCATCAGTTGGGCTCGTGGAGTAAGAAGGAAAAATGGATTTGTTATTGTGATAAAGGTTTCAAATACTGCTCAGGTAGGTGTCAAAGCTAGAGTACTCCTTGTTTGCGAGAGAATTGGACAATATAAACAAAAAGAGGGCCAAAAGCGAAAAAATGATCAAACAAACTAGTTCAATGAAATGTGGTTTCGCACTAAATGGTAAAAAGTTAGACTCAAATGATGATTGGATGTTGGAGGTCATATGTGGTGTGCATAATCATTAGGCCGCGGAATATTTAGAAGGGCAATCATCTGCAGGAAGATTATCAGAGGAGGAAACAAAGTTGCTGGTTGATATGTCGAAGAGCATGGTTAGACCAAACGAAATTTTGGTTACGTTGAGACAAAGAAGTGAATTAAACGTAACCACAATGAAGACAATCACTACAACAGATGAGTCTTTTTGCGACTTTTATAAGCGTAGCAATAGAAAGAAAAAGCGTTGCAAAAGCTTATCAGTAACGGTTTTGGAAGCGTCGATGTGCGGTTGCAGTAAGTGCCGACGCAGAAGATAACTAACGACGCTACAAAGCGTTGCAAAAGGAATATCCATCAACTACGTAAATAAGCGTTGCTAAAGTACTAAAAGTGTCGCTAGTTTTTTTTTCTTATTTTGATAATTTACATTAAAATATTTTTCCCGACACTTTTAAGAGCTGCAAAAGGTTCATTAACTGCAACGTTTTGGCATCTGTTGCTGATTGTGTACTTTGGCTACGGTCTGTAAGCGTTGGTGATGTTATATTACTTGCTACGCTTTCTTACCATTGGTGAAGTATTATTATTTGCAACCCTTCTAATGGTTATAAAATTACCATTGGCGTGCACTAATATTACTTTCTAGAGAGCATTAGCAACACTTATAAGGGTTGTAAAAAGACTATTTGTAGGGTATAACTATTTATGCATTTGCAACGCTTTTAAAAGCGTAGCAATCACTCCTCTATATTTGCAACCATTTGAATGTGCTGCAGAAGATCTTCTTTTCTTCCCTGTTATGATTTCATTATTTGCAGTTTTCATACATTCATTTAACAGTAGCCTATAAAAACCTTTACACACTCAAAAACATTTAACTAACAAAATATTTAATTTCATAGGTTCCAAATGTAGAAAAGTGTCACAATATCCAAAATAATATCCACATAGCCTTGCTATTGATGTAAGTTTACATTAATCACATCCTTCCTGAGCTTACAACATATAGTTCAAAATTACAAAAATATCATTCAAAATTCTGGGGCTAAGTATTGCATTTACGATCATCTTCCATCCTTTTCAACCCCAACAGTCCATCTTTGCCAAGTACTCATGATGTTGAACCATTCTGCAATTTCAAAAAAGAAAATTGGTTATATATGAAGGCGGCGCCAAGAAACGACAAGTAGAGTTTAAGCAGGGCCGGTCCTGACTTTTCAAAGGCCCGGTGCGAATCACTAAAATGGGCCCTTTATTCATTTTTATAATTTTTTAATATATGCACATATATATAACATATTTTCATAAATTTAGCCCAAAAATAATAATTTCATTAAAAACCAAATAATATCATATGATAAATACATTTAATAAATAAATAAAATACATTTAATACATAAATAAATGAATCTCTCATACCAACATCTCGGTAAAAGTACCAGATCGTCGGCCAAATAATTTCTCATACCAGCATCACCATCTAGAAGATAAGTTGAAAAACAAAATCACAATTAAAAAAGTATTATTGAAATGATTTTCTTCTTGCATTTTGAGAAGCAAAACCCTCAATTATGCTTTCAAATTCAAGATTTTCTAATAATGAAAAAATTACCTTCAATTGATTTCTACAACGACCAATTTTGCACTAAAAAAAACAACACTTTGGATTTTGGAATCTCCCCAATCTACCAAGACAACGATGATATGGATGTTATGAAGATTGAAGAAGATCTATAAGCTATGGGCCCATGTGTTGATGTCTACAAATTTGATGCAAGTGGCTTTTTTTGTAAGTTGTTGTTGACTGTTGTTTTGGATTTGGGCATAACTCAAACTCAGGCGAGTGAATGGGTCCACCTGACCTGTATTGACTTGTTACCAAAGGAAATGGCTTGTCAGCGGAATGGATCATTGGATCAGGTCCAACCCGACCCGAACTCTATCTGAACTAAGAAGACTGGGAAGTGTACAGAACAAAGAGATGTGGCGTGGCGGGTGGGTGGACGGTGGAGGTGTGGAGCAGCAGTAGCAATCAACCCGTGGTGCTGGCCTGCTGGGTGCTTCTTCTTCTTCTTCTTGTTTTTATTTTTTTATTTTTGGGCTTGCTGTTTGGTTGAGATGGGGTATTGGGGTTCAAAGGAATTCGATTGATGAAGGGTTGATGGGTTTGACAGTTTGACTGCTGGGTAGCCTGGGTGCTTCGTCCGAAGTGGTGATGGACTGATGGTGCTTGATTGCTATTGTAGCAATCAACCAGTTGTGCTGGCCTGCTGGGTGCTTCTTCTTCTTTTTTTTTCTTTTTTTTTTTTTGGGCTTGTTGTTTGGTTGAGATGGGATTCAAAGGAGTTCGATTGATGAATGATTGAGGGATTTGACTACTGGGTAGCCTGGGTGCTTCGTCCGAAGTGGTGATGGACTAATGGTGCTTGACTACTAGACGCTAGCACGAAGATGATGTGCCAGCCGGTTCTGGCGATGGTGGTGATTTGGGCCTAACCGGTTATGGCGGTCCAGTTCTCTGCTGCTGCTTCTTCTTCTTCTTTTTCTTGTTTTTTTTTTGGCTTGCTGTTTGGTTGAGATGGGGTTCAAAGGAGTTCGATTGATGAAAGGTTAAGGGGTTTGAGAAGGAGGTCGGTGGATTTGGAGGAGTGGAAACATTTTCTTCTTTAAGGAGAGGAAATATTTTTGGGCCCCCTGAAAAATGGGGACCCGGGGGGCCCGGGGCAGGCGCACTCACTGCCCTGCCTCAGGGCCGGGCCTGAGTTTAAGTGACAATATCAATTCAACATGTCTGCATTAATACTTGTGCACCACTAAATATACAATCAAAAATGATTTTCAGTTCCACATAACTTAGGTTATTGTTGAGAAACTTATATTAGTTTTCTTAGCAATGCATGCACTTGTCTCTAAAAAAACAGGTGATATTTGCGGAATATATTTTTGGGTTAGAGTAATTATAAGAACTGAAAATTGCATCTATAAGTTCTAGCAGTTCATAACACAATAGTGAATTTTCTTGCAAGCTGTTCCGGTTACCCATTCTAAGATAGTTTTGCAAAAAAAAACCTGAGCTTAGTTTTTTCTTCTCAGTTTGTCTTGTGTTTTGAGTCCGCAGTCCGAATCGATGGTTTCCTATCGCCAGCATGCTCCATTTCCATTAATAATTCATCCTCATCTTCCAAAAAAGAAAAAAAATCTACTGTGTCCATTTCAAACAAACCAACATAATGTGTTACTACACTGCCAAACACAATCAGCTCTTACACACTACAGATCTGTTAACTTTTGCAAAGTTATCATAGAAAACTCCATATATCAGTTCTCAACAAACATACATCACTACAAAACCACGACACAACATAGTTGTTCAAACTCAAAACCATTACTTGCATTTGGAGTTAACAGAAAAGCAAAATGCCACAACCCGAATAACCACTAATGACTAAACCATATTTCAGAAAATGGATCTAGCTAGAGCTTTTGTATATGAATTCTAGCTTCTAATCAGAATTCAGCTTTAAGACTCAAGTAAAAATCCCTATTTTACAAATATCACCCCAATTAATCAATTTTTTTCAACTTCCATAAAATCAATATACCCGAACCACTTAAATCCTAGCGACTGTAAATGTATAAATGTGGACCATCGATTCAGTTGGAACTTGGAATAAAATGCTGCAGTATTTTCCTAATACAAGATCTAGGGTGAGCATATTGTTGCTAGCCTTGAATTAATTTGCATTAGTGATGACAATTATAGAGAACGGCAGACTAAGCAAATAACTTTTTTATAGATCAACCACCAAAGGCAATATCAGGTAACAGTAAACAAATAGCAAGATAACAAAGATTAAAAATGAACTATACCAGAACAAGGAGTACTTTTTTTCTTCTTTTTAAGAATTCTACATGTTCCCTGTTATAAACAGGCAAAACATCCAAGTAAAGCATCCAACGTATGAGGTAAGATGTTTTGCATCATATCCATGATACCTAAAAACTACCTGTTTTACACTAGTCATCATACGGTTCTGTTTCTCAATGCTAATTTGGTAAGTGATTCCATTCTCATATTAACACCAAATTCTCATCTCATTAATTGTTTTGCATGGGTAGAATAAATATTCGCATTCTTAATGTGTTAGATCTAATTGGAATTAAGCCCATTTGGGTACCTCTACATATGAAAGAAAAAATTCAAGTTTTCATTATACTAAGAAGAATGAACACCCACGGCAGTAGCCACTGTGATCATAGAGAAGTACTACCTAACTAAAATGGAAACAAAGGGTGTGAATGAAACATCCATTTTTTTCAATTAATTTCCAACTAATGCTTGACAAAGAAGTCTAGAAGTGCACCTTGGTTGTTATGTGCAATGGAGTGTTTGAGGACAACAAAGGCCAATAGAAGCCCCAGTAATGCGCTTCTAAGCCTTCTTGGTACCATATAGTTTTTTTTTTTAATTCTAAAGTAAAAACAAAGGGTGTGTGAATCAAACATCCATATATTTTTCTATAAGGAATCCACAGCCGCACCAAGGAAAAGAAATTTGCACCAAAATTGAATCAAAAAGTCTACATGGACTAACTCATGGAGTTAGTCCATAGACAAACCCCATAGTTTTGGGGGGAAAATCACATGATGTGAGGTGATTTTCCCCCCAAAACTATGGAGTTAGTCCATGGATCCGTCCATGGGTTAGTCCATGTAGCAGGACTCAAATTGAATTTCTAAATTTTATGGAAATTCTTTACCAAGGGTTTCATTTTTATGAGTTAATTTGCTAATGTTGCAATTTTTCCTTTCCATGAAAAGGGTGTGTATACAAACATGTCCTTATGATGCATTCTTGTAACAGTGAAATTCTATGGCACTATAGATTAATTTTCCTCGACATTCTGCAAAAATGTTTCCTACCCCCTTTCCTAGGAAATTGTTTTCTTAAATTTGAGGAAAAATCAGAGGCTTCTCGAGCTCGAACCTACCAAATGGAACTGCTCTCTTATTTCTTTTTTTTTAATACATTACAATTTATCCTCATCATCTAAGATCACATGGATCTAAGATGAATTCTATTTAATTCTACATAGGGACAAAGAAAGACATCTGAAATCGGCTTTTCATGTTCACATACACGGCTCTAGTAAGGAACATAATCTTTGAAAACAATTTGCACCAAAAGGACAAAGGCATTAGGCTGGAACATAATCTTTGAAAATGATTTGTACCACATCCAGACATCCTCTACCACCCCATGAATAATTAATACAACTTACAGATGTTAGTAATTGAATATATGACATAGGTTGGATGGGACACCATGTGAAGATTCTGTGCCCAACAACCCAAACTTTCCATTCTATAAAATATCATTACTATAAATATTAACCAGTTGTTATTGAGAAAAAAAATACATAAAAGATATATTAACCAGTGATTTTGAGTTGAATTATCTTCTTAGAATGTTTGAAGGGATAGAGTTGAAAGTTGAAACCCATGTGAAGAAACAGAAGATAAGATTGTTCCAAGAAAAAGTACCAAAAGCGATGAACAGTTTTTTGTCCTTGTATAAAGGGTTATTTTCGCTTTTTGGAAAGCATACAATCTTATCTATTGCATCCAGGCCTTGGCTTCTGCTTAGTTACATGAAGAAAGAAAAAAAAAAAACTAAGAGAGAGAGAAAGAAAGAAAAAGGCCGGGGTTTTTAGCAATCTCCCTCATAATAAGAATCTATATCCATGGTTGTTTGGATAATTCTGCCTATCCTAATCTTCTAGGAGGATTTGACGACTATATAAATGGAGATCCTATTTGCTTATTAGTCATTATTGACCTAGAAGAATACTCATGGGACAAATGTTCAATTTGTTAGCTCTTAGATGTGTAAAATTTTTTAGTTGTCCCAATTCCTTTAATACTGTGGTTGTTGTATTGTCTACTTACAAAGTACGTTCATGCCTGGAGGGAGTCTGTACGATTTCTTACTTGACTATTCAATGCATTGTGAAGCTTAAACTCTCCATCAATCAGCTCGACAGAAGGGTAACCCTACAACCCATCCTCCAAGTATATGCTTTCATACCACAAATAAAGATAAAGATGAAGACATTTTTATATGTAAATACATACCACAGAAAAGTTGGCCCCAATGTGCGCCATGAGAAAGTTCAACTTAGCTTCAGAAGCTGCTTTCCAGTTTTGTAACTCTTCTACCTTGTCCTCGTTTTCATATAAACGCGTTGTGAGCTCTTGCGCCTGTCTCTCATACTCCTCAGCCTGTCTCTCTGCTGCCTCGGCTCTCCTCCTAAGTTCCTCAACCTCTGGATAATAGTAAGAGGAGGAGGATGACATTGGGTCCACGCCGTGACCAAGACCACCGATGTAACCTGGTTTTGCACCTAAGACTTTATTGGCAATGTCGTCTTCGTTCATGGCAGCAGAACCTTCTTCTAGGGACTCAGCCTGCAACTCCAACATCTTATCCTGTAATTTTAAATAAAAGGCAAGTATCAAATAAAAATAATATTTTAGACGATAAACCGTAATTTCAGACAAGAAAGAGAAAAGAAAACATTATCCTTACATAATTTTCTTGAGCAGAGCCACTCCAGCCTTTGCCCGTATTATAATACATCATGCGATAAAATTCAATCTTGCCGGGCTCTTGTTGTGTTTGTGCATCACGCTCTAACAGATGTGAACATCATTCTAACCAAGCCATAATTCAATAAAATTCCAGATAAAAAAAATATTCAAGTTAAGAGAACTGGCTTGGGCCCACAAAGGGTCTGGACCGGATCCAAATCAAGGGCCAAATACATGTATAAATATTTGTTAATACACTCGATAGCATTGAGTACTTCGTGTCCCTTTAATTGACCCATTGTAATCCTAAGTTGGATCTGGGCCAAATTTTTCTATCTTAATAATTAAGTAGGGCCGATTGAGCCTAAAATGAATAAAGCCCAGTTCCACCTCGTATATGCAACATAATGAGGCACGTACATTTTGAAATGTGGGTGAGGCCTGTGCGTTAATTTCAGGTGCATGGGTTGATCTGGGCAGACTACTAGGCCGTTTAATAAACAGGTCGTTTATGAAGTGGGAGAGAACTACTGTCATTTGACACTTGTGTTGCGCGGGATTTCGTCACTATTTTGTTCTCACTCACTTACTCTGTTTGCACTATGTTTCTCCCTGGTTGAGTATATAATTTTTTCTACAAGAAAAATGATAAAAGCTTCCACTGTTTGAGATTAGACTCCCCTTACCAATGGGGTCAATGACAACCAAAGTGTGATTCAGCTCCTAGAAAATCTAGTCAGGGACCAAGGACATTAAGGTCTCCCTTCGCTACCAGCTGGTTGACTTTTAGGATAAGGCCTATTTGAATGAAACCCATGTGGACAGTTTCCTCAACCTCATTTCCCTCTAGTCTCATCCAAACTAGTCCTATATTATCATAAGAATTGTAACAATGAATCTGTGTGGGGAGATTTCCAGAGCCTCGGTGTTATGCTAATCACAGCCATCAGATGAGACTAAGCATTCCCACGTGCCATCCGCGTGCCATCCACGTGGCACCAAACTCACCCCGGCTACCAAGACAGAGGCCTCAGCCGAAGTCAGGCAACTCCGAGCCGCTAGCGCCGAGCTCGGCTATCCTAGGTGCCCACCTCGGCTGAAAGCCCCACCTCGGCTAAAGGAATCAGGACGAAAGTCGAAGCGGGAAAGAACCTCCACTCGTGCCCTTTGTCTCCCACGTCATCAGACACGTGGAGGAATAGGGGCGCGAGCCAGTGAGACAGATGCGACATCCAGCCATCTACAATCTTCGCCAGATCGCTGACAGGGCGGCATCCAGCAGCTGAGGCCACATCAGGGCGAGGCCCGAGGGCAGATCCGATGGTACCCCCACCGCCAAAGGTGCCCAACACGATCTGGCCCAGCAAGACACACATTTAATGCGATATGGGCTGATCCGACTGGCATTAAATGCAAAGTGGGCTGGAATGGACCGCATTTATTACTTTGTGGGCTGATCATGACTCCCCAGTCGAATCATGGGACCCACACCAAGATATCGTCCAAAATATCTTCCAAATCGTCTATAAAGAGAGCTGCATTTCACATGCAAGGTACGCACAATTCAACCCATAGAGCCGTTACTCTGCCTCTATTCTTCCTCTCCTCCCATTGTTCCAGTTCATTCACTGACTTTGGCATCGGAGAGCCTTGCGCCGCCCAGGCCAGGGTCCTCTGACTGTTTGCTCTTCTCTTTCAGGCTTTCGGACGGTACCTAACCTTCATCATCTTGGGTAAGTCCTCTAAGGCACCTCCGTTATTGTGGGTCATTATTTTCTGCACCTACAATTGGCGCCGTCTGTGGGAAAATAATATCCCAACCTTCCCAACCTTCCCAACCTCTTCAATCTCCCTGAAACCATGCCTCCGAAAGCTAGGAAGGGCGGAGAATCCTCAAGGGCAGTGCTCGACCAGCCAGCACCGTCAACGGACGTCCCTCCTCAGGGGCGGTCCCGAACGGTGCATGGCACATCTGCAGGCGAGGGCCGCTTAGGCTCGCAACTCTACGTCGAGGTTCCCCTCCAGGAGGGACTCGAGGCCTCGTTCTCAGCAGAAGAAGTCACGCCACCCCGACGCAACGGGCGTCGACAGGAGCGTCGCCGTTGAAGAGACGCGCCGCGTTCAACCTCCTACCGCTGGAGGAGATGTCGCAGCTCAAACTGCTCTCCTCCAGAAGCAGGAGCGGTTAATCTGCGAGCTCCAGCAGCAGCTGAGGGCAGTGCAAACTGCCTCGTTGAGGCAAGTCTCTAATCCTCAGGGGCAGAGGAGGGACGCCCCAAGCAGGGCAGCCCAGCCTCCTCGTGAGGATCTGAGAGACCATCTGGACCACAAGCGAACCCAGATCCATGATGAAGGCTCAAGCAACAGCCGAAGTCATCATAGCCGCGATGGCCGAGCCCATAGCCATCGCAGCCCGAACCACTCCAAGCGAAAGCCAAGAGCGCAGACTCCGGAGAAGGACGACGAGCAGGAGCGATTCGACAAACGCGTCAGGTTGGCCCTTCAGCACAACCTGGACGTGCGGGACCAGAAGCAAATCTGTGGTCATACCGATCTGGGGGCCTCACCCTTCACAAGAGACATCGAGCGGACCCCCTTGCCCAAGAATTTCTCTGTCCCGCGGTTCGTCCTTTACGACGGACTGTCCGATCCATCCGCCCATCTCCGTCATTTCTCCCAAAAGATGTCCATCTGGGGGAACGAGGGCCACCTCAACTGCAAGATCTTCTCCTCTAGTTTGGGCGACCTCCCTCTGAAATGGTTTTGCGCCCTCCCAGAGAAGTCAATTTCGAGCTTGAAGGAGCTCCAGCTCTCCTTCCTGAAAAAGTTCCAAGCTTACAGCACCGTCCCCAAGACAGAGGGGGACCTTCTCGCCCTGAGAATGAAGCAGGGCGAGAGCCTCGCCAAGTTCTCCCTACGATTCTGGACGGTTTACAGCCAGGTCGAGGGCACTCGAGAGGAAATAACAATCTTCGCCTTCCAACATGCCCTGATCCCTGGCCACGACCTCCGGAAGGACTTGGTCGGAGACATCCCAAAATCCATGCCAGCGCTAATGTCCCGGATAAAGCGCTTTGTCGCCCGGGAGGAGGATGAAATCCAGGCCCGGGAAGAAGACGACAGACCGGAGCCCGAGCAGAAGAGCAGCCAGCCTCGGCAGAGAGGCGGGAGGCCCTTTCAGAAGCAGGAGCCCAAGCAGGCCTGGGCCGCAAGTTCGGCGAGGCCTACCTCGTCCCGATCTGGGGGCACCTGGAGGCCCAGACCTCCCTCCAACGCCGGTCAGTGCGTCAACGTCGTCTTCAAGGAGCCGATATACCATATCCTGAACAAGATAAAAACCAAGCCGTTCTTCAAGTGGCCTCCGCCCTTGAGGAATGAGCCCACCTCCGGCAGCCGAAGCAAGCTCTACTGCTCCTACCACAAAGGTAACGGGCACAAGACCGAAGACTGCAAGTCTTTGAAGTGGTACCTGGAGAAGTTAGCCGGCGAAGGCCATATTCCAGAGTTCGTCAAGGCAGAAGATGCCGGCGGAAGCGAGGGACGAGTTCACCAGAGCACGGTTCGGGACCCAGACAGCGAGGATTCCGAAAAGATCATTAACGTGATCCACCTGGCGTCCTCAGTTCCCTCTCCCTCATCTCGTGGCAGCTCGCGGGCCCGTGCCGAGGCCAGGCGGGCATCGCACGGGAAGGAGGTGATGAAAGCCGAGCTCGGACCGGCATCCAAAAGAGCTCGCCGCGACTGACCTGCGATCTCGTTCTCAAACAGAGATCTCGAGGGAATCCAGCTTCCCCACAACGACCCTCTGCTCCTCACAATGAAGCTGAGAGACTTCACCGTGAAGAGGATCCTCGTCGACTCTGGCAGCTCTTCCGAGGTCCTCTACTACGATTGCTTCAAAAAGATGAATCTCTCGGAAGCAGACCTCACGGAGGTCCGTGCACCTTTGCTCGGGCTGTCCGCCATGCCAGTCTATCCCAAGGGAAGGATCACCCTGGAAACCCGAGTCGGCGGGGCCTCCGTGCTGGCCGACTTCCTAGTCGTGGACGCCCCTTCTCCCTACAACGTCATCTTGGGCAGAACATGGCTCCACAAGTTGGAAGTAATCCCTTCTTCCCTCCACCAGAAGCTGAAGTTCGTACTCGAGAGCAAAGAGGGCAAGATGGAAGTAGTCACAATGGAGGGAGATCAGCAGCAGGCCAGGCAGTGCATGCTGGCCGCAGTCCCAGTAGAGAAAGAGCCAGAGCGCGTCAACCTCGCCGAGTTCGAGAAAGGGCTAGATGAAATCGACAGAGACCCCGAGAAGAAAAGCATTGAGGACCTGGCCGAAGTCAGGCTAAACTCGGCAGATCCAGACAGGTTCTTCCTGATCGGCACTCAGCTGCCAGACGAGGAGAGAGCCGAACTCTCAAGGTTCCTCATGCAGAACGTCGATGTCTTCGCTTGGAGCCCGAGCGAAATGCCTGGGGTCGACCCCGAGGTCATGTGCCATAAGCTAAATGTGGACCCCAGCCACAAGCCAGTAGTGCAAAGGGCCCGAAGGACAGGGCTGCAGCAGACAGACGCAGTCGTCGAAGAGGTCGACAAACTGCTGAAGGCAGGAGCCATCCAGGAAGTCCAGTACCCGGTCTGGCTGGCCAATACGGTAGTGGTCAAAAAGAAAACTGGCAAATGGAGGGTGTGCGTGGACTTCACAGACTTAAACAGGGCCTGCCCTAAAGATAGTTTCCCCCTTCCGAAGATTGATCAACTGATCGACGCCACCGCTGGGCATGACCGAATGAGCATCCTCGACGCCTATAGAGGCTACCACCAGATTCTACTACACGAGCCTGACGAGGAGAAAACGTCATTCATAACCCCCCGCGACACTTACTGCTACAAAGTGATGCCCTTCGGGCTAAAGAACGCGGGGGCAACGTATCAGCGCCTCGTGACAAAGATGTTCGAGGCTCAGCTCGGCCGAACGGTGGAAGTATACATCGGCGACATGGTCGTCAAATCAGTGCACTCCAGCGACCACCTGGCGGATCTCGGCCAAGTCTTCGACATCCTTCGCGCGTTCAAGCTCAAGCTAAATGCTTCCAAGTGCGCCTTCGGCGTAGCCTCTGGCAAGTTCCTCGGCAGTTTGGTAACGCGGAGGGGGATAGAGGCCAATCCAGACCAGATCACCGCGATCCAGGGCATTCTGAGCCCCTCTACCACGAAAGAAGTCCAGAAGCTCACAGGAATGGCTGCAGCACTCAATCGCTTCATCAGCCGGTCATCAGATAAGTGCAGGCCTTTCTTTCACTTCTAAAGAAAATTTTAAAATTCCAGTGGACTCCCGAGTGCGACCAGGCATTAGCCGCACTCAAAACCTATTTGATGTCACCACCCTTACTCTCCACCCCAACTCGGGGGCAGACTTTGTATTTATATCTTGCGGTCTCGGATCACGCAGTGAGCTCCGTCCTCATCAGGGAGGACGAGGGAATTCAAAAACCAATTTATTATATGAGCAAGACACTGCTCGATGCCGAGACCAGGTACCTTCTATTGGAGAAGCTTGCGTTGGCTCTCGTCAGTGCCTCCCGCAAGTTCTCCCATTATTTCCAATCCCACACCATTGTGGTGATCACGGAGCATCCACTCCATTCAATATTCAAGAAGGCTGACTTTTCAGGGCGAATATCAAAGTGGGCAGTTGAACTAGGGAAATATGATATAAAGTACCGTCCCCGAACTGCGATCAAAGCCCAGATTCTGGCAGACTTCATCATCAAATTCGTCTCCCCCAACCCGGCTCCGACCCAGCTCGGCACGGCACTGGGGGGCACGGGGCACAAGCCAAAAGTGTCCGAGGTCGAACAGCCTCCTGCCTCGGCATGGAAGATCTTTGTCGACGGCTCGTCCACCTCCAAGAGGGCTGGCACCGTCATAGTCCTCCAATCGCCTGAGGGTCTGGTCATAGAGCAGGCTTTCACCTTGGACTTCAAAGCAACAAACAATGAGGCAGAGTATGAAGCACTGATAGCAGGGCTGAATAGCGCCCAGATCCTCGGAGCCCAACACCTGGTGATCTTCAGCGATTCTCAACTGGTAACTAGCCAGCTCGCTGGAGACTACCAGGCCAGGGACGACAGGATGGCGGCCTACTTAGCCCTCGCGAAAAAACTGCTGTCTCATTTCTAGAAAGCCGAGGTCAGGCAAATATCCCGAGATACCAACACGCACGCAGATGCGCTTGCAAACCTGGCCTCCGCCGTCGAAGCAGGGAAGAAAAGGACTGTCGAGGTCGGGTCGATATCGAGATCAAGCCTAGAGCTCCACTCACCTCGGCTAGTTCTCTGTGCTGATCTCGGCCCGAGCTGGATGGATCCAATCATCGCCTACTTGAAGGACGATCAGCTCCCCGAGGACAAGACTGAAGCCCACCGAATCAGACTCAAGGTAGCTCGATTCTGGCTCTCTCCCGAAGGCAAACTCTACAGGAAATCCTTCACAGGACCATACCTCCAATGCGTCCACCCGAGCACGGTGGACGACTTCCTGTATGAGATCCAAGAAGGAATCTGCGGCAGTCACATAGGAGGTCGATCACTGGCCTACAGGGCGATCAGCCAGGGTTACTGGTGGCCTTACATGCAGAAGGACGCGCAGGTGTACGCCAGGAAATGCGAGAAGTGCCATAAGTTCTCCCACTCTCTCCATCAGCCAGCGCAAGATCTGAGTCCCCTCTCTAGTCCATGGCCCTTCGCTCAATGGGGCCTGGACATTGTAGGGCCTCTCCATCGAGCTCCAGGTAACAAGAGATGGCTGATAGTTGCCACGGACTACTTCACAAAATGAATAGAAGCTGAACCGTTGACCTCCATCACGGACAGGGATTCCAGCAACTTCGTTTGGAAAAACATCCTAACGAGGTTCGGCATCCCCAGGACCCTGATTTCGGACAACGGGACCCAGTTCGACTCCAAGTCCTTCAAAGACTTCTGCCAAGAACACGGTATCAGAAACCATTACTCCACTCCGGCATATCCGCAGAGTAATGGCCAGGCCGAAATCTCTAACAAAGTGATCCTGGACGGCCTGAAGAAGCGACTGGACAAGGCAAAGGGAAGATGGGTAGAAGAGCTTCCGAGCGTGCTGTGGGCGTACAGAACAACTCCAAGGAGGTCCACCTCGGCGACACCTTTCTCTCTGGCCTACGGGATGGAGGCGGTCATTCCTTTAGAAATCGGCCTCCCCACCCTGAGGACAGGGCTGGTCGACCAAGGCCGAAATGAGACGAACCTGGCAATGGAGCTGGAGCTGGCAGACGAGCGCCGAGAAGCAGCAGCCCTGCGACTGACCAAATATCAGCAGCGGCTGGTCAGGACATACAATCAAAATGTCAGAGAAAGAAGTTTCTCCGTAGGAGAGCTGGTTCTGAAAAAGACCCTGCCAGCTGACAAGGAACCAAACGAAGGGAAGCTGGCCCCGAACTGGCATGGCCCGTTCAGGGTAGTCTCACTGGCAGGAAGATCAGCCTACAACCTCGAGGACTTAGAAAGCAAGCCACTGCCGAGGTCGTGGAATGCATCCCACTTAAAGAAGTTCTATTTCTAAAGATGTAATGAATCTCAGAATCAATGAAAGCAGCTTTCGTCCTGTCATCAATCTGTCATCTCTCTTTGATTGACTCCGGCAACTCTGGGTCCACCGCCCTGGAAAAGGCTTCGAGTTCCTACACTCAGTCGTTTCCTAAAGCTCCGGGTCTACCGCCCTGGAAAAGGCTTCCAGTTCCTACACTCAGTCGTTTCCTAAAGCCCTGGGTCTACCGCCCTGGAAAAGGCTTCGAGTTCCTACACTCAGTCGTTTCCTAAAGCTCCGGGTCTACCGCCCTGGAAAAGGCTTCGAGTTCATACACTCAGTCGTTTCCTAAAGCCCTAGGTCTACCCCCTTGGAAAAGGCTTCGAGTTCCTACACTCAGTCGTTTCCTAAAGCTCCGGGTCTACCGCCCTGGAAAAGGCTTCGAGTTCCTACACTCAGCCGTTTCCTAAAGCCCTGGGTCTACCGCCCTGGAAAAGGCTTCGAGTTCAAACACTCAGTCGTTTCCTAAAGTCCGGGTTTATACCCCCCTCAAAGACCGTTGCCGAACTCATGCTCACACAGCCGAGACCATCGGGATTCTGGATCCACTTCGGCTCAACCGCAAGGCAGTTCATCTCGGCCAATGCTAGCCATTTCGGCCAAGGTCAGTTTTTAAGAAAGAAAGAGCAATGCAAGCACTGAAGTGCAAAAAAGCAGCACAGAACTACAAGTATTACAAAACAGTGCGCAGAAAGTAAAAAGGAACACAAAAAAGACACTGTAACACAGTTTGAGTGATCACAAAACTCTTCATTTTTATTCATTGTAATTGCATCATTACAAGGTCTACAGAAAAGAAAACAAAGTACAGAAAGGAGGCTCGCAGTCCTCTAAAAACAGAAAAAGAAACAAAGGCTGGGAGGCTCTGATCTTCACCGACTCTTCAGGCTGCAGGTTCGAAGACGCCGGTTCATTGCTTGGAGGTTCTGAGTGATCCTGAATTTCACTGAGCTCTACAATACGCTTTGGTTTGTCAGACCAAAGCGTTGCAGAGCCCCTCCAGTTTGGAGGCCGTGGACCTCGCTGAGCTCTTCAACACCCTCCGGTCAGTAAGACCAACCGAAGTTTGAAGAACCCCCAAGTCCAGCGGGGCCTCAATCCCACCCTCAGCTCCGCGGTCTTGATATCCCGCAGGGGGCTCGCAGGAAGCTCGATGCCACCCAGGACCCTGCAGGACTGCAGGACCGCCAGACGCAGAGGGCGCCACCATCCCACAGTTGCAGAAGACTCCCCTGCAATTGGACCAGGGACGGATGGCCATGGACCCGCGTTCAGAGAGTGCGTGGTCCACGGGGAACGACTTCAGAGAGCGCGCAGACCACGACGGGCTTCCCCCCTCGAAGAAAGCCGTCCTCAGGCGCAGGGGTTCCCCCAGGATCGAATGTTTCCGAAGGTTTGCTGAACATGGCTCCTACGTCTATGTGATTATGCTATCCTAATTCCTTTTCTTTTCCTCTCCCATGGCGAGCCTACCACCCCTACTTATCGGAAGAAGAAGGGCTCAGTCTCCGAAGAGAGTTATGGGGCGAAGTCTCCCACGCATTACAAGGGACGCACGTCTTCCTGTCTGTTGACCAGCGATCCCTATGGCGCCACATGGAGACGTCCGCCTGTTTCCCTCATCGGCCGTATCACCATGCTTATTGCTATTTATGGTCTCCAGAATACGGAGATACGGCACAGACAGCTATGAAGACCGTTCGACTCTCTAGGGTCGCACATCACATTAAAGGCGTTCAATGCCATTCAATATCACATCCAGAAGCGAAAGAGAGAAAAATACAGAGAAACAGAGAAAAATGCACAAGGAAGCCCCATTTTTCATTAATAGCAAAAAGTATTACAGGCCCGGAAGCTGTTTACATAAGAAAAAGAAAGGTAAGGCTACTGCGGCTTCGGCGACTCCACCAAGTCGATCACCGTCTCAGCTGGTCCAGCGGTACCAGCCGCGTCAGCAGGAGCAGTGCCCGATGCCTCGCAGACAGCAGGGGCAGTGACCGATGCCTCGCCAACAGATGGGGCAGAAGAAGTACCCTCCAGGGGCTCGACCGGGGCATTGCTGGCTGGCGCGACAGCAACTGGAGCGGCATCCGGAGCGGGAACGACTGCAGGGGCCTCGGCTGGGGCGCTTTCGGCTGGAAGAGTGGAGCTCGGCTCAAGAGCCGGGTCCGAATACTTCGGCAAGTCCCGATAGACCGGGTGGTCTTCAGGAACCCCCACACGTCTCAGTGCGGCCAAGCATCCCTCCTCGAACAGAATGGAGGTGATCTCCTCCACCTGTTTCTCATACAACTCTGTGGCATGGTCCACCCCATTCTGGAAAGCGGATTGGGCCTCGGACAGAAGAGAAGCCTTCTCCTTTTCCAGCTCGGCGTTCGCCGTCTTCAACTTCTCTTTGTCAGCTCGCCCGGCCAGCACTTCCCTGCGCAACCTCGTCCCCTCGGCCGCCCATTCAGACCTTGATCTGGCTAGCTCTGACTCCAGCTCGGCGATCCTCTTGTTCTTCATCCAGACCTCGCCTTTCAGCTGATGAGCTTTCGATGTGAGTTCGGCAACATCAACCAGAGCCGACGCCAACCGAGCGGACTCTTCAGCGCTAGCCTTCTTCAGCCCTTCCATTCCCTTCTTCAGCTCTTCTAGCTCCTTCTTCAGCCTCTCCCTCTCAGACTCCAGCTGAGTGACCTTCGCGGCGTTCCTGTCACTCCTCCCCACCACGGCCAGGAGCCTTTGCACGTTCTGCAAAAGGAAGAAAGTAAATCAAACAGGGGCAGTCGAGCTAAACCACTTGAAGAAGAGCGCTGAAGACACTTACCAGAAGATTAGCCTGGATCGCCGAGACCATCAGGCTTTCGCTGTCAAACTTCTCGTGCATTTCCATGTCTCGCGGCAGAGCGCAGGCTTTGGCGAGAGCTCCGATGACGTCGGCGTTCCCCATCAGCCGGTCCTCGACGTTCAGAGGCTTGCCGGGTTGCGTCTCCATCCTCGGTCTCCATGGCGCTGGGGCAGTCCGAGGTCCGGAAGCCGATCCAAACCCTTGCCCTACCGAGATGGTGAGCTCGCGGGACGCCCCGCCAGTCGACTTGCTGGCCGGCGCATTCTTCTCAGCTGGAGCCTTGACTCCGGGGGCCCGCGCGGGAGTTTTACCCTTTGGAGGCTGTTCAGCCCCCGAGTCCTTCTCCCCCGCCTTGGACTTCCCCGAGTCCTTCTCCCCCGCCTTGGACTTCTTCCTGGGAGGGGACCCTTCCCTCGGGCGGTCCGGCGAGCGTCGCCGTACTCCTTCGCTCGGGGTAGGGGCAGGAGCAGAAGTAGCGCCAGCACCCCCCGAGCCCGACGCTGCGCGGGTACTGGCAGATGATGGCGCCGCAGAAGAGGAAGACCTCTGCCTGAACTTGGCCGCCAGATCCTTAACCACTGGCGCCCTTGAGCTTCCCTCCATATCTTCTTCCCGATCGGATGAATAAGCGTCCACTATCTGCGTCAGGTTCGGTGGCTCCGAATTAGAGGTGGACGCCTCGGCGCCAGACGCAGCTCGGCTCGCAGCAGGATCGGCCAAAGGAATCCCGGCGGGCACGGCAACGGAGACAGTAGGGTAATCAGGATGCGCCTCGTCCTCCTCGGCTACTCCGGTTCTCCTATAGTAGCCACGGTACCTCAGCGTATACCCGAGCAGCTTCCAAGCCGACCTGGTCTCGTGCCCCTTGTATCTTTCAACCTTGTTGATGTCGTCGGCGTTCCTCCTCCAGCCTTCACTCGCAGCTCGGCGTCGCCTCGCGCCTGCTTCTGCACGACAAACAGTAAGAGTGTCAGCTCGACATCATCGAAATCAAGCAAAGCAAGCGAGGGAAAAGAAGCGGTGTTTACTTGGGACAGTCCCGGGGCGACGAGGGACCATCAGCCTCCTGCTTTAGCCAGCGCCGAACTCCCAGTCCCCCGACACATAGAAGAGAGTTTCCTCGGCATTCTTACTCGAATCCTCCAAGGCCAGGACGAAGCCTCTCCGCTGCGGCTTCACCCGGAGATAGTATTTTCCTTCCCCAGCCTTGCAGATATCATAGGTATCCTCGATATCATGGACACCCAGGTCGGTCCCCAAAATCTCATTCAGCTTCGCCGTGCCCATGATGACCTTATAGCCATTGGGCATCAGCTGGCACGGGGTAATAGACCAGAAACTAAGGCAGGCCCTAAGCAAGGGGTGCAGAGGGAATCTGACCCCACCCTCGATCACAGAGATCAGAGGGAACGGCATCCAGCCGCCGGAAAAGCGAAGCGTGGCATAATCAACGGAGTCCGCCAACTTGAGGAGGACTCCCTCCGGAATATTGAAAGCGGCCCTAAACCTGGCTGTGCCCTCATCAGTTTCTAGCTCAAACCTAGGGGTTCCCATGTCTAAAAAGGGTGACAGCGAAGTAAAACCCTAGAAGTCGCGAAACCCCAAGGAAAACCAGACAGAGGCACGAAGCAACTTACAGAGACGAAGGGGCGAATCGAGAACAAATCCGGTCGCGTCCTACGGTCGTCCTTGCTAGAGAGATCTCGAATGAGCAGAGAAGAAATCGAAGGCGGGGGCAACAGAAAAAAGAAAGCAAGAAGACGACCCTATTTATGGAGGGGAAACCCTCGATTGAATACCACGTCCGGATTCGAAAAGGCGGACTTCGCAGCCCGTGCCCGTCCCATCAATGGGACAACGCAATCAGTGAAGAGGCTACGCGTGTAGCCGTCGACTCGCTTCCCAGGACAGACAGGGCAGAGCATTTATTGCTTCAGAAAAGTTGAAACGACACCAAGCAATGATCGCCGCATCCCTAGACAGATTTTCTAGCTTTCGACCACTAAAGGCTAGGACGTTTGAGAGGTCAAAAGCTAGGGGGCAATTGTGTGAGGAGATTTCCAGAGCCCCGGGGTTACGCTAATCACAGCCATCAGATGAGACTAAGCATTCTCACGTGCCATCCGCGTGCCATCCACGTGGCACCAAACTCACCCCGGCTACCAAGACAGAGGCCTCAGCCGAAGTCAGGCAACTCCGAGCCGCTAGCGCCGAGCTCGGCTATCCCAGGTGCCCACCTCGGCTGAAAGCCCCACCTCGGCTAAAGGAACCAGGACGAAAGCCGAAGCGGGAAAGAACCTCCACTCGCGCCCTTCGTCCCCCACGTCATCAGACACGTGGAGGAATAGGGGCGCGAGCCAGTGAGACAGATGCGACATCCAGCCATCCACAATCTTCGCCAGATCGCTGACAGGGCGGCATCCAGCGGCTGAGGGCACATCAGGGCGAGGCCCGAGGGCAGATCCGATGGTACCCCCACCGCCAAAGGCGCACAACACGATCTGGCCCAACAAGACGCACATTTAATGCGATATGGGCTGATCCGACTGGCATTAAATGCAAAGTGGGCTGGAATGGACCGCATTTATTACTTTGTGGGCTGATCATGACTCCCCAGTCGAATCATGGGACCCACACCAAGATATCGTCCAAAATATCTTCCAAATCGTCTATAAAGAGAGCTGCATTTCACATGCAAGGTACGCACAATTCAACCCATAGAGCCGTTACTCTGCCTCTCTTCTTCCTCTCCTTCCATTGTTCCAGTTCATTCACTGACTTTGGCATCGGAGAGCCTTGCGCCGCCCAGGCCAGGGTCCTCTGACTGTTTGCTCTTCTCTTTCAGGCTTTCGGACGGTACCTAACCTTCATCATCTTGGGTAAGTCCTATAAGGCACCTCCGTTATTGTGGGTCATTATTTTCTGCACCTACAGAATCAATAAATTCCAAACACGGAATGATTTATGAGAAATAGAATTGAGACTGCAGAAGGAATGATACCTGTCAGTGTCTAAACAACACCAAACATATCATATCCTAAGATAGAGATGTATGCTTTGAAGAACAAAAAATGGTTAAAAAAAAGACATCTAAGTTACACTCCTTTTACCAAAACATGGCAAAATTAGACACGAAAAATTATAAATATATAAACTACCTTATCAGCTCGATGATTCAAAAACGATGTTGAACCACCAGGGTGGTTTACTTTTTTCTTTGCACGAATGGCCTTGTTGATTGTGCTAAGTTTCTACAATAGAATTTTGTTAGTTAGAAGTACAACAGAAGAGAGTTAAAGTTTGAATAATAGCATTTCTTTTTTACCTTGAACTTGTCTGTTTCAAACCAATCACAAAGACGTTCCCAGTCCTCTTGTTTGACATTGTCATATGGCTTCCGTCTGCGCTGATCATTTGAGAGAGTCTTGTAATAAACGTGGAGTCGACACCTGAACTCTTTGAGGCGCTGTCCTAAGTACTTATTGATAGCCCTTTCGACATGCGGGAGATGGATATCAATGTCAAAGCTCTTCTGCAAATAAGTTTTGCAATGCGATGTTAAGAAGAAATCGACTCCATTAATAATAAACCAACTAAAGAAAAATAATTTTATTACCAAAATATGTTCGTGCATCGTCTGAACTTTGGATTTGTATTCCTTCTTCACCTTTCTCCAATTATAAAGTGACAGAGGTGCATATTTGCGACAGATTATGCCAACTTCAGAAGCAAATTGCTGACTCCAATCTCCTACAGGCTTTGACTTCCCTGGCGGTATCTCAATCCTCGGTTTCTGACCCCGCCTTGCCATATGGTTAATGAGTGTGTTGTTCTTTGCCCTTCCTCTTTTGGTAACTGATGATGTTAAACCCGTTTTAGAAGTAACAATATCACAAATTAATAGCTGGTCAGACACCTTTTACAAATCCATCAATAATATGAAACTATAACTATGTAGAGATTACAAAGGTAAGTTTAGCCTATTGGACATACGAGGAGTCGACCCATTAGCCAATTGTGCAGAAGAGTTGGGCACATTATCCGATTGTGCAGAAGAGTTGGGCACAGACGAAGGCACTGCATTAGAACTTGCAGATCGTCCACCTGTTGCCATGCCTATACAAGAATCAATAAATTCAAAACAAGGATACGCAAGGTATGAGTGGGAATAAGCCAAAGTTCCAAGTGTACATAACTAAAATTTCTGAAGAGATTGGACTGAAATCAAAAGTTGCAGGAAAGAAGACTATCTTACCATGAAGAGAAGCAACACCTGGTTGTGTGCTTGGTTGGGGCTCCGGCTGCATTTGAGAACTTCTGGTGGATCGTCCACCTGTTGCCATGCCTATACAAGAATCAATAAATCCAAAACAAGGATACGCAAGGTATGAGTGGGAATAAGCCAAAGTTCCAATTGTACATAACTAAAATTTATGAAGAGATTGGATTGAAATCAAAAGTTGCAGCAAATGAGACTATCTTACCAAGAAGAGACGCAACACCCGGTTGTGTGCTTGGCTGGGGCTCCAGCTGCGTTTGAGAACTTCTGGTTGATCGTCCACCTGTTGCCATGCCTATACAAGAATCAATAAATCCAAAACAAGGATACGCAAGGTATGAGTGGGAATAAACCATTGTTCCAAGTGTACATAACTAAAATTTATGAAGAGATTGGACTGAAATCAAAAGTTGCAGGAAAGAAGACTATCTTACCATGAAGAGATGCAACACCTGGTCATGTGCTTGGCAGGGGCTCCGGCTGCATTTGAGAACTTCTGGTTGATCGTCCACCTGTTGCCATGCCTATACAAGAATCAATAAATCCAAAACAAGGATACGCAAGGTATGAGTGGGAATAAGCCAAAGTTCCAATTGTACATAACTAAAATTTATGAAGAGATTGGATTGAAATCAAAAGTTGCAGCAAATGAGACTATCTTACCAAGAAGAGACGCAACACCCGGTTGTGTGCTTGGCTGGGGCTCCGGTTGCGTTTGAGAACTTCTGGTTGATCGTCCACCTGTTGCCATGCCTATACAAGAATCAATAAATCCAAAACAAGGATACGCAAGGTATGAGTGGGAATAAACCATTGTTCCAATTGTACATAACTAAAATTTATGAAGAGATTGGATTGAAATCAAAAGTTGCAGTAAATGAGACTATCTTACCAAGAAGAGAAGCAACACCCGGTTGTGTGCTTGGCTGGGGCTCTGGCAGCGTTTGAGAACTTTTAGTGGACCGAAAACCCGTTGCCATGCCTATACAAGAATCAATAAATTCAAAACAAAGATACTCAAGGTCTGAGTGGGAATAAACCAAAGTTCCAAGTGAACATAACTAAAACTTATGAAGAGATTGGACTGAAATCAAAAGTTGCAGAAAAGAAGACTATCTTACCACGAAGAGACGCAACAATTGGTTGTGTGCTTGGCTGGGATAGAGGCTGCGTTTGAGAACTTCTAGTGCTTCGTCCACCTGGACCCATGACTGGACAAGAAATATATATTTGACAAAATAAACTAAACAAACTCCCATTGAACATAAATCACATTCTAAAGTGTAATGCTGACAACGATTTAATCATGTCTTCTACAAACAAGTCAAAATAAATTCAATAATAAGTAACATGATTAGGAAGGAATAACAAATTACACAAAATATTTCATATACTATCACTTATAGATAATTAAAATTAACTTTTACATGACCATTCAATCTATGTCAGTATCATCATCACTTGATACGGCATTCTCTTCTTCTGAACTACAATAATCTATCCATGTATTATCTTCTTCATCAATTTCATCATCATTAATGGATCGATCCTCTGTGTGTACTCTACCCATTTTGGTCAGTACCACATGTGCATCAACTTCAATTGGGTTCAAATCTTCTCTATTTAGATGCAGAGGTGTAACTTCTTCATTCTGAATATTATCACCGTGACGTTCTTCAAGAGTGTGATCATGTTCGACAATGCCAATCACAGCGACATGATCCTCCTGTTGAAATGCCTCAACACCATGTTTTACTACAATCTCTTCCTCCTTCTCTGAAACATCATATACATTTCTTGGCTTCATTTTCTGCACAACTTGCCAACTACCTCGCAATTTAGTATCGCTCACATAAAAGACTTGACTTGCTTGGGCAGCAAGCACGAATCGGTCATCTTTGTACCAAGTTCGGGAGACATTGACACTAGTCACATGGCCATCTGTTTGAAAACCCATCCTTCGGTTACCAACATCATACCAATCACATTGAAAAAGATAAACTCAATTGGAATTTAAGAAGTTTAACACAATGACATCGGTTAGAACACCAAAGAAATCAATCTCTTTTGACTGGTGACACCCTTGCACAACGACACCACAGTTTTGAGTACGGAGATTTACTTCTCTGTCCTTCGTGTGAAACCTAATCCCATTAACGATGCAACCATTATATCGAATGACACGATGATCAGGCCCGCAAGCTAATGAATATAAATCATTGGTAGCTTCTGGAGAATTCTGGGATCGCAATTCTTGCATCTACGAGTAAAGTGTGCAAAGTCAATAGAATATACAATATAAGTAGGACAAACAAGTATTTTACTTTTGGGGTCCCTAAGAAAACTTACACATTGTTCAAACCATTCAGCAAAATACATTTCTTGCCTCTCTTCCAAATTATTTGGACTTCCCTTTTAAGCTCAATCAAGTGTTGTCTACATAAAGAAAATGTCAAGAATATATATATATAAATAAACTAGAAATATATATAGCATCTTAGTACATATGGGTGCACTCACTCGAGATATGGCAATACTTCTTCTGTATTATTCAGCACATAATAACGAGCCTTGTTGTGATCTTTTAGATTCAAGCTGACAATTTTAGAAGCTCCTAATGGTCGCACATTCTGTGAGAAAACATGCAACTTAGTAGGTTGTTTCTCCTGACCACCATCAAAATTTCGCTCTTCACGGTTGAAGCGTGTTTCAATTCCTTGGAGATACATGGAACAAAACGTCAGACATTCGTTATCAATGTATGCTTCAGCAATTGAACCTTCCGGACGTGCCTTGTTACGAACGTATTGTTTCAAAGTGTGCAAAAACCTGTTTAAAGGTTTATAATTATTATATACTAAACAAAGTACAACTTTAAACTTTTAAATGCATGTACATGTTACCTTTCAATGGGATACATCCATCGATACTGCACAGGTCCACCAAGTGCTTGCTAACTCATTAAATAGCTTGCTAACTCATTTGAGTACTTCATACTAACTTTGTTAACTCATGCAACTAAATATACATACTCTAATCAACAATAACAAGTATAATAAACAAGAAAAGAATAATTACCTATATCAACAGACTAAAGCTTGAACAAACTAAGCCGCACAAAATTCTTCTGAGACAAATACTTTTGGCTGAGCTACAAAAAAAAAAAAAACTTATCAAAACCTCAAAAAATCACAACTTTAAGAAAAATCTCAAATAAGAACAGCTTACAGTTGCGAGCCACTGTAAAAATTCTTGATTTAATTAAATATGTTCAAAATATCATCAAAATGATTACAAAAGTTCACAGTTTTCATACAATTTTCATAATGAGCAAACAAAGTTCACATCAAAATGTCTTATTAACGCTATTGGAAACACCAATTCAAGAAGAAAACCAAACACCCGTATTTATAGTTGTCAGATTTCACAAAAATTAAATTGCATGAGCAGAAGAAAAGTACCCTGCAAGTAGCCAAAAGAAAGGCATAAAGCCATCAAAAGCAAGGTATAAAAACCATTAGAAGTTAAGCACAATCATCATATTAAAAACATAACACACCTTATTATACTAGTAGTAATAAACACCACAAACATCAACTTCTTTCCCTTCTCTTAGATTGTACCTTATAAAGAGGAAAATCAAATTATAAAGGCACCACTTCATTTTTATTAATACCCAAGAACCAAAAGTGTGGGAATGTCTTCACTAAAATCTTTTGAACAATAGTTCTCTCAGCAAGAAGAGCTATCAACTTAATTGTCAATACAGTGTCTGACAAGTAATACTTGGATAACAATCCCTTCACTAAAATCCCAATTGTAAACATGACAAATTAGAATCTGCTTGTGCCAAAAGAGGAAAAAAAAAGATTTCTCATAAATCTGAAGTCATGAATTTAGAAACTTCAAATATAAATACATGTGCTCAGACTCACCGAAGATAAGTCAATGAGATGCATAGACACAAATCTAAAAAATATATAGCCCATCCATTCAAAATCTACATATATTTGATGATGTACATATGAATATTTATAAAACCAACAATGATAGAAACCTTTACAACTATAAACCATACTAAGTTGAATTTTCAAAAGGTGGGACTGTAGTTCAACAAAAACTTCCCAACAGACATTACCCAAAAACAAACTTTTTTACCAAAAAAGATACATTCCACTAAAACCCTACAACTGAAATTGCTACACGACACCAAATTACCTCCCCTAAATCCAAACACTCCACCAAAACATCAATTTTAGATTGCCGTAAGCAATAATAAATCACTCCCAAGACTTAGTTCTGGTCAAGAAGCCTAATTAGTTAGGCTAAGAGTGCATTATGAACACATTACGAACCCAGCTCACTCCCTACTCAGTGGCAAGTATGTACAGAAATGAAGATTGCACCCTCTTTAAGAAATCAGTTCTTTGCATAAAAGGGTGCATATGGCATTGATTGTTGGTCATTCCTCTTTAATTCTATTTTTAGTTTTATGCTCCATCAAACAAAATGGGGTAGACTGATGCACAAAGCTTCTGCATATGCTTGGGCAAGAAAAACTATTTTTATCAAGCAACATAGCAACTGATTTTCAGCATTTCAACGAGGCACCTAGCTTTTGATAATACACATTACCAACCAACATTGCAAAATAAGGATCCCTTCAAAACTCATTGAGTAGGGAATGCTTCCAACCAACAGTGAGCAGTTCACCAAATTTTAAACAGCCACACAATTTGCACTTTGCAAATAAGAAAAAAGATCCGGTTATCCATATAAACAAGATCCATCTTAGCTATGTTTAAATTCTGAAGGCATGGGACACACATTTCATGGAGAAAAACCCCATTAGATTTAACATCCCCCATTGATAGATGAAGGATCAAAGTGATATTTCACCAATGGATCAAACCGGTTCAAGCCGTCTAAAACATTGAAGAGACCTATGGCTTATCAATTCTTAGGATACATGTTGACATAAAAACAGAGCTTCTTACACAAAAAAGCAGAAGACGTCCAAGTCAAGCATCATATACATGTACAAATAAATACCATACAATCAACTCAACAAAGGAATCATAGAAAATTTTACACAGTAACTCCAAAATTTCCGTTCTTCAAGCACAAGCACAGTGCAAGCACAGTTTTAGGTATTTTTCGTGCAAATCTATAAGCAGCAAACAAAACTTAAAGTGGTTTCCTGCGGAAGGGCATACACAACATCCCCTTTAGGATGATTGAAATTTGGAATTCTACCAAACAAATATGCATGGTGTTTTGTTTAACTTATTTTTTCTTTTAAAAAAATTTAATATCTTCTCGTACACCTGTCTCTATAAAATTTTCTAGAAAGGCCAATACATACACTCATAAGTAACACACAAGCTGAACCAATACATACACTCATAAGTCACACACATGCTGAAGAATGGATCCCTTGACATGCCAAACTAAGAAAAAAAAAGGAATTCTAGGAAGGAAAGATCTCCAAACATGCCTCTTTTGAAATAAATCTCACCTCCCCTGAAAGGGAGAGAGGTAAATATATATCACTGTTGACCATCAATTTGAGCAATCCATCCAATTTGGCATGTTGAGTGTTGACCATCCGATTAATCATCATTAAACAACCTACTTATACCTGTAAGGCTACCTACACAAAATTCAAAATGTACTTTGTATTTTTCCCTAAAAAGGCCATCAAAGAGGAAACAGGAAGCTAACAGAAGCTAGAAAGAAAGAAAAAAAATTTTAAAAAAGGTATAGAGGATGATGAGAAATACAAGAAATAGGAAGAAGAATCATAAATCATTCAAATCACCACAGAACCACCTGTCTAAATACCAGAGCTTTCAAGGCGGCAAGCTCTTTCTTCCTCTCTTTTCCTCCTCTTCTGTGTTCCCTTCCTTTGTTTTGTGTGCTTCAAAAAAGAGACTCAGCTGTTACACACTACAACAACGACAAGAGAAGCTCTGATCTCTTAGCCCAAAAGGAACACAAGTGAACAAGAAGCCATCAATATATTCTGTAAATTGCTAAAAATGGGAAATCAGAACATGTAATCTGAGAATAAAAAACCCATACCTGGTACCTGAGTTTCTTTTCCTCCTCCTCTCACAAATTTTTTCTTCCTCTTTTCCTCCTCGTCTTCGTTCCCTTCCACATATATTAGTTATCAAATACAAAAGAGCAAGAAAAGATAAATCATATGGCTGGACCTAATCTCACCTGAAGTGAACCCCTCACATGGCTGAGAAAAGAGAAGAAAAACCCATACACATGGCTGAGAAAAGAAAAGAAAAAAGTCAAGCTTGAAGAACACCGCCTGGCTTGGAGAGAGTCTGACTTTTATGGATGGAACCCGGACGATGGTTCGAGCGGTAAGGGTTGGAGATTTGGGGGTTTTCAAATGGAGAGAAATTTCAGCAGGCTGCGAGAGATGTAAAGGATGGCATTAGGTGATGATGTCACTGCGCAAGGTGAGAGAAGAGGTGGGTCTGCAAGATGATGGAGGTGGCGTGAGAGAGATGGAGAGGGCCAGAGAGATGAAGGGTTGCAGGGGAGAGACGGTGAGAGAGTGAAAGACTGAGAGAGATGTCTGGTTCGCAGGGGGAAGGGAGAGACGGTGAGAGAGTGAGAGAGATGGAGGGCTGCATGCGCAGGGGATAGAGAAGAGATGGGGATGGCTTGGGCAGGGGAGAGAGAGACAATGAGAGATGAAGGGTTGCAGGGGAAAGAGTGAGAGACTGAGAGAGATGGAAGGCGTGCGCAGGGGAGGGAGATCCGGCGAGAGAGTGAGAGAGATATGGGCGAGAGAATGAGAGAGCGAGTGAGAGAGAGTTTAGGAGTGTTTTGCTTAGGATTGGAAAAGGGGGGGGAAAAGAAAAGTGAAACCGGGAGAGGGCAGGGGCAGAGCGCGGGAGCAGGGCAGAGCGCGGGAGTAGGGGAAAAAAGGGGGAAGGGAAAAGTCAACGCTAAAAGTGTAGCTACTGCACTTAAAAAAACTTAAAAAAATTTTTTAGTAAAATTTTAGTTCGAAAAAATTATCAGCAATGCTTACAAGCGTCGTTGATAATGTCCAGATTACATCCCACCAAAACTGAGTTGCTACACTTTAAAGCGTTGCCAATAATGGGTATTAGCAACTCTTTAAAAGCGTTGCAAAAAAAAAAGTCGCAAAAAGACTCATCTGTTGTAGTGAATATACAATGCACGCTACAAATATAAAGTTAATGAGCGGGGTGGAAGAAGTCAGATGCAACAACTTCTTGGTAAGTTGGCAGAGCATGATTACATTGAATGTCATAAGAATTGTGAGGATAGCGAGATTGTAACTGACTTAATTTGGACGCACCCAAAAAGTTTAGATTTTTTGCGTGCATTTCCACATTCTTGATAATGGACTGTACTTACAAGACCAATCGTTATCGCATGCCTCTTTTGGAGATTGTTGGAGTCACATCCACAGACATGACTTTTTCTGTATGCTTTGCATACCTTCATGCCGAACGTGAAGAAAATTATGCAAGGGCACTGGGTGTATTGCGTTCTATTATTGGCGATGGTATTCTTCCCGATGTCATTGTGACAGATAGAAAATTGTCACTCATGAACGCCATTAACAGAATATTCCCTGGTGCTACTCATTTATTATGCAAATGGCACATTAATAGAAACGTATTAGCGAGATGCAAGAAGTTGTTCAAAACGAAAGAAAAATGGGACAGGTTTATTATGAACTAGAATATGTTGGTGTCTTCATCCACAGAAGAGGAGTTTGGTGAACAACTCAGTAAGCAAAATAATGAATTCAGCACGTATCCTAATGCACTCAATTACGTGAAAGGTAGTTGGTTGGATGCTTACAAGGAGAGATTTGTCTCCGCATGGACAGACAATTGTGTCCATTTTGGGAATACTACCTCGAATAGGTAATTTTAAAAAAATAATTTTATTTGATTTATGCTTACTAATTAATACGACTAACCTCTTAATAATCCTACGCAGGGCCGAGAGTTCACATGCACAGCCCAAGAGACAGCTTAGATCAAGTCAATGAAATTTTGAGGCAGTTTGGTCTAACATCCACAGTTTACTTGAGTTGCAGCATACAAGTATCAAAGCTTCGCTTGAAAAAAGTAAGACAATTGTGCAACATAATTTCAAGCCAGCAGAATATAAAGATCTTCGTGGTAATGTCTCTAAAAATGCACTTGAAAAAATCTTAACAGAAACCAAGAGAGCTAACCTAGTTAAAATTGACGCCAGTGTTTGTGGTTGTGTTATTCGACGCACACATGGATTACCCTGTGCGCATGAGATTACAGAATATATAAGTCAAGGGCAGCCTATTCCTCTAAGCAGTGTACATCAGCATTGGTGTAAGCTTGATATGTTGCCAACTGCCCTATCGATGACGAGTTCTTCTATGGGTTTGGACTGTAAGGCAGATTTGGAGTTACTTGAAAAACGGTTTAATGAGTATTATTCCACAAGAAAATTGCAACTTCTAAAGAAGATACGGGAGCTATCTATGCCAGATAGTACCCATTCGATAGAACCCGAAGTAATATCAAAAACAAGAGGTAGACCAAGTATGAAAGTTGACACCTCAACTCGACGAGATCCAAGCGCTTTTGAGTTGGTACCGTCTGCACAGGATAATTACTCTCCTAAATCAGTTGCAATGAAAGATGTTAAAAATAAAGGACAAATGGAATTCAAACCAAAGAGAAATAAGAAGATAAGGGCGATTCGTACGAGGTCAAAGAACATCAATAATTATGTGCTCTCATTTCCCGTGGGGTTGAGACCTTACATTAAAGTTATAAACGACGTTGCAGCTGATGGTAATTATGGCTTCAGAGCCATCGCTGGATTGGTTGGCCTAGCCGAGGATGAATGGAGACAACTCAGAAGAGATTTATTACAAGAGCTGCTTGCACATGTAGACCACTACAAATAATTATATGGATGTCCTTACTGCATAGTCAATCATCTCGTCGCCATCATCGTCAGATACACCGGCAAACCTTTCCCGTAACCACTCCAATCTAACTGATTGGCCCCGCACTTGCATCAGCTCTTCATGTGCTTCTACCAGTTCTACTCCTAGTGCATCAACAAGGAGTGCTTTTCATATGATATTTATAAGAGACAGTCTGCCCAATCACTGGGATGCCTAGGATAGATGCAACATCATCTAAGGTGATGGTCATCTCACCAAAAGGCATGTGAAAGGTGTTAGTCTCAGGTTGCCACCTTTCCACAAAACCAGATACAATAATCTTATTGACGGAGCGGTAAGATGCAGTTGCTAAGGGAGCCAATCTGGACCTCGAGACTAAATCTCTAAACTTGTCAGACTCATTCAATTGCCACAATGGCACTTTCTGGCCATGACTTAGACATTTCAGTGGTCCTCGGTCCTGCATTCAACCATTAATACATTATTAAATAAATTAACAAATAAATAAAAGTTTTATATGAAACAAGTGAAACACACCTGTTGAATCCAAATGAACCCAACTATATGTGTATCAAAGCTGGTCAATAATGACCTATCTTCTGGCCCCAGAGCTGGTTGCTCTTCTGCTTGCTCTTTCACCTCTTGTTATTCTTCAACCTCTTCCTCAGATACATCTGGTTCTTCTACAACTTCTTCTACTAGCTGACACCGCTTCCTATTTGAAGCGGTAGGTCGCACCCTAGAAGAACTTGGCCGGTCCATGTCTGAAGTACAAAAATAAAATTTTTATTTGATTGGATCTCTGTATGTACGGACCTGAGTGTCCGAACATATTACTTTTGTTCGGAACTTTGATTCCGAACAAAATTGAACTGTTCAGATATTAGTGTCCGAACATTATCAATTTGTTCGGATATTAGTAACCGAACATTTGCAGTCGTTCGATCAACCAGAGACCGAACAATCGCGATTTCAGAACCTAAAACCGCGACGATGAGGGATCAAATGCAACCCAAAACCATTAGAAATCAGTAACATTGTTTCTCAAAACTTACTTTGAATGAGAATCTATCCTAATAACAAGTTTTCATGGAAAAAAAGGTAATCTAAGATGGAAAAAATGGTAAAGAATAGATAGGGAAGAAGAATAAATGGTAATGTTGGAAGGATCCATTTACCTTTAGAAGAGAAGAATGTGTAGAGGAATGGAACACCGGAGGCACGCCGGAGAATCGCCGGAAAATCAAGGATAGCGCCGGTGGAGTCTTGTGTCTCAGTTGTGTGTGAGAAGAAATGGATGGATATGTGTGTGGGAAGAAGAAAGAGGGGAATGGAGATATGGGCATTTTAGGAACTTTTGATGTGTGTGGAAAGAACTACTTTAATTTTTAAATTTTAGTAATGTGTGTGGAGAGAAATTGTGTGGGAAAAGAGAAAAATTGTGTGCCAGCGTAATTTCCCATTTGGAATAGCAAAAGTACATGTCATAACGGAAATCTCAACTAACTATCAAAGACCCCAAAACCATCCCTTCTCTGAATAAATGTACCCATGTTTCTTCTCATTTCCTCAGATTCTAAACTCTGATTGCAAGTAAAGATTAGATTTTTGAAATCCCTTTATGACCCATCTTTCAATCACCCAAGGTTTAAACAAAATCCCACCCCAGTTTTGTGCCTGCAATTGCAAAAAAAAAAAGTTGATTGCCATTTTCTTCTTTCTTTCATTGATTGAAAATCAAAAGAGTTCTTTCTAATCTTTCTGCTCTTGAAAACACCACCTAGAAAGACTATTTCGTTCTCTCTCGTTTTGATAAGCAAGTACTGTTTTTCCTCTAATCTTTCATGCTTTTACAAATTGCAGTGTCTTTTATGGTCCGAAAGATGGTTCTTTCTTGACCTAATATTCCTGTATACTGAATTTCATTATTCCCCACAGGACCCATTTCAGAAAACATCTTTCTTTCCTCGTCCCTCTCATCATCTTATTTGGACTTTGATTCATCTCCTTCCAAAAGCCCTTTCAGTGGCTTGTGAAAATGTTGTTCTTATGACATCTTCTCTTTGAGAAAAAAACAAAAGAAACACTTCGGCCTCTCATCACATTGCAAGTTCTAGTCCCTTAGAAATTTCCTTCCATAACTTAAATTGAAGTGTTTTCTAACTAAATTGAAGAAACAAGAGAATGTTTGGAGAAATCTCACATGATTGCAAGTGAGGCCATATTGGAAGAACGCCAGATTCTTCAGAAGGGCTACCATTACAGTAAAATTCCAAGACATCTATGCATTTACTGTCGAAGGGAATGTCAATGATGTTAATGTCATGAATGAAGTGAGAGAGAGGATGCAGAAGCAGCGCCAAGTCTGGCGGGCATTGGAGGGAAGTAAAGGTGAAAATTGGTATCAGGAACAGCATAGAGTCAGTTCTCTGAGACTATTTGTGGCTGTGAATTCAATCATGTTGAGGAGGCTTATAAGGAAGGGAATTCCACCAGTTCTACGACCCAAGGTATGGTTTTCTGTTTCTGGGGCGGCGAAGAAGAGGTCCGCAGCGCCTGAGAGCTACTATGATGATTTGATCAAGGTAGTCGAGGAGAAGGACACGCCTGCAGCTCTGCAGATTGACAATGTTAGTTCATGGATAATCTCATTTATGATAATTATGCTCTGATAAATGTCTATGTTACAAATGGTATTAGTTTTCATGTTTCTTCTTGATAAATCCTCTGTTCTGCTTCTAAATTTGATCTTATGAATGATGAGGCCAACTTCTATCGAGATAGTGGTTTGACTGAAATTTGAATTAGAGTTTTAAACATATTATAGCTAATCTTAACAGAAAAAACATACATTTCCACTTGGGATCCTCACATTGTCAATCGCTTTATCTTAATGAGCCATTATTACTTTTAATCACAAAGTTGCTAACCAAAGTAGACCTCTCTGTGAATTTTCTCATTTTGCCTCTTGAGTGTTTGAGACTGAAGAAGACTGATTTCATGATATTCTTCTCTCTGATTAGGTGGTGAATTCTGTGCAACATCAAACACATATGAGAACAAAAACATTCAGATCACTTGGCTATTTTGGGTTCATCCAAACACAGCCATTAAATTATAAGATAAGGTTAGTTGGTATTTGCATTATAAATGTAGATCTTTTCATCTAATGAAACTTACGGTGGAATTATGGAAATGTGTTGATTCTTGAAAGTCTATAGGTATCAGCTCTTATTTATATCATCAACATTCAGCTAGGTTGTGTATAGAAGTACCCTAATTATAAGTGATTTAAAGATATTTTTGCAGATTGAGTAGTTATATTCTTCTCTATTGTTAATCTGTTTGCTTCACATACCTGAAACTTAATATAATAAATAAAAAAAGCCCTCCTAAAACCAGCATTTGCTGAGTATCCAACCACCCATTGTGTCAAAAATATTTTGAGAGATGGTAATCTTAATACATCCAGACTCATCTTGATGGGAAAATTGTTTGTTACTGTCACCTCTTTTATGTATATGTTGATGACAGTTTCTTTATCTGTGTAAATAAATAAAAAATGCAGGATTGCTACTCATTTAGAAGCTATAGAGCTTGATGTGTCTGTTTTTGCAACAGAATGGTTCATTTGCCTGTTCTCTAAAAGCTCGCCCACAGAGGTAAGAACAGAAATATGCTAACTAGTTCCTTCCAATATAGTAATCATTTTATAAGATTTGGGAATTAAGGGAAGTGGTTTTGTAGATTTTCAGGAATTGTAGGTTTCCTGACTCCAGTAACTCATCCATATCGCCTCTCATTAAAATTATAGGAAAATATAATACATGCTGCGCCTGATTTTTTTCTCAACTCCCTCAAAATTTTACATTTGTTTGGTACTCCAGGACCATGAACATTATGTGAATATGGTTATTACGTTTAAGATGTATTAGGTTATTGCCTTCGAGATGTATTATAAGGTCTGTCTCTGTAAATTTACAGTTCCCTGAATTCCAACTTCAATATGCACAGCAAGGGGGAGATTCTCTTGGAATCTCCAAATGGAAGGCCAAAACCCTTACCCTTGATTTGTGACCTACAAATTGACAATTAAGGGGAAAAAATTACTTATCAAGCTCCAAAAGAAAGGCAAAATCACATATAGGTAGTACTTTACCTATTCTGCATTGTTTGAGAAGACTTGATGAGTATTAGAACCACAAGTATGGATCTCGACACGATAGGAAGCGGGATATTTGAGCTTCCTAATTTCTATGAAAAAAGGCATGAAAGCATCCCACTTGATAATTATTTTTCTTGATCTGACTACTTCAATCCCTCCAACTCATTTTCAGACAACATTGAGAGTTTGGGACTTTCTTTTCAATGAGGGAGCGACGATTCTTTTTCATGTTGCTTTGGCAATCTTCAAAGTAAAGTCTACATTTCACCCCTTATCATTCTTCAGGTTGCAATTTTTCCGTTCTATTTAAGTTGTCTTTCCGGGGTGTGTAGTAGTAAAAATTGCCAATGAATATTTCTAAAGGAACAGCCTTTGTTTATAAGCTGTGATAAATGAAGTGCAGATGAATGAAGAGGAGGTCCTAAATGCCTACCAGATAGAAGAAGTGGTTAGCATCTTGCAGAAGAGCGCCCATCATTTGTTTGATCCTGACAAATTGCTGACAGTAAGATGAATTTCTTTTAAGAAACTATCTATATTGCAATGCCAAAACTCATTTGGTTTTTTCAATCTAATTTATAGATAGAAAAAAGTAGAAATCAAGAAATCTTCCTCACTAAAGTCTCTGGATGTGAAGAACTCCATTAACTTCCTAGATATCCTTGCGAGATATGAAATGGATTACAGGATCACACCATGGATACAGCAAAAAGACAAACCATAAACATAAAAATGGAGTATCGGATATAGTTATGCATTGCCTCTTTCAAAGAATCCCTACAAATGAGTTAGCATATGATGCTCCTTAAAGAATGAATCTAAAGGGTCCATGACTGCTAATACTACTGTCATCTCAATAAGATGCTAGCATAATACTTTTTACTAGTAACAACAGTCATTGTTTGAAGACAATAAAGTGTTTACTATGGCTTGCAGGTCGCTTTCAATAAGATCGGTCTCATGACCGTTGATGCTCTTACAAGGGAACGGAAAAGGCAGAAATCAGCTGTCATGGCAGAGATTTGAAGGCTCAGACTGCTCAATTCTCCAAAAATAGATGGCAAATGATCAGTTACCCCATGACATCAAGCCTATATTCTTGGGCCTTTCCTGCCCCATTTGTTATCTCATGCAGTGTAATTATTTGAAATGTATAAAGCTGATGATCAATTCAATTCTTTCTGTACATTTCTACATTATTATGGTGAGTGAATGACTGGCCTTGGAATTCTTTTTATTTTTTATTTTTTTATGTTTGGTTTGAATGACTGCCCATGCTTAGGTCGACCCAAAGAGGTCAAGGATTTTCATTTTTTTTTTTATGAGATGTTATTAGGAGTAGTTTCCAAGAGGTTGTTTGGCATGTTCTTGTGTTGTTTGTGCTGAAATTGGGTTGTGGTTAGATTAGGTTGTGCTACGTTGTGCTGTACAAAACTTGTATGGCAATATTTATGTTGAATTGTTCCGGTGAGAATATGCTTTGCATAACTTGTTTGGTAACATTGTGTTAATATTGTTCAAAGGATCAAAACCGAGACAAGTATGTTTGGCAATATTATTGAAATTAAATCTATATAAATATTCATACATGCATTTTGTATATTAAAAATAAAAGATAAATTATTAAAATACTCCTCGCATGAGATTTCAGATCTAGACTAATTCAGTTTTTTTAATATTAATTGGAGTGCAATGAGAAGTTCATTTCAACCCTTCAATTTCCAAAATACTGTAAATAGGGAAAACGTTTTATTGTGCGTATGTGGGGGGGTCTTTTAGGACAGGAATTATGGAGACGGAGGCAAACAAAATAATGATTACTCTGGACAAATTGAACAAAGCAGCTCTAGGACATACCCTTTGTAGATTCCTCACTATAACCCAGTGGCCATATGGGTTAGGTTGCTAAGCCAAAAGTATTTGAAGCACCAACCCATTCAACAATACAAATTAAGAAGGAGCTCAGACTCGCCCTTTTGAAAAGCAATGCGCTCCAACACAGGGACCTCATATTCAACAACCAACAGTGGGTCATTGGAAATGGATCCCAAGTCAGAATCTTTCAAGATAGATGGGTTCCTCAGGTTCAGTCTCTAGCCCATGTTCTTTTAAAAGTGTCTCTGGACTCCTTTGACTCTCAGCTTACATGGGTATCTAATCTGATTGTTAATAATGAGGAGGGGATGACTTGGAATAGAGCTTTGTTAACACAGACTTTGGGAACATGATATAGTTGACAAAATCACAATCATCCCACTTGGAGGTTCAGACATCAGATGTTGGGGCTCAGAACCAGCGGGATACTATACAATAAGGGCACTATATAGGGACTTTGAGCAACCACTTATGGGCCCTCACTTCCCATGGAAGCGTCTGCGGTCCCTAGCCATTCCATCCAAAATACTCTTCTTTACATGGTGAGCCTTACAGAACAAACAACCTACAGCCAAGGGACTCCACCTTCTAAATATTTCTGCTTCCCTAACATGCTCCCTATGTCCTGTAGAGGATAAGGCAGTGGACCACTTACTAGTGTCTTGGCCAGTAACCAAATCCATTTGGAACCTATTCCCTCAAACCATGAACAGACCAAAAAGTTCCATGACCTTCTCTCAACGGTTCTGGTCAAATGCATCTAAGTCCTCTGTTAAATTTCCCTTATTTGGTTGTTGGTTTATCTGAAAAATGAGAATTGATCATGTGTTTAGCCACTCACCCATCCTCACCCCTTCAGTCAAATTTTAAACCATATTTTCATGGTATGAATGGAATTATTCTATTTTCATCTCTTCGACAGTTCTGCATTCAAGAGTTCCTCCAGACATATGGCTCCCTAACCATGTCAAATTATACTTTGATGGCTCTTTCAATCCATTTACTCAATGTGGAGGAATTGGTGGAATCATTCGAAGCGCGGCAGGTACTCTCATAATGGGCTATGCAGGAAAGGTTGCAGCAGGCAATGCCTTGGAGGCAGAATTACAAGCTCTACTATAGAAGGAATCAAAATCTGTAGGAAAATGAGTCTCTAGCATATAGTAATTGGAGACTGTTTGACCAAAGTGGACTTGTTAGAAAACCTTGGGTTTTTAAACCCTCTCTGGAATCAATCCAATAATACTATAAACATCAAACCTAAACCAGTAGACTCTGATACCAAGGAAGTTGTGGTCATGTGGGGCACCCCATCACAAAACGATCCAACATTCTCCCACTTGGTCCATTGACCACAAAACAAAACGTACAAAAGATTTTGGAAAAACTAATTTAGAAAAACGACCTTAACCGGTGATCACCATTTTGAAGAACACTTGTCATCATAACTTTTATGCTAAGCCTTTAATTTGTGACTAAGTAAGCATGATAATGTGAACTATGGCGGTTACATGCCTTTAACGACATGTTTCCTTCAAAAATTACTACATTAGCATTATTACTTAACACAATCCTTAATAAGGGTAAAATAAGATGATTTTCATGGGAATCCTATTTATTGGGTACAATAATGCCATTTTTTTTTAATTTTCTCACTTTATACACTTCAATCACATGTGACAATAATTTC
The DNA here is from genome assembly GCA_012931725.1 of Litsea cubeba. NCBI lineage: Eukaryota > Viridiplantae > Streptophyta > Magnoliopsida > Laurales > Lauraceae > Litsea > Litsea cubeba. Next base: position 41,258,398 of record CM022955.1, read on the forward strand.
AATGTGGTAAGAAAATACGAAATCTTATTTCAGTGATAAATATGACAGTATCTTTACATATCTTCAACAAGGCAGTTCAATCAGGCCTATACTTCTAACATGCTCTTTGTAGTCCTTTGGCGTCAATACCTTCGTCAAAGGATCTTCTATCATGAGGCTTGTCGGGATCCCAACGATAGACACTAACCGATCTCGTACATTTTCTTTTAGTATAAGGTATTTTACTTCCAGAAATATTCTTGCAGCGCCATTATCACCATAAATCTTCAAGGGCTCAGAAATGGTGTCCATAACACGTAATCCTGAGATAAAATAACGCATCCATAGAACATGACCTATGGCTTCAAAGCATATATGCCACATATTCAGCATCAAATGTTGATGGAGTCACTAAAGTTTGTTTTACACTTCTCCATGACACTGCCCCGCCAACTAATAAGAAGATATATCCTAAAGTTGATTTTCTTGTATCGAGGCAACCAGCGAAGTCCGCATCCGAATAACCGACCACTTCTAAGTGATTGGACCTTTTGTAAGAGAGCATGTGATTTCTTATGCCACTAAGGTATCACAAAACTTTCTTAACTCCTACCCATGTACCATTCCGAGATCACTTTGATATCTACTAAGCATGCCAACTGCAAAACTGATATCGGGTCTAGTGCATGTTTGTGCATACATGAAACATCTAACTGCGGCCGCATAAGGATAAGTTTCCATCTGTTGCCTTTTGTCATCAGTACATTTTGTGATTTACACCCTTCCATATGAACTCTCTTAAGTATATTTTTAATATATATAGGCTTCCTATGATAACCCAAGTAATCATCGAGATCTATCTCAATAAATCTCGATTCCTATTACAAATGTCGCTTCACCCGTATCTTTCATATCAAAATTATTCTTAAGATATTCCTTAGTTTCGTAAATCATTCCAAGATCATTACTAGCCAATAAAATGTCATCGACATATAAAACTAAAATCATAAACCGGCTCCCCCTAACCTTGAGATATATACAATGGTCAATGGTATTTTCAGTAAAACCAAAAGCTGTAATAATATGGTTGAACTTTAAATACCATTGTCTAGAAGCTTGTTTAAGACCATATATCGATTTCTTTAATTTACAAACTAGTTTATTTTCATTCTATTTCACGAAACCTTCAGGTTGTTCCATATACACTTCTTCTTCTAGATCTCCATTTAAGAACGTTATTTTTTACGTCCATTTGATGTAACTCTAAGTTGAAGTGAGCTACAATTGCCATAACAATTCTAAATGAGTCCTTTTTAGATACCGGGGAGTAGGTTTCATGATATTCTATACCTTCTCTCTGAGTAAAACCTTTGGGCACGAGTCGGGCCTTGAACCGTTCAACTTTTCCTTTAGAATCCCTTTTGGTCTTAAAGACCCATTTACAGCCAACGGCCTTAATTGGAACCCTTAGGTAGTTCAACGATATTCCAAACTTTATTTGTGGCCATTGATTCTAATTCATTTTTCATGGCATCTAACCATTTATCGGAATTCTCATTTTCAATGGCTTCCTTAAACGTCTTAGGATCTTCTTTAATGCCAATATCAGATTCTTCCAACAAATACACAACATAGTCATCCAGAATAGCATGTTTTCTCATTCGAGTTGACCTCCTTAATATCTCCGAATTGGATTCAATGATGCTTTATTGTGTATTTGGAAGTGTATCATTATTTTGTTCAGGGAATGCCTCATTGATGGGATTTGGTGAAAGTCCTTGGGATCCTAACCCTAGAGGGGGGGTGAATAGGGTGAGCTACACTTAATGACTAATTATGACCAATTTTAATTTCTTTACAATAACTAGTCACATGTGATGATTAACATACATAATGCGGAAGCTAAACAAAACAATCACCACAAAAGCAATCACCACTACACAAAGATTTATAGTGGTTCGGCCTCAATGCCTACATCCACTACCGGCTTGTGTTCCTCACACCCCACCGGATTTCCACTATTATGCTTTTCAAAAGGCTAAGCAATAACCTCTACAACTATGCTTTTCTAGGCTAAGCAATAACCTTACAATGTGCTTTTATAGGCTAAGCAATAACCTTTACACAATGCTTTTATATGGCTAAGCAATAACCTTACAATCAAATGATTTCTCTCAAAGAAAGTGTTTTCACAAAACACTCTAAGAGATTACAATTAAGCTCAAAGTAAAATGCCTCTAAATAGGCGGATGTGAAAGTGAAAAACTAACTCACACAACACTCTATGAAATGCAAAGATGTATGCTCATGATGTGTGTGTGTGAATACTTCAATCAAGTTAAAAATGCAAGCTCAATCAATTTATGCTAATAGCATTTAAAAGTTTAATCCACATAAAAAGATATGATTGAAGTGTAATGCAAATCACTTGTAGAAAATGCAAACTTGCTAATGATTATGAAAATCAAAATGTCACAAGTTGTATGAAACTAATTAAGATTAAAACAAGTGATGCATGTTCAATGTTGTTTTCAAAAATAAATTTGTTCAACTAAACTTCAAATAGATTGAAAACAACAAAGAGGATTCAAACAAGTTAAAGAAACATGTTATAAAGGAAATCAAAGATTTTGACTAAACATGTTTAATAAGTTTTCTAAAACAACCTTGATTTGAATCTAAGTGAAGAATCCAATAAAATCAAAGATTATAAGAATGATAAGGATTCAAAACATCATTGTTATCATGCTAAAAATCATTTACCAAAGATTTAAAACAAAGCATATAACAAATGATTAAGAGAGGTAAAGCTTACTTAGTGATTTAACTTCCTTAATCCAAGCTTGAGCTTTACTAATGACCCCCTTTGATCTCTCTTAGTTCATCCCCTTTTTCTTCTCTTCAAACACCTCAAGAAGGCTTGAGAGTTCCACTTTGATCAACACACTTTAAATGGGAATGAACCCCTTTTTATACTCAAAAAGTTGAGTTCTGCGAGTGCCCGGTCGACCCCATAAAAGCCCCGGTCGACCTGGCCTCCAACGGTCATAAAACCGACCGTTTGAAAAAGAGCTGTTGGCTCTTTCCCGGTCGACCCGCAGTGGGCTCGGTCGACCGGGTCCATGGGCTCGGTCGACCGGCCACACTGCGGGTCGACCGGGTCCCCTGGACCATTTCCCCCAAAAATGCATATTTTGCATATTTTAATGTATTTTCAAGTGGGGACAATTGGGCCATTAAATCAAGCATGAAAACATGATTTTAAATTATTCTAAGTATTTTAAAATCATGAAACATAAAAAGCCAAAAATCATTTGAAACTTTAAATCATAGGCTAGCTTGATTTGTAAAAATTCTTTTTCAAATAAAATGCATCCAAGATGAAAACCAAAACATGCATGAAACATATGATTTACAAGATTTAAAACAATGCATATGTAAATCAAGATTTCAAGAATTTCTAAATCAATGCATGTGTGAAAATTCATGAGATGAATAAAATGCTAATGCATCCATCAAATTGCAATAAACAAAATCCTAACATTTGGAAAATTGTGTGGTTATTGTTCTTCTTGATAATCATTAACTATGATATGAAGTGGGAAAACGACTCTACTTTATTCAATAGGCAACTCTAGTGGCTCCCTTATTTCATTGTAAGTCACAGTTCTATTATAATCACTCCCACTTTTCTCATGATCCTTTAAAAATTTGGCATTTTCAGATTCAACAATCCTAGTTGTATGGGTCGGACAATAAAACCTATACCCTTTAGACCTTTTCGGATAACCAATGAAACATCCACTAATTGTTTTAGAGTCTAATTTCCTTTGTTGTGGGTTAATGTTTCTCACTTCATATGGACAACCCTAGACTCGAAAATAATTTGAGATGAGATTCCTGGCGGTCCACAACTCGAAAGGAGTTTTGGAAACTGCTTTTGTAGGAACATGATTCAGCACATATATTGTCATCTTTAGTGCCTCTCCCCATATTGAATCGGGTAAGTTAGTGTTACTAACCATACTCCTTACCATATCCATTAATGTTCTATTCCTTCTTTTGGCTACACCAATTTGTTGAGATGTGCTCAGCATTATGTACTGTGCTATAATACCTTCCATTTTTAGAAATCTAGTAAACGGGCCCAGATTACGACCCGATTCAGTGTATCTATCGCAATACTCACCACCTCTATCAGATCTCATTACTTTAATTTTAATGTCTAATTGCTTTTCTACTTTTGCCTTAAAAACTTTAAAGACTTTTAAAGCATCATATTTTTCTTTAATCAAATAGACATAACCATATCGTGAAAAATCATCTATAAAAGTGATAAAGTATTCCTCTCCCGTAAAATATGGAACATGAATTTTACCACATATATATATATATACGAATATTTTCTAAGCATGTTTGGATGTATGGAGAATTAAAGTATGGTGAGGTGAAGCATCAAATCAAGAGATAATAAAATATAAAGGGTTATGATGGTGTTTTATTTTTAGTTGTTTAGTATGAAATCTTTTGGACTTTTTGTATAGAAAAGTAGAGTTTTTTTTTTTCCAACATCAGATTTGAGGGTGCAGAACTCCTTGTGGCACTTTTCTTGTTTGTATTGAATTGTTTTCATTTTATAATACAAACTCCATAATCGGTGAAATCAAGATTGGACAATAAACCATCAATCACCAATCTTTTTATTCTCTGTTCAGAGAAATGTCATAATCGGAGAAATCAATATTGGGCAATAAACATTTCTTCTATGCAACTTTCTCTTTCTTGTCAGGCTTTGCTTCCTGAACATTTGCTTTCTTTTTTCCTTTTCCTTTTCCTTTGGACTTGTTTTGAGAGACAAAATTAAAAATTAGTTGTCCCTCAACCTTGCCTCCTTTCTTGTTGATCAGCTTTTACGATCAACTCATTCAATGACCCCGGAGTTGAGCTCTGGTTGTAGGCTACTTTAAATAGGCCAAACTCAGGAGGAAGAGAATTGAAAATGAGTTGCACCAAATATTTTTCATTCACGGTCCTATCAACTTCCTTCAATTTAGAAGCAATATTTGTCACTGTAAATATGTGTTCTCTTACTCTCAACGTTCTATTATATTTTATGCTTGTAAGACGTCTAATCAATGATGCACCTAGAGCTTTATCAGTTATTTGAAACTGACATTTTATACCTTCTAGTAGGTCATTTGCATTTTTTTTTTTTTTTTTGCTTCAATGGAACCTTTAATGGTCCTCGAAATTGAGTTTGTAATAATTATTTTCACAACCTGATTACCCTCAATCCATTTATTATAGTTGGTCGTTTCATCAACTGAGCTCGCATCCATGGGTATAGCTGGCTTAGGCTCATCCAAAGCCATATCAAGGCACCTTTGGGTTGGAAAAACAATGTCATGTTTATAATATACAATAAGATATGTACATCATTGTAAAGCCACCTTTGGGTTGGAAAAACAATATGTAAATACATTATTTTTCTTTGATTAATATGACCATTTTTATAATATGTGATGTGATTGTATTAAAAATATATTCCTCTGGGTATAAATCAAATACAAGCAAAACACATTTATTAACCACGTCATGTTCCAATTTTAAATTATAGACAATCGTACCTTTGGGCTTAATTGAACCATTTCCTTTATGAAATTGCGATTTTAAGTGTTGTCATAATCAGATAATAGAGTTTGTACACTTCCTTAACTCAATTTAGAGAATTAAATAATTATCTATAACTAGGTCGCTTTGGCGGCTAACAAGTTAAGAAATTATTGAGTTCTTTAAATTGATAACAATACTTAAGTGATAAAGTTAGTTCATTCGGTCATCAAGCGTGATGAACCAATCAATCAAAATATTGGTCCATATGCACCATTATATAATTTTCAAATAACTTTATTATATTACTTTAAGTTGATTAGGCATCATTTCATAGATCAATGGTCCAAATTATAATTAATTGATCATTGATCAATACCTAATATCTTTAATTGATTCACCATAACCATACATCCATCCAATCCAAGAAATAAATAACTCTAAATATTAAACTATAGTGAGCAGATCTGAATGTTAACAATAAAATAGAATTCTGATTTTGCTAAATAAGTAAAATGGGCAGCAGAAGTATCAAAAAAATAGTTAAACATAATGTTAAAATAAAATATGCTCTAATTTAGAGTGATTAATCATTCCATCAGATCTGTCCAGGAATACATAGAAGAAAACGGATCGTCGATCCATGTTCAGATGTGTCTTTTATTATCAAAATAAGATCTGTACCGTTTATTTGTCCAATCTGTTCAATTCTGAAATTGATCAATAATTTCATAATGTTATTTATGATGGCTTTGATCGAATTGAATAAACAATATAAAAGAATAATTAGAATCAAACTTTAATGATCAATCTAACTTGATGTTGACCAATCAATGCCCAATAAAAAATTTCAGAACTCAATTAGACCCTATTAATATCTAATAAAATTATTTAAAGGTAAAAAAAATATCATCAGAATAATCAGAACCATCGATCATACTATAATTTACAATTTCATAAATTCAGGGTCAACTTTTAAAATTTAATTTGAGTCACTTCTGAAGCTTATTTTGGTCAATTGAATGAACAAAAACGTATCGTCTAATAAGTGGGTCCAACTGGAAAAATTTTCTCCAAAACTGAAATGGGCTTAGTGGACCCTAAATGGGTCAGGCCCAACCCACGATTGGCCCATAAACTGGCCCAAACCAGAACCTGACCTAGCCAAGAAAAATCATGAATAGCGGGTCAGGTCAGGTCGGGCCGAACCAGAACTTGACCCAGCCCAGAAAAATCATGAATAGCGGCTCAAGTCAGGTCGGACCGAACCAAAACTTGACCCAGCCCATACAGCTTGGGTAGCCAGGCTGGGCTTGTAAGTTCGGGTTGACCCGACGTGCCTGGTGCGGCCCAACCACTCAAAATGAGAAGAAATATTATGTTTGCTGTCAAATGAGAGAAGAAACATTTTGTACGATGTCTTGCGCACAGTACACGCACGGGACAACGCACAGACACCTTCTTTTTTTTTGTTGGTCTTTATTTATAATGAAATAATTATAAAACAATACAAATAGAAAAATTATATCATCTCTGTAACTTTTCTTAAATACTTTTATGTTATCATTATCATGTTATGCTCAGAAAAAATCATAACAGTAACCAAACAAGAGATATAACCTCTGATGTAATTCTTAAATAAAAATAATTTAAATGACAGAAAATAAATATTTTCTTCCCATCTCTTTCAGATTGGGTTGGACACTATAATCCTCATTTCTGAGGCTATCATTATCCAATAAATTGAATACCCTTTATCAAATACCCAAAATTTTCTTTCCTCTGAATATTTGAGTTTTTATTCGGGAAGAATCTAGAAAGCCCCGATAAAATGATAATAGATCATTGAAATCAGTAGGCTCTGATACCAAATGTTAGAGAACCTTGGATTTTTAAACCATAATCAATCCAATCTATATTACTAAAGGGATGTACTCATCCTCACATAAAGACACCTGGCGCAACCTCAAGCTTTTTGCAATGCCATTTCCGGAGTTGCCCTTATCCCTAAAATCTCTATATCTATTACACACTCAAAAGACCTAAAATCTCTCCATGAAGAATCATCTTCCACTCAAAAGCCTAAAATCTCTCTAAGAGATCCCTAAATAAGCCAACACACCAGATGTGCTAAATTTATATCAATCAATTCATGGGTCCCGGCCCGCATCATTTGATTTTATGGACGGTTAGAATAAAGATGGTGGACCCCATTCATCTGGGTCCCACTTAAAAATATTTGGTCAATTTGTTAGGTCTATGATCATTTGATCTTTCTTAATCAATTCATGGGTCCCATCCCGCATAATATGATTTTATGGACAGTTAGAATAGAGATGGTGGACCCCATTTATTTGGGGGGGTTCCACTTAAATAGGTTAGGTTTGGTCAATTTATGAGGTCTATGATCATTTTATCCTTTGACCTTTATCAAGCAATTCATGGGTCTCGGCCCGCATCATATGGTTTTATGAACGGTTAGAATATAGATGGTAGACTCCATTCATCTTTTGGGTCCCACTTAAATAAATTAGGTTTGTTCATTTTATGAGGTCTATGATCATTTGAACTTTATCAATCAATTCATGGGTCCCGGGCCGCATCATATGATTTTATGGATGGTTATAATAGAGATGGTGGACCCCATTCATCTGGGTCCCACTTAAAAATATTTGGTCAATTTTTTAGGTCTACGATCATTTGATCCTTTGATCCTTTGATCTTTTTAAATCAATTCATGGGTCCCATCCCGCATAATATGTTTTTATGGATAATTAGAATAAAGATGGTGGACCCCATTCATCTGGGAGGGTTCCACTTAAATAGGTTATATTTGATCAATTTGTGAGGTCTATGATCATTGGATTCTTTGATCTTTATCAAGCAATTCATGGTTCCATCCCACATCATATTGTTTCATTGATGGTTAGAATATAGATGGTGGACCCCATTCATCTTGGGGGTCCCACTTAAATAGGTTAGGTTTGGTCAATTTGAGAGGTCTATGATCATTTAATCATTTGATCTTTATCAATCAATTCATGGGTCCCGACCCGCATCATTTGATTTTATGGACGGTTAGAATAAAGATGGTGGACCCCATTCATCTGGGTCCCACTTAAAATATTTGGTCAATTTGTTAGGTCTACGATCATTTGATCCTTTGATCTTTTTAAATCAATTCATGGGTCCCATCCCGCATAATATGGTTTTTTGGACGGTTAGAATAGATATGGTGGACCCCATTCATCTGGGGGTTCCACTTAAATAGGTTATGTTTGGTCAATTTGTGAGGTCTATGATTATTTGATCCTTTGATCTTTATCAAGCAATTCATGGGTCCATCCCGCATCATATTGTTTCATGGATGGTTAGAATATAGATGGTGGACCCCATTCATCTTGGGGGTCCCACATAAATAGGTTTGGTTTGGTCAATTTAAGAGGTCTATGATCATTTGATCATTTGATCTTTATCAATCAATTCATGGGTCCCGGCCCGCATCATTTAATTTTATGGACGGTTAGAATAAAGATGGTGGACCCCATTCATCTGGGTCACACTTAAAAATATTTTGTCAATTTGTTAAGTCTACGATTATTTGATCCTTTGATCTTTCTTAATCAATTCATGGGTCTCATCCCGCATAATATAGTTTTATGGATGGTTAGAATAGAGATGGTGGACCCCATTTATCTGGGGTTCCACTTAAATAGGTTAGGTTTGGTCAATTTGTGAGGTCTATGATCATTTGATCCTTTGATCTTTATCAAGCAATTCATGGGTCCCAGCCCGCATCATATGGTTTTATGGACGGTTAGAATATAGATGGTGGACCCCATTCATCTTGGGGGTCCCACTTAAATAGGCTAGGTTTGGTCAATTTGAGAGGTCTATGATCATTTGATCTTTATCAATCAATTAATGGGTCCCGGCCCGCATTATTTGATTTTATGGACGGTTAGAATAAAGATGGTGGACCCCATTCATCTGGGTCCCACTTAAATACATTTGGTCAATTTGTTAGGCGTACGATCATTTGATCATTTGATCTTTCTTAATCAATTCATAGGTCTCATCCCGCATAATATGGTTTTATGGACGGTTAGAATATAGATGGTGGACTCCATTCATCTTGGGGGTCCCACTTAATTAGGTTAGGTTTGGTCAATTTAAGAGGTCTATGATCATTTGATCATTTGATCTTTATCAATCAATTAATGGGTCCCAGCCCGCATCATATGATTTTATGAACGGTTAGAATAGAGATGATTGGACCCCATTCATCTTGGTCCCACTTAAATATATTAGTCAATTTGTTAGGTCTATGATCATTTGATATTTCTTAATCAATTCATGTCTCACCTAAAGAATAAAACATTTGAAAAAAAACATAAAGATCAAATTAGCAACAAAAAAAAGGACTCACAAGTTTACTAATTAATAAATTTATTAAAAATAATTCATATCACTCTCTGCATTTGGTGGTTTCGTGGTTATCCACGGGGTTTTGCTAGTAATACTATAAACATCAAATCTAAACCAGTAGAATCTGATACCAAGGAAGTTGTGATCATGTGGGGCACCCCATCACAAAACGAGTTGTGGTCATGTGGGGCACCCCATCACAAAACGATCCAACAGGACTCTCATCAAAGATATGGCAATCTTTCACGGTAATGCATGATACATTGGAGGAACTTAATGCGAGCCTTAATGCATGTCCAATGACGGGAGGCAAATTTCATTAAGAGAACTACAAACAAAGTTGTTGATCTGCTGTCAAAGATGGAACTCCCTACCCCAATTGTGTTCCCATCATTTCTCCCACCTGGGGCACATGAACAATACCTCCAAGATCTTCAGATAGCAACAACATATCGGCAGATGTTTGGTCCGTTCCAGGCTCAACCATCACCTCCCTCTGCAAGCTTCGTTTTTTATGTTGCACAATGTGTGAGCGGCCTTAGAGTTACTGCGAAAGGGTCCTCCTCTGCAAGCCTTAATGCCCATCCAGAATGGTGTATCTGCAGGTGTAGAATGTTTTGTCAAGCTCGAATCTCTTGCTTTTGTATTCTGTTGGTCTATCCTGGGTTGTTTGCTTTCTTGTTAAGTTGTACTGGTGTTTGTGTTGTGGACTTCACCCTTTGTCAATGAAAACTTCCCTTTCTAGCAAATAAATAAATAAAATATATATCCAATCACAAACCCTAAGGTCACATTTGTGATTTGTGTAACCAGTTTCCATGAAAAAGGTACCGATTTTCCTCAAAATCATGGTTTTCATGTGTTTGGTGTAGCTAAAGTCCACGGAAATAGGATTTCGCCACGTTATTTTTTTTTTTTTTTTTTTGCAGGAAGCCCATAATTCTGATTCCCATGGGGGAGTATTAGACTTCCATTTTTGTAGAAAAATTACCCCCATGTTTAAACCTTGTTTCCTCCCGTCTTCCATAAAATGGGATGACAAATAAGGACTAGAAGCTTTAGCAAAAAACAAAGAACAAGATCTCCAAGGCCGCCCTGAAGCTCATCTCCACCTTACTATAAGAGATAAGGTGGGGACCCTCACATCCATATCCAATGCTATATATATCGCAAGACCTCTACACAAATGTGCACTAAGTTTTTCCATAGAAATCCCTTAAATTTGAGCCCAAAAATTTACCAAAACAAAAGCCTCAACCTTCGTTTAGGATATTTTTCCTTTTTCATTAAATTTTGCAGATTTCAATATTTCCTATACAAGAAGCTAAAATAGCCTTAGAAGCCTTTTCAAAACCCTTCAAATCCAACCCAAAATAACCCAGCCCTAGACCATACAAGCCCCTAGGCTTTTTCATAAAAGCTATACCCATTAAAACCCAAAGTTACTCCCCACAACCAGCCCTAGCTAATTTTCTGTCCAAAAATTTTCTAAATGTTTTTCCCTATTTAAACTACTCACAGAAAAGCATAAATGACCCATTTCCCCCATTCCCCAATATATCATCTACCCTCATTAATCATATCCAAACCCTAGTGCTTATAACCCAAAAGTGCACAAGACCAACTGTTAGACTACGTCAGCCACTCAAAATAACGCGTATTCCTTCTCACTATATACAACTTAACACCTTCAGTCTGATCCAAACCTTTTCAAATTCTCTTCATCTACTTCTTAAAAAAAGAAAAAAAAAAAAGGAATTGAAGCCTCGAAAGAAACATTTGCAAATGGTCATTTTGACCCCGGAACAAGTTAATCAATCTCTAATTTGATACAGTACAAGTCGAATTTCTACCAAAATCACCACTAGCTATGCTTTGTTAATAGTAAATGTCAATCAAATTAGGGATGACATTGCATGTCTTCCACAAATTTTAAAGTTGTTAACTCGAACTTATACACGATTACAAATCTCGAGCACAACCATATAAGACAACAATCATTGAAAAGATAAACATCGGGAGGGAGAACCCAATTTCCTAAATTAATGTAATCAACGTCCTCAAAATATTCATAAAAATCTGGTTTCCTCTTCCTCAATACTTTAAAATTTTGGTTTGTTCTTCCTCAATACGATGGATAGATGACACAGAAACATTCATGGATTGACTAATGTACATAGAGAATATGCTTTCTCAAAAACACATCACAAATGGACATAAGGTGACACTAATAGCTACCAAATTTTGCGTGGATGGATTTGCAGCGGCGAGGGAGATGGTAAAATATGGATCAGGTGGAGACATCAGCAGAAATGAATCTGATACAATAAAATTCCTTCGGCACAAGTAGCAAAGGGACTTGCTTTCCAATCTACATGACTCTTAAGTAGGATAACAAATCAATGGTTAAGTACATAGGGATTTTTCCTAATTCAAGGCGTCCAATCAAAGGATGTCGTGATCCACATAGGTAAATTATGGCCTTATATTGGACATATGATAACATTTTTGGCTTCTTGCAACACCCAAATGGTAAACAACAGAAAATTTCCTTCGGTTGTACAACGACGTCTGCAAGAACGGTGTTCGGCCATCAACAAAGTTACTATGAACAATACACTCCGAATCCATGAGTTGTTTCTATTCCCTTTCTCTGGTTCCATCCCCCTTGTCTTAGTCCAAGGTGGTCTTGTTTCTTCTTCTGGGTCATGGATAAAGGTAAAAAGATTTGTGAGGACTATATATATATATATCCATCCCGATAGAGAACTAGTTGGGGGCTCAGACCAGGCTACTTGAAGAAGATTATTAGGTTGGTCACACTCATAGCTGCAGGCAACAGAACGAGGAACACTGTAAAGAGTATGAGTTTTCTGACTGTTGTGTACGTACTTGAAGAAGTGCAAATACTTGCGATTGATCAACCATGCCACACAAGAGAGAGACAAGAATTTTACATAGTTCGACAAAACCACCTACGTCCATGGCAAGAGAGCTGATAGATTGAAGAATACAAGACATAAACCAACATTGACAGCGAAGGTGAGAATGACGAGGTTTTTTGTGTTAGATTGTACGTCCTCAATCCAATGGATGATGAAATAAATAAATTTATTTTATTAATTAATTTCTATTTTCATGCTCTATTCATGTGATTGATGGTATTTTATTATCTGATTGCACATAACTAATACAAAATGATATGGTTGTTCATTAGATGAACCAGAGCTCACAAGTATATTAAATGCAATCCATGTGTGTGGATGAGATTCATATACAGGAGACATTGATCACAAGTCTTATACTCGAAGTATTTTCACAAATAGTGGTGACACTGGACATCTCATTTGAAAAAGTTTTAGCACTATAATTACTATGAGATAGTATGTTTTATCTTAATCATCATAGTGTAAGATTCTGGATTACTGTGCTAGTACATTGGATTTATTGAAGGACCATGAGTAGCACATTGTCCAAATCTGTCTATGATTAAAGTATTGCTCTCAAAATTCCCATGTAATAGCCTATCAATCATGAGAGATTAATGGGATCAAGTTTCTACTATGCATTTACTTTGAGTTACCAATGAGCGAGGCCAACTGTCGGTCAATACCTCTGTATCTTGGGTACGTGGTAGTAGGACTGTGGGGATATATAATTCTCAAGATTGAATCTATCATCTTAGAGAGAAATATCTCATTATGCCAATTAATAAACTTTATCATTGGTAAGTGCGCACCCATCTCAATTTAGAGTTACTTGGATGGTACTGATGATTACAGTGATTAACTGGGTCACAGATATAATAAGATGTGGATCTAATTTGGTTGGATTGATTTATTCCAATAGATCCATAGATATAATTGATGAAAGGCCCTACTTGTAGTAATTGGGAAGTTTAGGGTATTCTTGTAAATATTCCTAAGATTGAAGTACAATTGCATTTATTTAGTGGAGTTATTTGTAATTAATTGTGGGTATGGGGCTGGCATGAGATGTGGGATCCAGATCTTCAGTTGGAGCCAGTTTTCTAAGGAATCCCTAGTGGTCCACATGACAGTCCTAAGAAGAGAAGGTTACTAATCGAATTGGAACTCTTAAGGAAATGAGGAGTAGGACACATATACTAATATTCGAAGTGTGACTTCTAATTTTATCCAAACAGGAAGTTGCCAAAACCTATATATAGAGGAGAGGGTGGACGTACAAGGGTATCCCACACCCAAGCTTGGACGTCCACTTCTTTCTCTTTCTCCTTTCTCATCTTCTCTCCTCTAGCTTCCTACAAGGGTGCCTAGGGTTTTCTTCTTATCTGAGATCCCACCATTCTCTTTTAAGTTCTCTAACAAGAGGGATATAGCATGGAAGAACACTAAGGAAAAGGAGATCTAATCTACAAAAAGGGTTTTTATGGAATCAAATATTCAAGTTCTCGAATTTGAGCACAACCAAGCCCCTCAGGTATAAATATACATCCAGTTTCTTTTAGTAGATATTGTTATGCTTGTTTGCTTTTCTTGATTTGTCCTTTTGAATAGATCTTTGATCATAATAAATGAGATTAGGGTTTTACATCTTTGGATTGGGTTCTTGGCCTTTTTGGCATTTGATCCCTGCATTAAGTGGGTCAAAAGTTTTTAAAAATCCATCCAGAAGGCCCACCTACTTGCAGCAGATTGTTTTTCATGGTAGGGCTTCCATCAAGAAAAGAAGGCTCACAGTCTCACGATTACAATCGTTAGTTAATACTAGCTGGAGCAACTTGCCAAGGGCAATGGTTAATCCTATACTCAAAGATCATTTCTCCTTTCAGTTTGATTCTCAAGAAGAGATAGATAAGGTGTGGTCTAAGGGCCGAGCCATCGATCTTTAAGTGATTATGTGTCTCCAACAAGTTAGGAAGGATCAAGACTTTGCCAATGTCAAGCTGGACAGACTTTCATTCTGGGCTCAAATTGACAACTTTGCCCGTTATTGGGATGACGAACACTGGAAGATGGGTTTATATTAGGTATGAAAACCTCCCTGCTATTTACAAGTTTTATGGGCTAATCAACCATAGGGAAGATGAATCTGATGAGAGCTATACCCTTTTAAATATCCCTAGTGGTCTTAGTGCTTGGCCTGAGATGCCCATTCAAGGATGTGATGAACTTTCGAAGAGAGAATAACAGAGCAGTGGCATAACATTACTTACTGTAAGTGCCTAAAAACCACAGACTTGATTAGAAGGGGTTAGGAACTCCTAGAGAACCTTGATGCAGATTGGTTGCCTGCCTGAAACTTGAAAAAGGGGAGAACAAGAAAAAGGCAGTCGTTAGAGACCCTGGCTGTGGGCAGCGCAAGGCCCTCCGATGCCTAAGTCAGTTCAAGAACTCAACAGTAGGATGGAGGGATAAGAGAGACAGAGTAAGGGCTCAAGAGTGGTCTACCGGTTACCTTGGTTGGGAGAGAGTTTCTCTATTCATAGATGAAGTCTCCATGATATAGGACAATGGGGCCTATTGACTTGAACTGTACTTTGAGACGTACAATCTTATCAGCCCACATTTCTTTAAATGAAAGTCTAGTCCGCCCGCCATTCAATAAATGACAGCCCGATTGGGCCCACCTTTCATTAAATGATGGTCCAATCGGCCCACAATTCATTAAATGAGTGTTAGAACGCGACCCCATATTTCCTGGTTTAATGTGGTTTGAATCGTGGATTTATTTTCTAAGTGGGATTAGTGGTTGTTTGATTGAGTTTCTAAGTTGGTCTACCTTTTCTTTGATTGTGGAGAGATTCTCTTTGATTTCTAAAAATTTCCATTTTAGCTCTTTTTGACTAATCTCGTCATTTCCTACAACTTTCGTGTTCACTCCGTGCCCATTCGAAACCCCAAAAATTAGTTTTTCCAGCCTTGGGGGCAAAATTAGTCTTTTTGACACAAAATCTGGACCCAACCTGAATTTGAGGTCTCAGAACCATGCCAAAATTATACGTTTTCCAAACTAAATTTTATGAGAAACATTTCCATCTTCTTTGTCGATCACATCCGAGGCCCAGAAATCGATCTTTTAACCATTGGAATCCCAAAGTTTTCATTATTTTGATCCCTTTGACCAAACGTTGACTTTTTCTGTGGACCCCGGAATGTTAGGAATTTTGTGTATTGTAATTTGATGGATGCATATCATTTTAATCATCATTTGATTTCTCACACTTGCATTATTTTAGAAAACATTGAAATCTTATTTTATCCATGCATTGTTTTTAAAATATGGTAAAACTCATGTTTTATGCATGAATTGGTTTTAATTTTGGATGCAATTGATTTTATAAAAGGAATTTCAAAATTCAAGCTTAGCCTAAATTTTAAAGTTTCAAATGATTTTTGGCTTTTTATGTTTCATGATTTTAAAATATTTAGAATGATTTAAATTCATGTTTCCAAGCTTGATTTAGTGGCCCAAAGATCCCACAAAGAAATCTCTTTAAATATGCAAAAAATGGGATTTTTGGTCCTTGGGCTCGGGTCGACCCGCAGTGTGGTCGGTCGACCGAACCCATGCCTTCGGTCGACCGAAGTCACTGTGGGTCGACCGAGAAAGTGTCCGTTGAGCATTTTTCAAACGGTCTGATTTTTGACCGTTAAGGGTCGGTCGACCGAGCCAAGCTGGGGGTCGACCGAGGACACGCAGGAACTCAACTTTTGAGTATAAAAAGGGGTTCATTCCCATTGAAAAAGTGTTGAATATTTTTGGAGCTTCCAAGCCTTCTTGGAGGTGTTTGAAGAGAAGATAAAGGGGATGAACCAAGGGGATTAAGAAGGTCATTAAGGAAGCTAAAGCTTGGATCATGAAGTTAAATCTCCAAGTAAGCTTTGCTTAATTTAATCATATGTTTCATGCTTGGTTTTAAATCTTTGGTAAATGTTTTTAGCATGATAACTATGATGAAATGAATTCATTACTTCCATTCAATCTTTCATATTAAGTTGTAATGAATTCTTTTCTTTGATTCAAACTTAGTTTAGTTTTAAACTTTGTTAAACATGTTATGTTTAAAACTTTGATTTCTTTATAACATGTTAATTTAACTTGTTTGAATCATCATTGTTGTTTTCAATCTTTTTAAAACCTTTGTTAAATCTTGTTTTTGAAAACAACACTACAAATGCATCACATGTTTAAGCCAAATTAATTTCATACAACTTGTGAGCCTTTATTTTTTAAATCATCAACAAGTTAGTATTTGTTCATGTGATTTGCATTTAAAGTTCAATCAATTCTTTCTATGTGCTTTAATCTTTGAATTGCTTGAGCATATATTCATTAGACTTTACTTTTTAAACTTGATTGAAGTTGTCACACACACACCTCATTAGCATACATCTTTGCACTCATTAGTGTGTTGTGTGAGTTTAGTTTTCACTTTCAAATTAGCCTATTAAAGAGGCATTGTAATTGTGCTTTAATTGTAATCTCTTAGAGTGTTCTTTGGAAGACACTTTCTTTGAGAAATCATTTCATTGTAAGGTTATTGCTAAGCCTTGGAAAGCATACATTGTAGAGGTTATTGCTAAGCCTTGGAAAGCATCTTGTAGAGGTTATTGCTTAGCCTATTGGAAAAGCATATTAGTGGAAATCCGGTGGGGTGTGAGAGCACAAGCCGGTAGTGGATGTAGGCACGTTGGCCGAACCACTATAAATATTGTGTTGTGGTGCATGCTCTTGTGATGATTGTATGTATTTAGCTTCCGCATTGTGCTTGTTATCATCACTAGTGACTAGTTAGTTTATAGAAAATTAAATTGGTCATAGTTAGTCACTATTAGTAGCTCACCCTATTCACCCCCCCTCTAGGGTTAGGATCTTGGACTCCCACAAGGACTTTCAATTGGTATCAGAGCCTCGTGCTCTAATATTAGGATCAAGTGTTTGGAGCTCTTGATTAGGTGTAAAAACCTAGAGTCAAAACCCTAGTGTTTGTGCTTACATGAAAATCATAAAAATGGATTCCACTAGTTTAGACTTTGTAGATTCTTCTAGATCCCTTCTTCCATCTATTGGAGATTCAAACATCAAAATTAAAGAATCTCAACTTAAATTGAAAGAAGAAGAAATTAAAGAAAATGAAGATGATATTCAACAAGCTTATGAAGAATATATGCTATATCCTTGAAGCTTGCCAAGAGTAATAAAAAATTAAGAGAAGAATCTAAAAGACTAAACAAAGAATTAGTCTCTTCTAAAGATGAACTTAGAGAAAAAGAGGAAGCTTTAAATTGTGTAGACTCTAAGTTCATGATCTCTTTGCATAACCTATCTAATATCCAAGATGAACTAAATGAAATTAAAATAGGTTATGACAATCTCAATAAGGAAAATTCTAAACTAAGAGATCAATTACAAAGGCAAGACAAAGACTTTAACAATCTTGAATCTAAGTCAAGTGTCTCTAAGGAAAATTTATCTAATGCTCAAATTGAACTAAATAAAATAAAGATAAATTGTGATGAGCTTAAGAAAGAAAATTTAAGTCTAAGAGATACTTTAAAAAGACAAGATGAGAACATTATCCATTTAAGATCCAAGTTGACAATTTCAATGGAAAACTTGTCAAATGCTCAAAATAATTTAAACACCTTAGAACTTGGATCTAATGTTGTTAATGAACTTGAAATGAAGTTAAAACTTGCCAATGAAGAGCTAATCAAATTTAAGGGAATTGAACAAGAACTAACTAAAGCTAAAAATGAGAATTCAACCCTTAAAACCAAAGTCACTCAACTTGAAACATACAAACAAAAGTATGAGTGCAAATTTACCCAAAGTGAAGAAAGATTGGAAAAGTTATTTAAATTGGGTAAATCAAAAGGAGATAGGACGGGTCTTGGATTTGATAGGAATACCTCATATGACCCTAAATTCACCAACACTTTTGTGAAAGGTGAGTCCTCATTCTCTAGCACTCACACTTCTTTGCCCATGTCTAAATGTAATTATTGTGGCATTGAAGGACATTTTAGGTTTGAGTGCAAACAAAGAAGAAGCAATGTGTCTAAATCCATATTTGAACCAAAGAAAGGTAAATCAAATTCTATGATGGATAAGACACCAAAAACCAAGGAGAACTCCATGAAGCTTAAACAAGTAAAATCAATTAAGAAGGAGTCTCCTAAAATAGATTCTAAAAAGATTAAACAAGTTAAATCAAGTTTAAAAGAATCTATAAATAAAAAGGTTCTCAACCTACCTCCCTTAACTCAACAAATGAAAGAACTTTTGAAGAAAGTTGCAAAGATAAATTTGAAATTCAAAAGTCAATTAAAGGGAGGAGATAAGAAGAAAAGAAAAATGGTTCAAACCCCAAAGAAGCAAACTCACCAAAAGACTAATCACCAATCTAAGCTAAACTTAGTTAAATCTATATCTCATGGTGATAAGTCTAAGTTAATAATTTATCAAGTTAAATCTCCTAGAGTTAGTGAGAAGTTTAAGTTAGACCTCAAAGTTCATCCATCCCAAGACCTTAGGTGGATTCCCAAAGTTAGACAAATAGACAACCTTAGGGCCTTGGACCTCATTGACCAACCTAACCTTAATAGTTAAATCTTTTTGTTGGTCATGATTGCATTTGCATTTTATGTTCTTTCTTAGTTACATTTTTTAAAATGCATTTGTTTCTTTATGATCATTTGATTTTGTCTTCATGTACTTCCCTAAGTCACATATCATGGTTTTCAAAATCATTTGATTGTATTTCTCACATGTTAGATTTGCTTTTTATAGTCACATCTTGTTTGCATTTCTACATGTTCAATTGATTATGGGTTCAAAGCTCTCATAGCTAGATCTTTCATAATCGATTGATGTTGCAATATCATTTGTTTGTATGTCTTAGTTAGATTATTTTGAAAAACAAATGACTTAAATCAATTTAATTTTTCCATGAATTTTTAAGTTATACTTTCACATGGAAAATTACTTTGAAAAGATCAACTTGTATGTTTTCCAATTAAGTTATATCTTTTAAAATGCAAGTTGAATGGTTTTTAAATCAAATTGTATGATTCTTGGTAGTGATATTGCTTAGAATACAATTTGATGTTTGATAAGGTGCTTTCCTTATTTTCATATACATTATGCCCATTGTTAGATTTTGTTTATGATTTGAAGATTGCATGAATGGAAATGCTTTAAAACTTTTTGTTGTATTCATCAAAGCATGTTCCATGTTTTCATTTCCTTATGCTTTTGCTTATGTCATCCTTTAATGGAAATGAATGTTGTGATAGACTATTTGCATGTTTGCTCTTTTAGTTACATTCTTTATGCAAATGTTTTATTTGTTCCATGTATGGTTGTGTTCTTTAATTATTTTTTTTTTGTAACCATACTAGAACCCAAATCCATCCTTTATGCTTTCTAGTCATTTTTGTGAAATGGATGGTTATGATGTTTGATTCATGTGTATTTGTCATACTTATACATGTTTCAACCTCATAGTAGTGTTTGATCATATGAACCTCTTTGAAATTCATTTCTTGAATTACATAGTTATATCATTAAAGTGATGAATATTCATTTATGTTGCTTGATGGAATCTTGTGTTTGTCACATGCTTGCTCTCAAACATGTTCCATATTCAATTGGTAATCAAATGATATTCAATTAGTATAACTTCCAATTGATGTTATATATTTGTGATAAACCTTGTGCACATTGGATTAAACTTGATAGTAATATGTCTTTGTTCCATGTCACATTCCATTAGCTTCATAAATGGTCATGTTTGCCACCTCTCTTGCTTATTTGGTTAAATCTCGTGACCACCATGTTTATGTGTTAATAATCTTGGTTGGTTAATGATTGAGGTAGGCATCATGGTTTGAATTTCATTTCACTCATCTTACACTTGATAGTCATATTTTATGATTGAGTGAAATGATTTCAAAATTTACATAGCATATGATTTTCATCGTTATATTATTTGATGCTATGTTTAGTAAACTCCTTATCATCATGGATAGCTCTAACTTGGATTAATCCTTCTAGTTACATTCCTTAAGTCCATTTTAGAGTGATTGAGCTAATAAGTCATACTCTTAAATCTCAACTGATATGGTTCTTATTTCAATTGATATCCATGATAGATTAACCTTTTGACCTTGCTCTTCAACTTTCCTTAAGCTTATAGGTCAATTGGTTTCTCTCCAATTTGGTAAATTGATCATTGAGCCTTATAGTTAATCATTATCAATTGGTATCTAATCCTTCCCTTGAAGTTATCCCTCAATTGGTTAAACCATCTTCTTCTTGCATCTAATAGTTATATTCTTGTCAAAAGTATGACAAAAGAAGATTATGGATTGAGGGGGAGTAAACCTTCTAAGGAAGCATTAGAGATGATCAAATTCACCATTGCTATTCCCTTATAACTTACTCACATGCATAATAGCCTGTTAAGTATTTCATTTTCGATTTCATTTGTTAACAGGTGCTACTAAAGGTATTTTCCTTGTTTCATGTGTGTAGGTACCTTTCTTCAATTGCTACCTTTGCAATTTAATGGCAAAGGGGGAGAAAGGATTAAGGGGGAGAAAATGCTCTAGCTACCCAAAAAGGGAGAAAGATCAAAGGGGGAGAGAGCATTCAATGGCAAAGGGAGAGAAAGACCAAGGAGAGAGAGTGCTTGGTCTAAGGGGGAGAGAAGATAAAAGAAAGAAAGCTTGGAGCTAAGGACAAGAAGAATGAAGATCAAAAGAGCTAAAGCCCAAGCTAAGTGAAGTAGCATCCGAAGATTTCAAGCCGTGTCAAGCCAAGGAGCTAAAGACTTAGTGTGAGGTTTAGTGTTAAGTTAAGGTTTGCCATCAAATTGCAAAGGGGGAGATTGTTAGGAATTTTGTGTATTGTAATTTGATGGATGCATATCATTTTAATCATCATTTGATTTCTCACACTTGCATTATTTTAGAAAACATTGAAATCTTATTTTATCCATGCATTGTTTTTAAAATATGGTAAAACTCATGTTTTATGCATGAATTGGTTTTAATTTTGGATGCAATTGATTTTGTAAAAGGAATTTCAAAATTCAAGTTTAGCCTAAGTTTTAAAGTTTCAAATGATTTTTGGCTTTTTATGTTTCATGATTTTAAAATATTTAAAATGATTTAAAATCATGTTTCCAAGCTTGATTTAGTGGCCCAAAGATCCCACAAAGAAATCTCTTTAAATATGCAAAAAATGAGATTTTTGGTCCTTGGGCTCGGGTCGACCCGCAGTGTGGTCGGTCGACCGAACCCATGCCTTCGGTCGACCGAAGTCACTGTGGGTCGACCGAGAAAGTGTCCGTTGAGCATTTTTCAAACGGTCTGATTTTTTACCGTTAAGGGTCGGTCGACCGAGCCAAGCTGGGGGTCGACCGAGGACACGCAGGAACTCAACTTTTGAGTATAAAAAGGGGTTCATTCCCATTGAAAAAGTGTTGAATATTTTGGAGCTTCCAAGCCTTCTTGGAGGTGTTTGAAGAGAAGATAAAGGGGATGAACCAAGGGGATTAAGAAGGTCATTAAGAAAGCTAAAGCTTGGATCATGAAGTTAAATCTCCAAGTAAGCTTTGCTTAATTTAATCATATGTTTCATGCTTGGTTTTAAATCTTTGGTAAATGTTTTTAGCATGATAACTATGATGAAATGAATTCATTACTTCCATTCAATCTTTCATATTAAGTTGTAATGAATTCTTTTCTTTGATTCAAACTTAGTTTAGTTTTAAACTTTGTTAAACATGTTATGTTTAAAACTTTGATTTCTTTATAACATGTTAATTTAACTTGTTTGAATCATCATTGTTGTTTTCAATCTTTTTAAAACCTTTGTTAACTCTTGTTTTTGAAAACAACACTACAAATGCATCACATGTTTAAGCCAAATTAATTTCATACAACTTGTGAGCCTTTATTTTTTAAATCATCAACAAGTTAGTATTTGTTCATGTGATTTGCATTTAAAGTTCAATCAATTCTTTCTATGTGCTTTAATCTTTGAATTGCTTTGAGCATATATTCATTGGACTTTACTTTTTAAACTTGATTGAAGTTGTCACACACACACCTCATTAGCATACATCTTTGCACTCATTAGTGTGTTGTGTGAGTTTAGTTTTCACTTTCAAATTAGCCTATTAAAGAGGCATTGTAATTGTGCTTTAATTGTAATCTCTTAGAGTGTTCTTTGGAAGACACTTTCTTTGAGAAATCATTTCATTGTAAGGTTATTGCTAAGCCTTGGAAAGCATACATTGTAGAGGTTATTGCTAAGCCTTGGAAAGCATCTTGTAGAGGTTATTGCTTAGCCTATTGGAAAAGCATATTAGTGGAAATCCGGTGGGGTGTGAGAGCACAAGCCGGTAGTGGATGTAGGCACGTTGGCCGAACCACTATAAATATTGTGTTGTGGTGCATGCTCTTGTGATGATTGTATGTATTTAGCTTCCGCATTGTGCTTGTTATCATCACTAGTGACTAGTTAGTTTATAGGAAGTTAAAATTGGTCATAGTTAGTCACTATTAGTAGCTCACCCTATTCACCCCCCCTCTAGGGTTAGGATCTTGGACTCCCACAAGGACTTTCACGGAAGTATGTCAATATTAACCTTATTGAAAAGATAATATTATTTCGGACACTTTTCATGTTTTAAGTTTCTTGATCCGAGGTCTAGAAAACCCTCTGATTTCCATTTGCAAGTTTTAAGTGTGGTGGGGCCCACACCCACCCGTTATAAGTACCACCACTCCTCTCCCTCATCTCTCCCAATCGTTCCGGCTGAGAGAGGCGGTGACTGTGTAGGAAAATGGGGATTTTCCATCCCCTTTCTTCTTCTCTTGTTTTCTCTCCCTAATCCCACCTCCAAGCTTACAAAATAGAGAGTTGAGCCCATCTTCTTCTTCCCCTCATTTCAAGCTCTCCATTGATGCCATTTGAAGAGAAAACCAGCCATCTTAGGATCCTCTTTGAGCTAACTTTGTGCATTTGAAGACCTTCCATGTAAGCAATCTCTTCCTTCTTCTAAATATGTGTTTTCCTAGCCCATGAGACTCTCCATCTCCATTATTGGAAGCTTTCTCTTTGTATTTCTTGGTTTTGACATTTTAGGGCTTGTTTTGGGGGGTTTTTGCATAGGCTGTGAATTCTTGGCTTGGAATGTGATTAGAGGTTGATTTGCTAGCTTTGGACCTAAGGTAAGTGGTTGAAATGATATATTGATGTATTTCATGCTTTATGCACATATTTGGTTTTCATTAATGACTTTTGATTTGCTTAAACCCTGTTTCATGCTATACCTTTCATTGACTTCGAAATACTCTTGTTAAAGTATCTTTCTAGCTCATTACTTTCTTAAGAATGTCACATTGATTGCATTTAGTTTTGATTTACAAGATGTATGGAGTTTTACGTGCTTTGGATGATGAAATGAGATGGAATGATGAGGGTGATTCGTAGAATGTTTGATGAAGGTTGAATGGGGTTTAAATGAGGTTTTGAGACCCTCAGATGTATGTATAAAAGGATGCTCAAAAGAGAATGAACGGTGGAGGAGAAGAAGAGCCGAACTATACGCAGAAAACAGGTTTCTGGACAGTTCGCTCGAGCGACCTTGACACATCGCTCGAGCAAACCCGTCATAGAACCACGTTGGCTCGAGCCAACCTTCTGATCACTCGAGCCAACCTGATCTGAGCAGGTCCGCTCGAGCGAACCTTGGTCCGCTCGAGCGAACCCCAAACAGAGAGCAGTTCGCCCTAGCGAACTTTCCAATCCGCTCGAGCAAACTGCCTGTCAGGCCCGGTTCAATACTTGAAGACTTGAAACACTGTTTTTAGGCTTGGAGAGGTACTGTTTGGAGCCCCAATGCAATGTAAGGCATCGTATGAAGTCCGAAGGAAGGAGAAACCCCATTATGGAAATTCGTTGAGAATTTCTAGACTTTTCAATGTGTATAACGATCCGAAATGTCTCTAATTCTTAAAAAGTGTCAATTTATATCATGACCGACATACGGGACCCTATTCACACTGATCCAAATCTTGAAACCTCAATGTTTAGCCCGGAAATGTATGAAAACCCACTCGTATTTGATTTTAACCAAACTTTTACTCTTGGATATCAAAACCACGTTATGTGACTAGACTTGCCCCAAGAGCATTGAAAGCATTGTTTTAGCATATTGCTAGTTCGTTTATGCCTGTCTCGATACTAATGTGTTTTGTGCCTACGGGTACCCCGTCCCGTTTATATGTATCTATTGGTTTTGATTTTCCACATTTGACCTATGTCGGCACCACTAAGCTTGAATAACCTTGTCGGTTTGATCCACTGACTTGGAGATCCCCCGCCCGCCCCGCCAGCTGCAGCATGGTTCCCGCCCTGCCCCGATATACCTGGTTCGCTACCGTGGTCCCGCAGAGTATTATATGTATAAAATTATTGACTCTCCTCACCTCGTGTGACTGAGGTCAATGTCCCGATGTGCTCTCATCACTTTAGTGAGAGAGGAATTAGCTTAATGTGGTTGCCTCCCGTCTTCACGATTGCGGCCCCCCTGAAGAAGGGTGATTAAAAGGGTCTGCATGTGGACTGGGTTTGCAATGTGAGAAATACCTAAGAGGATTTAGCTTAATGTGGTTGCCTCCCGTCTTCACGATTGTGGCCCCCCTAAAGAAGGACGACTAGAAGGGTCTGCATATGGACTGGATTTGCAATGTGAGGAATACCTATTTTGCCAGATGTACATGCTTTAAATGAATCCCCGATTTGTTAAATGTTCATGCTTGTACATGTTTTAAATGAATTCTCGTTTTGTCAAATATTCATGCTTTACAGGAATACATGTTTCGTCAAATATTAATGTTTACACCCATTTTATAGGAATATAGGAGTTTGTCAGATATCCGTGGTTTTCTATACTTTTTTATTTACGTATGGCTTTGATCGAGTAACATGATGTATCACATGTTTGTTCTTCAGTATATTGTTTATATCTTTTCACCTACTTGCCAGACCGTCGTGTCTGACCCACTACTTTGGTACTCAAGTCCAGATTTCTTGCCTGAGATGAGTGCACGTTTTGGCTATGGAGCCATGAGCTTGCAGGTGGTTTTGTCGGCTACGTTGTGTAGACATTGAGTTTGACATCGGAGCTACGACACATATGGGGTAGTGATTATTAGCTTGTTATTGTATGGCTTCTATTAGCCTTTTCCTCGGATTTTAACTAATACACATTGTTATTTGTAACTTGAACATCTATGGGAATGTAATATCCAGTTACCATCAGCTCCGTATTTTGTTATGATGGTTGATTCCAGTCTGATATGTTCATTGTTATGATAGCTATATGCTAGAGGTTTAGTGCGACACGAAATCCAATGGCCACGGACTTCGGGTCGCAATGCCACGAAAGCTTCCGCAAAAATATTCAAGATGTGTTGGAACGTGCTATCCTCACACAGGCGGATTTGGGAGAAACATAATTATTATTTAACTCCCAAATTTCACGGCCCCTCGGGTTTGGGGTCGTGACAATGAGGGTCTAATCGGGCCTTACCCTGTTTGGTCTTTTCGGCGGTAGTCCCATCGGACCTTGCTTGGAACCTTGCCCTGATGGAGACGTGGCCGCTGGATCCTAATCAGTCTGATCTTATCTGGGATTCTAGGCAGCTAAGATGTCTTCTCAGCTTCATCCGCGCATCCCCTAGTCATGTCATATGTCTCATGACGTGGCTGAATCTCCAAGGGAGTCCGGCTACTTGTACCTGTTTCGGCTAGCTTCCTGGCATTCCCTTAAAGCTCCGTAGCAGTTAAGTATGTGGATACCGAGGTGCTTGACCGAGGCCAGGATACAATGCCGGGATCAGGGACAACCAAGGTCGGGGATGATCTTGATCTCGGCTGATGCCCTGGTATCACTACCGAGGTGTGTATGGCTAAGATAGAGACATAATTAGCTGGCATTACCTCCGAAGCTATGTAATATCGGCCTCTTAGGAGATGCCCCTAGCTTCTGAGCTCTTAGAGCCAACTCTATGAGGTCGGAAGCTATAAGTCGGGAGAATTCTCAGAGATCGGTGGTGGAAGGCTGTCATTGAAGTCGTTGGTAGGGAATGCACTACCGAGGTCCTATCTGCCCGGGCTAGGATGCTTCATCCTTTTTGATGGACAACGTTCATGCTCGGTGCTACCGAGGTCGGTGGACGTGGGAGTCCGTTGGGTACGACCCTTTCGCGCCCAGGGGGCAGAAGCGGGTATCAATATTTTTTTGTGTGGGTATGCCAGATTTTCTATTTTTACTTGAAATTGTAAGTGGTAATCCGGAGATCGACCTTCGCAAGTAAAAAGAAAATCAACTTCTTTTAAGTTTTCCATTGCACATATATTTAAGTAAAGAGACATTTTCTTGATTTCCCCTGAAAGGCAATTTTTTGGCATTTATTGCCGATTTTTGGCGTTTATAGCCGATTTTGGCATTTATAGTCGATTTTTGGCGTTTATAGCCGATTTTGGCGTTTATAGCAGATTTACAATTCTTATCAATAATGAAAGATAAGAGTTGTGATTTTTGTCTCTTTAGAAAAATACAAACTACAATGAAAAGCAAGAAAAGGAGGATCTAACTTCTCAGGAGATTGTGGGGGACTCGTTCAGATTGACGGTCGCAAGCCATGTGTGGACTTCCCCATCATCCATGCATATGAGAACAGAGGATGCTCTTGAGTCGCTTGGCTTAACTATAACCTTAGATTTTTAGAGGACAAAGACCAAGAGGAGGCCTTATGTCCAATAAAAAGCTAAGTAGACGGACTGAAAAGCCACGTCTAAGCCCTTGGAGGCAGAAGGAGAAGGCAAGGACCTGGGGGGGGGGGGGGGTGGGTTACCCCCAAGGGATTTTGTCACCTTGTAGCGGTGGCCGGTGCAGAACTTCAGCAGAGTTTTCTCTCTTTCTTTCTCTTAGATTTCTGCTTCCTTTTTTTGTCTGGATTTCCGGATTGTCCGAAGTCTATCCCTGGATTGCTTGGGATGCTCTCCTATTTATAGGCTCTTGGTACCCATTTAGGAGGGTTTATGGGCTTTTATTATCATTAAGCCGCATAATGGGAGGAGTTACAAGTTTTAATTCTTTTACTTTGTAACTCCTTTTTCTTGGCTTTTGATTGGCCGGTGGAGATTGAGGGCATTTAATCGCCTTTAATCGCCATGATGGGAGGAGTTTCATAGTTTAAATACCATGAATCAATTGACTTGTAACTCCCGGATGCTTGCTTCTGATTGGGCCATCCAAAGAAATGAATTAATGACTGCAATAAAGTTAGTCAATTAATCGCATTTAAGTAGTCGCCGAGCAGTTGAAGAGTCGCGGGACGTGCCGCGTCTTTTGGGATTCTTCTAACGATGATCATCGATGGATCTTCATGTAGATCGACATCGGATGACCATGTAACTTCAGGTATTGGTTGCCAACAGCGGGTCGGTGCCATCTGTCCTATCGATTCCTGATTTGGCTTCTGAGCGTCAAAGTATGGTCAAATGTTGTCGAAATGACCTGAAATTTGACGTGTAGCCCTTTGTAAGCATTTTGAAGCCGTCCATGTGCTCTTTCTAATGAGTGATGGCATCGGTGGTTCTCGCTGCCGAGAGGCTTGATTTAGCTGTTCAAGGGTTGATGTAGGGTCAAACGTTGTCGGTTTGACTTGGAACTTGACGTGGAGCCTTTTGGATGTATTTTGATACGATCCATAGGCTCTGATCGAAGATTTGGTGTCTCGATGCTTTCGCCACCGGGAGCTCCTTTTCAGCTGCCGGAGAAGCGAAGTTAGGCCAAATGATTTTGAAATGGTCCGAAACTTCTTGTGTACTCCTCTTTTGGCTGTCTTGAAGGTTCTTGCAGTTTTTGTTTGATTCTGACAAGATTTGATTTTTTGGAAGTAGCATTGCCTATTTATGGCAGGTTGCGACTTCATGTAGCTTTTTGGATCTTGAAGAGGCAAAGTGACATTTTTGGTGTCAACACTTATCTTCGGTCTTGGCTGCTGACGCTTCGTCCTTATCCGACGTCGGTTCGCCTGTCCAAGACATTAAATGCCATGCCTTAATCATTGCGGGATACGGGCTGACGGTACCACGTGTCGCTGCCCGATTGGCTGCCCCATCGATTCGAAGAGGCGCGTACAATAGTCGATTCGACATTTTCAAAAGTTGAAATGGCACCATCACGTGGTCGCCCACTTTCGATATAAATAGGGGCGTATTCCTCTTCTTCTTCTTTACTTGCATGTTTCTAGAGAAAGGAGAAGATTTCCAGAGAGCTTGCAGAAGAGAGTGTGTCTGAAGAGAAACGGTGTTGAGACTGAATCTCTGCTGGTTCGAATTCCTTTCCCGCTCTTTGCCCTTGTAAGTTTTTCCTTTCCCGTCTAATTTTTGCCTGCGTTTTAGGGCTTTTTTTTAGGGTTTTCCATTCCCCTTCTAATATTCTTTATTTTTTGTAGAAATGGGGATCTACAGTCATTGGTTAGAGAACCCACTAGCGATCTCTACCTTTAGGACTGCTTACGAGATACCCGACGATGTTCGTGTCAGGCCAACTGAGACTACCGACTATAACAGTCGTGCCTTCTTTGATGGTTGGATTCCATTCCCTTTGTAGCCATTACCGAAGATGGAGTCTGATTCCCCTTAGACCCTCTCCTTAGGATCCGCTTGAGTAGGTGGTCGCTCTGCCCTTGTCAGCTGTCGCCCAATGGATACAAAATCATAATGGGCAAGGCCAAACTCAATGGCATCTTAGATATCAACCTCGGTATTCATGACATTAAAGATGTCTATGATTTGTGTAAGTCCGGAGATGATACTTATTACCTCCGAGTCAAGCCATACCGAGATGGTTTCGTTCATGCTCTGGAGGATTTGCATAAATACGCCGGGGACGACCTCGTGTATGTCTCTGGGAACTGGGAGTTCGCTGCGGCCGAAAAGGACAGATTGTATCGAGTTCCTCGCCGCTTCGGGACTGCCCCAAGTAAATACCATCTCTTTTTAGATTTTACATACCTTTCCTTTTCTTCTATCCTGCCGAGCTGATGTTTTCTGTTTGTTGTGCAACTACTTGGGAAAGAAGACAAGCTGCCCAGTATATCTTGACAAAGAATGAAGCCTGGTTTCGAAAGGTCAAGGAATACCACGGACACAACGGCAGAGCGGCTTGGTTGCTTCTGGGCTACCAGCCGAGATATCGTGGTTATTCTAAGAGGACAACCGGGCCATCTCGGGAAGGGAGTTCGGAGAGAAATGAGCCTGAGGACAAAACGGATCAGGCTGTTGTTAGAGTCGGGGCAGAAAGGGGAGAACCTTCGCAGGTCAAAGCTGATACTGACCGCTAATCTGCGTCCGGTGCTCAGGCTTCCACACCGGAGTCTCCAGAGGTGCCTTTAAGGAGGAGAAAGTCGCGACAAATAACCCAGCCTTCTCCATCGAGTCCGGGAGCAGAAGAGGAGACTATGCCTAATTGGTGTCCACCGGTTGAGGACTTGGAAGCGTTGGCTTTTGGAATTCCGGCTTCCCCGACCTCGAGGGTAGTGGCAGCTGTTGAGATTTCTGCCGCCGGGCCTGCTAGGGATCCTTCAGATCTCGTCGCCGCGACTGAGATTCCTGTCTCCATGCCTCCTCCTACTCAGCCTACCAGCCTAGTAGTCCAGCAGCGCTCAGCCGAGACCACTCAGGAGAAAGGTCGAGCAGTAAAAAGGCCTAGGATCGAGGGAGAATCTAGTGTCTACCGGCTGGGAGGAGATAGGACATCTATATTTGGTGACCTCGGGCCAAATATAGAAAATAGATGTCCTTTCCTCTTTTGAAGACTTCTCCTTGTTCTTCCTCTAACGCATCTATCCCTTTCTAATGCAGTAGGGAGACTTTTCTGCTTGTAATAAGATGTAACAGGGAACACCTCTGCTTGTAATCTTTTCTGATAATTCAATGAAAACTTTATTTGCTTTACAGTCTATTTTTTCTTTTGCCGCTTTGAGAATCTCTTTCTTTGTATTATGCCTTCTCTTTAGTTGCTTTAGTTGTTTTCATTTGACTAGTTTGTAATCAACTGAGGAACCCAATCATACCTGGTTAGTAATTTTACCGGGACCAGGGTAGGTCTTGTGGCACTTTGGTTGTTTAGGACCGAGACCTGACCAGTTGGCTCATCACCAGAGGTGTAGTCTCGCTGGCCGGTCATCTGGTACTCTTACCGAGATGTCATGTGGCCAAATTAGGACATGACCTGACTGGCTCGTCACCAGAGGTATAGTCTTGTTGGTCAGCGATCTGGTACTCTTACCGAGATGCGCGTGCGAGCGAATTTGCTCGGCGCTACCTTTGCTAGTCTTAGCACGAGCTAAATCAAATAGGGACGTAACCAGCTGGCTCGTCACCAGAGGTGTAGTCTTAATGGCCAGCGATCTGCTATTCTTACCGAGATGTGCGTGTGGCCGAACTGGAGAGTGCACCACAACCAATCTGGAGAATCACACTGCTGCCGAGTTCTTCATCTTAGTGAAATTGAAAGCAATCAGAGATCCGAGACCAATCAGAGAATAAGGGCTTCTTTTATTGATCTTCAAAAATGGATTACAGTTCAAAAGTAATATTTCTTGTGGTGCGTCGCATTCCATGGTCGTGGCAACTCTCTGTCGTCCATGTCCTCAAGTCTGTATGCTGATTGCCCAGTAATTGAGACCACCTTGAACGGTCCTTGCCAGTTTGGTGCTAGCTTGCCTTGGTTTGGATCTCTATCTGCGGGGAGCGTCATTTTCAGGACCAGCTCTCCGATTGAGAATCTTCTCTCTCTGACCTTCTGATTGTAACGTTTAGCCAACTGTTGCTGGTAGGCGGCTAGGCGGATGGCCGCTGCTTCTGTTTGTTCCTCGGCTAGGTCTAGCTCTCGGGTCAGATTTACATCATTTTGGCCTTGGTCGAAGAGTTCCAATCTCAAGGTCAGGAGGCCAACCTCAAGTGGAATCACAGCTTCCATTCTGTAGGCTAAGGAAAAGGCCGTTGCCGAGGTGAAGCGCCTTGGAGTCATCCTGTACGCCCAGAGTACACTTGGTAGTTCTTCCACCCATCTCCCTTTAGCTCGATTGAGCCTCTTCTTTAGTCCATCGAGGATCACCTTGTTGGAGACTTCAGCTTGACCATTGCTCTGGGGTATGGCTGGAGTGGAGTAATGGTTTTTGATACTGAGGTTCTGGCAAAAGCTCTTGAAGAGGTTGGAATCGAACTGGGTCCCATTGTCTGAGACCAGAATTCATTGAATGCCAAACCTCGTGATGATGTTCTTCCATATGAAGTTTTTTTAATCTAGCTCAGTGATGGAAGATAATGCTTTTGCTTCTATCCACTTGGTGAAGTAGTCGGTGGCCATTATCAGCCACCTCTTATTCCCTGGAGCTCAGTGGAGAGGTCCCACGATGTCTAACCTCCATTGGGCAAAGTGCCACGGGCTGGAAAGTGGACTCAGTTCTTGTGCTGGCTGATGGAGGGAATGGGAGAACTTCTGGTGTTTCTCGCACTTCATGACATACAGCTGAGCGTCCTTCTGCATATATGGCCACCAATAGCCCTGGCTGATGGCCCGGTAAGCTAGCGACCAACCTCCGATGTGGCTTCCGTAGATTCCATCGTGTATCTCATATAGTAAGTCATTAACTCTACTTGGGTGCACACACTGAAGGTATGGGCCAGTGAAGGATTTTTTGTAAAGTTTATTTTCTGGAGACAACCAGAATCGAGCTGCCTTGAGTTTGATTTTGTGAGCTTCGACCTTGTCTTCAGGAAGCTGATCATCTCTGATGTAGGCAATGATTGGGTCCATCCAGCTCGGACCGAGATCAATGCATAAAATTTGTCGGTGTGGGGAAAGCTCTATGCTTGGCCTTCCCAGAGATTCCACTTCAATAGTTCTCTTGTTTTCTGCTTCGACGGTAGAGGCGAGGTTAGCGAGAGCGTCTGCGTGAGAATTGGAGTCTCTGCCGACCTGCTTGACTTCTGCTCTTTGGAACTGAGTGAGGAGCTTTTTTGCAAGAGCGAGATAGGCCGTCATCCTTTTGTCGCAAGCCTGGTAGTCTCCAGTTAGCTGGCTCGTCACCAACTTTGAGTCACTAAAAACCACCAGCTGCTGTGCCCCCAGGATTTTGGCGCTATTCAGTCCTACGATCAGTGCTTCATATTCAGCTTCATTGTTTGACGCCTTCAAGTCAAGAGTTAGAGCTTGCTCGATGACCAGTCATTTCGGAGATTGGAGGACGACACCAGCGCCAGCTCTCTTGGAGGTAGAGGATCCGTCGACAAAGATCTTCCAAGCTGAAGCAAGGAATTGTTTCCAAGATCGCTCTTTTTCGATCTCGGTGACTTCGTCCTATCTCCCTTTGCCCCCTAGTTCGGTGTCGAGCGGGGTTGGTGCCGAACTAGGAGAGACGAACTCGACAATAAAATCTGCCAAAACTTGAGCCTTGATCGCCATTCTGGGCTGATACTGGATATCGTATTGTCCCAGTTCGACGGCCCACTTGGAGACTCGTCCAGAAAAATTAGACTTCTTAAAAAGAGATTTGAGTGGATGCTCAGTCGCGACCACTATTGTATAAGTATGAAAATAATGGGAGAGCTTGCAAGAAGCACTGACGAGTGCTAATGCTAACTTCTCCATTGGTGAGTATCTGGTCTCGGCATCTAGCAGGATCTTGCTCGTGTAGTAGATGGTTTCTGCTGCTTGTCTTCTTCTCTAACGAGGCCCGAGCTCACTGCATGATCTGACACTGCCAGGTACAGATAAAGCACCTTTCCTCGTGTTGGAGTCGAAAGCAGGGGAGGTGACGCTGGATAAGCCTTCAGCTCTTGCAGGGCTCTGTCGCACTCCGGAGTCCATTGGAACTTTAAGTTCTTCTTGAGAAGCTGGAAGAAAGGCCGACACTTGTCCGAAGATCTGCTGATGAAGCGATTCAGCGCGGCAGCCATGTTGGTTAGCTTCTGGACTTGTTTCATTGTGGTTGGACTTTGAACTCCCTGGAAAGCAGAGAACTGATCGGGATTGGCTTCGATTCCTCTCCTAGTGACGAGGCTCCCAAGGAATTTACCTGAGCCGACTCTGAAAGCACACTTAGAAGTGTTCGGCTTAAGCTGATATCTCTAGAGGATGTCAAACACCCGACGTAGGTCGATCAAGTGGTCCTTAGACTATTTTGACTTGACGACCATGCCATCGATGTAGACCTCTACAGTTTTGCCGAGTTGGGCCTGGAACATCTTGGTGACCAATCTTTGGTAGGTCGCTCCTGCATTCTTTAACCCAAAAGGCATCACCTTATAGCAGTAGATGCCTCTAGGCGTGATGAACGCAGTCTTCTCTTCGTCCGGCCCATACATCGGAATCTGATGGTAGCCTCGATATGCATCGAGGAAACTTATCCTATCATGATAGGCAGTGGCATCAATCATCTGGTCGATCGTGGGTAAGGGAAAGCTGTCTTTGGGACAGGCTTTGTTGAGATCAGTAAAGTCGACGCAGACTCTACTTTTGCCGGTCTTCTTCTTTGCCACCACCGTGTTGGCCAGAGTTAGGGTACTGGACTTCTCTAATGGCCCTGGCTTCGAGCAACTTCTCAACCTTCTCGATCACGGCCTCTGTTTGTGGGATCCATGTCCTTCGAGCCTTCTGGATAACAGGTTTATGCTTGGGGTCCACATTCAGTTGGTGGCACATGACCTCGGGGTCAATGCCAGGCATCTCGTAAGGCGTCCAGGCGAAGACTTCTTTGTTCTGCAACAGGAAGCTCAGGAGCTCGGCCCTGTCTTGCTCGGCAAGCTAGCTCCCGAGCAAGAAATACCTCTCAGGATCATTGGGGTCAATCCTGACCTCGGCAAGTTCTTCGACGCTCTTCTGTTCAGGCTCTCGTCCGACTTTGTTCAGCTCTGCCTCCAGTTCGGCCATGTGTACCTGCTTTGGTTCCTGCTCGCCAGGTACCACGGCCATCAAACACCGCTTGGCCATCTCTTGGTCGCCTCTGACCGTGACTATCTCCACATTGTCGTTCTCATTTTCAAATGAGAATTTGAGCTTCTGGTGGTGAGTAGTGGACGGCACCGCTTCCATGTTGTGCAGCTAAGTTCTTCCCATTATAACATTGTATGGGAACGACGCCTCTACCACAAGGAAGTCGGCCATCATTGATGTAACGCCCCACCCTATACGCATGCATGATATTGTCTGCTTTGGCCCACTGGCCTCACGGTTTTATTTCTGATGGGCCTCAACCCATCAAAAGGCCTCATGCAAGGTAAGGGTGTAAGCTCTACAAATAATCTCAATCACTTTCCTCTCTATAGTCGATATGGGACTCCGGGGCGTCACATTCCACCCCCTTAGGGCGGCACGTCCCTGTGCAGTAGCCTGCCAGCCCCTGTAGCCTGCCAGACCTCTTAGCCTGCCCACATGGAAACCAGTCCACTTGCACCAGACCACGGCAGGGGACCCACACTCGAACTAGTCGAGAGTCGGCTCTGATACCATTTGTAACGCCCCACCCTATACGCATGTATGATATTGTCCGTTTGGCCAAGTGGCCTCACGATTTTTTTTCTGATGGGTCTCAACCCATCAAAAGGCCTCATGCAAGGTAAGGGTGTAAGCTCTACATATAATCCCAATCACTTTTCTCTCTATAGTCGATGTGGGACTACGGGGCGTCACAATTGAGGTGCCTGCAACTTTGACCATTAGGGAGACCTTCCCTTTGGGGTACACAGGCTTGGCGCTGAAGCCTATCAAGGGGGTGCGTGCCTCCTGCAGGTCTTCTTCTCTGAGGCCCATCCTTTTAAAGCAATCGAAGTAAAGGACCTTGGATGAACTGCCGGGGTCGACGAGAATCCTCTGTACTTGACAGTTTTTCAGCTTCAGCGTGACTATCAACGGGTCGTTATGGGGGAGCTGGACTCCTTCCAAGTCCTTCTCCGATAACCAGATCGTCGATCTCTCTTTCCGAGCTTTCTTGGAGGCTGGTTCGAGCTCGGCCGTCATCACCTGCTTGCCGTGTGAAGCCCTCCTGGCCTCGGCACGGCTTGATTACTCCCCTTGGGGACGGGAGCTAGGTGAATGACGTTGATGATTCTCTCCGACTCATCGCTCTCCTGGCTTTTGTTATCTTGGCGCTGAGCTCTATTATTGTTCACGCTCTCTCCCTCCTGGATATAATCCTTCAAGTGCCCATCCTTGACGAGCTTCTCGAGGTGCGACTTGAGTGACATGCAGTTTTCGGTTCTGTGCCCATTCTGCTTATGGTAGGCATAGTACTTACTCTGGTCGTGGGTGGAAAGGTCACCTCTCATGGGCGGTGACCAGCTGAAGTACGGCTGCATCTTGATTTTGTTAAGGAGCCTATAGATTGGCTCCTTGAAGACTGTGTTGACCGCTTTGAATACGGTGGCAGCTGGCTGTTCTTCTTTGGCTCGGTGAGCCTGCTTGAACTTTTGTCCGTCCCCCGAGTTGTGAAACGAAGCCTTCGTCGAGCAAGTAGAAGTTTGATTTCGGTCTGTTTATTCCTTCCAAGATGATCTCTTGTCTCTCTTAGAGGGTCGGCCTTCGGCAAGAACCCGAAACTCTCATGACCTTGTCCTCCTCTTCTTCAACAAACCGGTTCACCCTGGCCATGAGAGCTTTCATCGAGGCCACGAGGTTCCGGACCAAATCTTTCCTAAGGTCACTGCCTAGCAGTAGAGCTTGCTGGAAAAATGTAACTGCTACTTCCTCAGTCGCGTTCTCTACATGGCTGTAGATTGTCCAAAATCTCTTGGCGAACTGAGTGACATTTTCGTTCTACCTCATTCTGAGAGCCATTATATCAGAATTGGTCTTTGGGATGACTCTGTGTGCTTGGAATTTCTCTAAGAACGAGCTCTGGAGCTGTTACCAGTTTGAAATCGATCCTTCTGGGAGCGCGCAAAACCACCTCAGGGAGAGGTTCCCCAAACTAGAGGAATAGATTGTACAGTTCAAGTGACCGACGTCCCCCCCAAATCGACATCCTTTACGTAAAGTGCCCCAGGTGCGCCGCTGGGTCCGAGGCTCCGTCATAGAGAATGAACCTTGGGACGCTGAACTTCTCTGGGAGAGAAAAGTTTCTTATCTCCCGAGAGAAAGGGGATGAACCGAGGTCTTCGGGGTCGCACGCGTCTAGCTGGTTTCAGGTGAAATCGGCTACCTCCATATTGCGCAGTATTGTCTGCTTCACATGCTGATCAAGCCACTCTCTCAGGTCATTTTTTACTTCTTATATGGTCTCTGACTTCTTTTCCGAACGACTATTGCTAGAGCTCTCATCTTGAGCTCGTCTACGCTTCTTCTCGTTGATGACGTGCCTCAGATCCATCTCGGGTGGAGGAACTTGCTTGCTTCGAGGAAGCGAGGTCACAGCCTTCCTCTTATTCTTCAAGGGACGTCTTTGTTGCTGGAGCTGCTGTTGGAGCAGACGGATCAGCTCGTATTTCTCTTGGAGGGCAAGGTTTTGGACCCTGACCTCCTCAAGAAACGGATTTTCGCCCCCGTCGCCATCATTCTGGTGGTGGGATTGATGCGATCTTCCCACCATTGGAGCTTTATCTTTTCGGGGATGTGTCTGCATGGGACCACTACGCTGGGGGTCCTCTCGTCGGGAGTTATCTCAACGGAGAGGCACTCTCCCTACCTCTCTATGAGGAGGTGTTACCTCTTCTTCTGAAGGTGAATCTAGTTCAGTCTCGAGTCCTTCAACGACGACCGGGACGGAGTGGAGTTCTTCAAGATGCTCCTCGACCCCAACTATACCAGACGTCGCTCCTGGCCTCCTCTGATGAAGAGCGAACAGTGATGGCATCGCCTTTGGCACTTTCTCGGCGTTTTTTATTTGGAATGCATGTTGTGAGGAAAGGTGTATGGATTGTTTCTTTCCCCACAGGGCGCCAATTGTAAGTGCCTAAAATTCGCGGACTTGATTAGAAGGGGTTAGGATCTCCTGGAGACTCCTTGATGTAGATCAGTTGCCTGCCTGAGACCTGAAAAAGGGGAGAACAGGAAGAAGGCAGTCGTCAGAGACCCTGGCTGTGGGCAGCGCAAGGCCCTCCGATACCTAAGTTAGTTCAGGAACTCAACAGTAGGATGGAAGGAGAAGAGAGACAGAGTAAAGGCTCAAGAGTGGTCTACCTGTTACCTTGGTTGGGAGAGAGTTTCTCTATTTATAGAAGAAGTTTCCATGATAGAGGACAATGGGGCCCATTAACTTGACCTGTACTTTGAAAAGTACAGTCTTATCAGCCCACATTCCTTTAAATGAAAGTCTAGTCCGCCATTCGATAAATGACAGTTCGATTGGGCCCACCTTTCATTAAATGATGGTCCAATCGGCCCACAATTCATTAAATGAGGGTCTAATCGGGCCTTACCCTGTTTGGGCCTTTAGCGATAGTCCCATCGGACCTTGCCTGGAACCTTGCCCTGATGGAGACGTGGCCACTGGATCCTGATCAGTCTGATCTTATCTGGGATTCTAGGCGGCTAAGATGTCTTCTCAGTTTCATCCGCGCATGCCCTGGTCATGTCATATGTCTCATGACGTGGCTGAATCTCCAAGGGAGTCCGACTACTAGTACCTGTTTCGGCTAGCATCTTTGCATTCCCTTAAAGCTCCGTAGCAGTTAAGTATGTGGATACCGATGTGCGTGACCGAGGCCAGGATACAATGCCGGGATCAGGGACGACCGAGGTAGGGGATGATCTTGATCTCGGCTGACGCCCTGGTATCACTACCGAGGTGCATGTGGCCGAGATAGAGACATAATTAGCTGGCATTACCTCTGAAGCTAATGTAATCTCGGCTTCTTAGGAGATGTCCCCACACACTTACCATGGTTGCTTGCTAGTTCAAGGTCTCGGTGGAAGAGGACAACAGAGTACCAGGCCTTGAGATCCAAAATCTTAAGATGAGAACAAATCTTCATTTTTTTTTTTTTTTTGAAAGATAGATGAGAACAAATCTTGATCATATGGTGTTACCCCCATTCTACAATCCTCTCCTAATTAACCGTCAAGCCCTAAAGTGCCCAAAGCGCGGAGCAAGGGCTCCGAAACGCCAAATTTTAAAATAATTATACCGGAGCATTGATACAATATAATGATTGTGGATTTAAAAATAATTAACTAATGGCCACAAATATATCTATCTTATCCATATATTCAAATATCAAAAATGAAAAAAAAATTTAATTGACAATTTGATCACATAAAATAGACAATAATTAATAAGTCGGAAGAAGTTTATTCATTCAAAAATAAATGTCAAGCTTACAAAAAAATAAAATGCACAAAAAACTAAAGACTATTCGCTCTATATTCAGTCGAACCGTGCTTCGAGAATGGTTGAACTGCGCTCTGAAGACGGATGGATCCATCCCTTTTCGAAGCAGGATCAAGACGACCGAGAGGAGGTTCCTGACACTAATGTCAGGCCACGGTGGACTCTCAAACCGCCAACAACTCCCTCCAACAGTGGAGCCCCACCACTCCAGGCTTTGAGACCCATAACCATGGGATGAGAACAAATCCTACAGTGGATCCCCAATCTACCAATTTGATTAGAAGCTTGGCTTCTCCTAATAGAGCTCTTCTCCAAACAATGGGTAATAATGAAAGAAGGGGTGAACCAGTCATTCCTCCCAAAGTCTTCTCTGGCAATTGGCATCCATGAAGGCATCCGCATGACCAATAATTCCTTGAACCATGGTCTAAATGATACCTGGGGGTTAAATGGTAGATCTGACCTGGCTCTGAATTCTGATAATACCGGTACACATGAAGATGAAGATGAAGATGAGAGGGTTAGCAGGAATACTCAGCAAGAGATGGTTCTGGAGTCGATTAAGGGACCAATTCAGAGAGCGCCCACGGCGGAGGTGATCGAGAGAATTCAGAGGGTGGTCAAATGTCAGAGAAATCAAACAAACGCCTTTGCAAAGTCTGATGAAAATCAAATGAGAAAATTTGCTAGGAAACTTAATTTCAATAACATGGATTTCATTTCATCGCTGCTGTTGGAA
This sequence comes from Litsea cubeba, assembly GCA_012931725.1. Lineage (NCBI taxonomy): Eukaryota > Viridiplantae > Streptophyta > Magnoliopsida > Laurales > Lauraceae > Litsea > Litsea cubeba. Next base: position 41,298,565 of record CM022955.1, read on the forward strand.
GGGCGGGCGGGTGGACTGGCGATCTTTTGGATTGATGATTCTGACCTATATGCAGACTCAAAGGACAAAAAACATTTTCCACTATATAATTATTGCGACCAAAGAACAAGCATGGAGACTTAGGGCAGGTGTGTGTACACACCCTTTTCGCGGAAAGAAAACATTATCACGTTAGTAAATTCTATAGAAATAAAACCCCGAAAATGGATTTCCATAGAATTTAAAATTTCATTTTTGGTGCAAAAAAAAAAAACATTTTTTTTATTTTCCTTATAAAAAATCAAATTTTTTTATTTGGTGAAATAATTTTTTGAAGAAAAATAACATAACATGTATATTATCTATTCAACATCAAATAATAATTTATTTAAAGAAATAAAAAATGAAAGAGTTCTCGGGTTTTAGATTGAAATGGACAAGAGTAAAGAAAAGAGGGAGAAGTTTTTCGAGAAAACTCATTTCCCATTCCCCCATAGGATACCCATTTCCATCATTATCAAGAAAAATGCTAACGAGACAAGAAAATGTTTACTGAAAAAAAATTTCCATGAAAAAATTTTGTTAAAACATGCCCTTAATGTTATTCAATGACCCCACCCGGCTCCTTGGATTATTGCCGGCGACTTTAATCAAACCTTGAATCAACAAGAAAAGTGGGGAGGAAAGGATTTTAACCAACCTTGTTTAGATTTCTTAAATAATTAAAATATGTTTGATCTAGGGTCCTGCGGTCCCTCTTTCATTTGGTCGAATAAAAGGAAGGTTGTGCCATATAAAAAAGGCAAAATTAGCGAAAGGTCCCTATAAGTCGATGTTTCCAGCCTCCAGTCCAAGGAAATACTTTTTAAGGCCTATGGTCCATTCAGCTAGACTGTTTGCAGCCATAGGTCCCTGCATCCACATGATCACATATTTTAGGACTGTTTTACCCTTTCAACCATTTTAAGCATAAATTTTTGAAATTTCAAATTTCAAATTTATATTATCCCTCTTCTTCTATACTTTAATTGGAATCAGTAGCGCTGTAATTAGCATCAGAATCTGGATCGAGATTGGGTTTAATCCCGGAGAAGAGATCATCTGGATCTCTTGATTCGCCACATAGTAAACAGAAAAAAGGAGGGTTCCGGCACTGTTGCAGATCGACGATCAGAGGTGTTCTGTGGGCCACGCTCGAATCAGGATTACAACAGCTGCCGACCTCGCTGTTTGCCGCGAGGCCGTCCAGAATCGACGCCCATCAATGCTGTCGCCCGTCGCCGTTTGTGCATGTCGTCGGGGGGAGTGGTTCCGGGCGGAAGTACGCCCAACGGAGAAGAAGAAGAAAAGGCAGCAACATAAGGTCTTCTTTCGTTCTGTGTGGCCCACCTTCTAAAGGGAAGTTGCGTGGCAGGGAAGTTGCAGATGAGGATAAGGAAGATGACAAGCAACTCAACGAAAGCGGTGATCCCGGCCTCGCCGGCCTCAGCACCATCATACCAAGCGAGGACGAAGGAGACGACAGCGGCGACAAGAAGGATGCGGACGAGCATATCGTTGAATTGATCGAGCACGAGGCGGAAGATCGACGACCCTTCGTGCTTCTCGAGCTCGTTCCAGCCGTGGATCTCCTGTGGCCGGACCACCTGTTCAGATCGAAGCCCGGATTCCTGATCTGTATCTAGCCAGGCATTTCGGCACGTGTCTCACCCAGGCATTCCTCATCTCTTCCTGATCGAATCTCCTCGCCTCTCCCATCGTTAGATTTCTTTCACAAATCACGATTTCAACAATTCGTGTTTGGTTGCAATTTGGATCTTTTCAATCAGAATTAGGATTTGTAGAGGTCGCAGTTGGTGCACGTCATCGGTCGCAGTTGGCTTTGCCCCAAAACAGAGTGGTTGAAGAAATGAAGAAGATGACCTATATTGGGTGTAACATGTATCAGGTCGTTTCAGGTCAGGTTCGACTCTGTTTTGGGGTTCTGTGGAGGTACGGGTGGATTAAGATGAGGTAGTAGGTGGGTTTTCAGTGGAGGGGGTTCTGTTGAAGCACAGGTGGGACGGTGGGTGGGTAGTGATGATGGTCTGTATTTTTTTTTTACTATTCTATAGTGGAGATGGAAGATGGGAATGGGATGCTGTCGATTGAGGTGATGACAAGAAGGGATTGAGATGGATAAACGGATGAGAGGGGAATTCCGTGGAGGACTGACTTCTCCCCGGTGATCGCTTTTGGCTCTGTTTATCTCTTTTGTCAAATTTATCTGAATTTTTTTTTAAATTTATCTGAGTTTTGTTCAAATTTATCTGTTTTCTGTCATATTTATCTGAGTGTTGTTCAAATTTATCTATTTCTGTCATATTTCCTTGTGTTTTTTGTAAATTTATCTGATTTTTTTTCAAAATTTATCTGAATTTTGTTCAAATTTATTTGAGTTTTTGTAAAATTAATCTGAGTCTTGTTCAAATTAATCTGTTTTCTGTCATATTTCTTTATGTTTTGGTAAATTTATCTGTATTTTCTTTCAAAATTTATCTAAGTTTTTTAGCAAATTTATTTACATTTTTTGAAATCTATATGCGTTTTTTAAATTTATTTGCGTCTTTTGAAATTTATTTGTATCTTTTCAAAGTTATTGCGTTTTTTTGAAATTATTGTATTTTTTAAAATTTATTTTCGTTATTTTTAATTTATTTGCATTTTTTGAAAATCTCTTTGGATCTTTTGAGATTTATTTGAGTCTTTTGAAATTTATTTATATTTTTTAAAATTTATTTGGATATTTTGAAACTTATTTGCATCTTTTTAAATTTATTTGCATTATTTGATTATATATTGCTTTTTTTTAACTTATTGCATTTTTTGAAATTATTTCATTTTTTAAAATTTATTTTCGTTATTTTGAAATTTATTTGTGTGTTTTTAGAATTTATTTGAAAATCTGGGGATTCCATTAATCGTGGGCAATTAAATGTTAGTTGACCATTATTAATGGGATATCACACCAATCATAGGTTATGATATAAAGAAATGGTAAACTAGACATTTCAGGTGTGAGAAAGTGTGGGAGGGACCTTTGGCTCTATGACTTTTTTTTATGGATCTAAGGCCATAAAGTGTAATGTTCAGGGACCTGTCGCCGAATGCCCGTATAAAAAAAAGGGCTTGATAAAGCGGTTGTGAATATTGAATGGCAAAATATGTTTGTTCAAGCCACCTTAACAATTCTAATAGTGGGTGGATCTGACCCCTCTCCAATTCTTCTTTCCACACACCCATCGATTCCCAAACTTCCTAAGCCCTTCAGATTCCACAATGTGGTTAAGAGAGGATGACTGCGAGAACGCGATCAAAAAGTGGTTGGCAAAAGGCTAATGGGGTGAATGAAAGAAATATTGTGAAGACCCTATCTTCCTTGAGTAAAGATCTAATAAAATGGAACAAAAAGAAGATAGGAAAAGTGGAGGATGTCATTAGGTCTACTAAAGCTGACCTTGAATCTATTAGATCCAGAACCCGCTCTGGAAATAGTATTATTAAAGAATTTGATCTTAACACTAAACTTGACGAATACTTAGCAAAAGAAGAGGACATTTGGAGACAAAATTCTACGGAGTTATGGCTTAACGAGGGGGATAGAAATACTAAATTTTTCCACTCTATTACATTCAATAGTAGGAGAAGAAATAGAATTGTCAGAATAAAAAATAATGTTGGAATCTGGTTGAATAATAAGGAGGGTATTGGATTTGAAATCTGCAATCGCTTAAAGGGTATCATGTCATCAGTTGGTTCTTGGGATTTGAGCCTAATTAAAGAACTAATCAGGCCGGTTGTTTCGCATGATGAGAACACCAATCTGATAGCTATCCCTTCTGAAGAATAAATCAAATGCGTTGTATTTAACTTAAGCTCTCTAAAAGCTCCAGGCCCGATGGGTATCCAGTTAAATTCTATCAGTACATGTGGGATACTGTAGGTGTGAGGACACTGTTAACATCATTCAGAATTTTTTAAAATACAACTTTGCTTATGGAAAACTTAACAGAATTTTTTCCTCGTTGAATTGGTGCTAATATTGTTTGATGCGGTTGTGGATTCCTTATAGAAAATCAAATATTTTTATTTGGTGAAATATTTTTTTGAAGAAAAAATACATAACATGTATATTATTTATTCAACATCAAATAATAATTTATTTAAAGAAATAAATAATTAAAGAGTGGTAGGGTTTTGGGTTGAAATGGACAAGAATGAGGAAAAGAGGGAGAAGTTTACCGATGAAATCCATTTCCCATACCCCCCCTTGGAAATTTATTTCCACCATTATCAAGGAAAATGCTGACAAGGTAGAAAAGTGTTTCCGTGGAATTATTCCGCACCAAACGCTTAAAAAATAGATTTTCCACAAAAAAGTATGACACAAACATGCCCTCATAATACTGATAACTAAGAAAAGACAACCCGCCACTGTGAGTGACTTCAGACCTATAAGTCTATGCAGTGTTTTTTACAAGATTAACTCTAAGATCATTGCTAATAGGCTTAAAGATATCCTTCCTAATATCGTTAGCCCCTCATAAAGTGCTTACTTAATAGGAAGAATAATTACTGATAATTATATTATTTCTCACAAGGTCACTCATTCTTCCAAGACCAAGAAGAAAAGCAAATATATAGGTTTTAGAAGCATATGATGCAATGGAATGAGAGTTTTTAAATTGCGACCCTCAATGCATTTGGTTTTAACAATAAGTTTATTCAACTTATTAAGGAATGAATGCATTTCTTCTGTCTCCTACTCTATTTTACTGAATGGGTTCCCTTTCGGAAATTTACACCAAAAAGTCTACATGGGCTAACTCATGGAGTTAGTCCATGGACAGACCCCATGGTTTTGGGGGAAAAATCACTTGACATCAGGTGATTTTCCCCCCAAAACCATGGAGTTAGTCCATGGATCGGTCCATGGGTTAGTCCATATAGCAGGGCTCAATTTACACACACCTAAAGAGTTAAGACAAGGAGAACCCCTTTCCCCTTACCTATTTTTCTTGGGGGCTGAAATTTTGTCCCACATGCTCACTAAAGCTAAAGAGGTGGGTGATATTTCGGGTGTTAGAGTAGATAAAAATACCCCAAGCATTTCACACCTCTTTTTTGCGGATGACAGTTTCATCTTCTATATTGCTAGAATTAAAGAAGCCAGGGAAGTCAAAAACTCATTGGAGGACTACTACGATATCTCAGGCCAACTTGTTAATTTTCAAAAATCTGCAGTCTACTTTAGCAAGGGGGTTGCCATAAAAGATGCAAGTGTATTGCTTCGATCTTGGGTATGAGAATTATGGACATGAATGTAAAATACCATGGGAATCCCCTAACCTTCGGGAAAACCAGAAATAAGAGTTTTAAAGCTCTCATAAATAAAATTAAAAGCAGGATATCCTTGTGGAAAATTCTCATTTTATCTCAAGCTGGTAGAAACACCCTAATCAAGTCAGTGGCCTCTACTATTCCTATCTATAATATGTTAGTTCTTCGTCTCCCGAATAAAATTGTAGGTTCTATTGATAAATTTTTAAGAGATTGTTGGTGGGGCGAGTAAGGGTAAAAGAAAATTCCATACTATTAGATGGGAAGAATTATGCTTGCCCCATTCTGTAAGGGGGATTAAGAGTGAGAGATACCAAAAGTAGTAATCTAGCTCTCTTGGGTAAAACCTACTGGAGATGCTTTAGCAATGAGGATCTTCAATGCTCGAAAATTCAAAAGGGCTAAATACTGTCCCAAAGGTAAACTTCGGAAAGCCAGATACAAATAAGGCAACTCCTGATTTTCGAAGGGGTTTGTTGAGGGGAGTTCATAAATGAAAAGGTTGGATGGATAATTGCTAACGAAGAGAATATATTTGTTAGAAGTATAACTGGATCCGTTGCAAAACTGGCTTGAGAAAGCCTTTTTCATCTATATGAATAATCCGGAGCTCAAAGTTAAAGATCTATGGAGTGCAGATTAAAAACGGAATACAAATGCTCTACAAGATTATTTTAACTACCCTTCTAATGTTAAAGATATTGGTATTTGGTAAGACTTATATACCTCGATCCTTTGCTAAGGATGAGAGAGTATGGCCTTCTAAAAAATGGCCAGTTCATGACGACAAAATCAGCTTACAGATTAATTGGTACTAGAAATGAATCTAATCCCTCCTCTGTGGTGAATTGGATGTCTTTATGGAGCCTTCCGCTTCCTCAAAGGGTTTTATTGTTTGGGAGTGAAATGCGCCAGAAATGCTATTCCAGTAAGAGCTATTATTCAATATAAGATTAACCGTGTAAATATTAAATGCCCCATATTTGAGAAGGAGGACACGGTTGAGCATGCTCTCATGCATTGTGACTTTGCTAGAGCTTCTTGGTTTGGTTCAAAGTGGAGACTTTGTTCTGATTCTATATGTGCATTCTATGGCTATAATGGAATATGGAAGAACTCATGCGAGCATTGTCACCCGATCCCTCACTTTTGGGATGCTCACTCAAAAATGTAGATCATTTCCATGTGGTGGTGTGGGCTATGGAAACCCCCAATCTCTTAGCTCTTCAAAGATCATTGGAATCGTCCATAAGACTATTGAGGAGTCAACCTGCCATAATCAACAGCCATAACAAGAAACAAACATTGGAGACCTAAAACTGAAACGTCATCTGATGGGCCCTGCTATCAACAGATGAGATCATGAATCACACCAAAACCCGACACGATTAATTAAGACATCTTTGCTATTATCAGACAAGTAGGCACTACCAGATGGTCCTCGAGTGTAGAATTTATAGTGTAAGGACAATATCAATTATCTGAAGTAGCATAATAGACCATCAGATAGCTTATCTGGATCCAGAAAAATATAAACTAGAGAGAATCAGGACAGTCATGATTCAATGGTAGATCGACATTCATCCACTGTTTTATGAACAAGCAGCCCCAATCCAGTGGCGGATGAGGATTTTCAAGTGTGTGTTAAAACTACAATGATCAATTCCAATATGCAGGGAGTGGCAAGTGCCAACGTTCATCGGGTGTTGATCTAAACACTTGGGCCTGGTCTAGTCCACAACAGCAAAAAACATGAGCATTGTCTAGGGCTTGTACAAACATTGGCCTCCAACCATATTTTCCAATGATGTGACTCTTAAGATGCTCTCAGCCCATTGATATAATCCATCAGGTGGGCCCATCCATGAATTCCAAACTTATAAAGGTCACTTTCCCCTCTAGTTCTAAAAAAAAAAAACCCTCAAATCAGACATAGGTCTGGCATAAAACTGATTACATATAAAACACATGATAAAATAATTTAAAAAAAGAGAGACCAATCAAGTGATCAGAATAAAACCTTCCACTCATTGGGGCCTTGATGCATCATTACATGAAGAGTTTATCCTCACCACCAACTAAAACAGCGAGAGCAGCAAACAGTGTAGCTTTGTGCCATCAAACAGGGGGCATCTAAAAGATTTCTAATTGGAAGTTATGCATGGAGAATGATTGGTTACTGCAATGATCATTATATTTGAGGTACCAAGTGATAATCCATAGAAAGCTTTCTGCCCATCCACCTAATTACTTTGATGGAAGTTTAGTATGGAAAAGTTGAGTTTAGTATGGAAAAGGTGGGAAACTGTCAACTTCGTTCTTAGCCACTACAGAAGAACAAAATGCACATTTGGACATGAGTATATTTACAACTATGCATGTTTGACAGTGACATCACTTTCCATTCCAGCCAGATGAGCTCTGGTGAGGTAAAGGATATTGAACATCCGACCACGGTCCGTGAGTGGCAAGGATGCTACCTCCTATCTGTGGCAACTGAGGTGTGAAAGTATACTGCTGTGTCACATGTGTGTTAGGATAAACAACAGGTGGCCTAAAGACCCCAAAGGAAGAAGACAGCTGATTCACACTGCCCAACCCCTGACCCGAATAATTCAACTCATTGAGACAGGTTCCATACTGCTGAGTCATTGATGCATTTGGACAGGACGAATATACAGTTTCGCTTGAGAGCCCAAAAGAATAGTTTAGGTCTCCTAGAAATCCTATTAGAGGAGCACCCCCATGTCCAGTTCCAAATTCCAAGCCAGAACCTGAAAAACCATGCTGGGAGGGCTGGAGGACTTCTTCATTACCTGTTTCAGAAGCATCAGATGGGCCACCTTCCCTCAAACTTCTAGTAGTTCCTCCAGATAGTGAAAACATTTCTGCATTGAGCATAACTCCTGTGTGAGGCCAGCTAATGTGATGTTGGTCCCTGGTCCTTGCTTGCTTCACTTTATATTCCCTCCCTGGGTTTTCATGATCTCGTTTCTTCATATTTCTATAGTCATTAGGACCTCCATCACCATCTTCTTCATGATGACAAGTATAGTGTTTCGGTGTAGTAGTTCCTATCTGTTGTTCAGTAACCATTGTTCTTGTTTCCGCATATCTTTTCACTTGAACATTTTTTGCATACAAATCATCGTCGGAAATGTCCATGTCATCGTCAAAATCATGATCCTTCCACCACTGATCCGAAAACTGTGTTTCGACTTGGTTTATGAATGGCTCTTCCTGCACCTTGCATGTGTGGCCCTGCTTGACAGCCACAGCCATGTGCTTTGGAGTCCAGTCAGGACGACTCCAAAGCCAGAGCACCGGTGGTTTCAAATTCCATTGGTCCAGTTGCTTGTCATTTGTATCTACAGAACCAGGGAGGTAGAAGGACTGAACAGAAGAGAAAGGTTGGAAGGTGTTAGCCACCAATTAGAGGCTTGCCCCCAGAGAATATAATGGCAGTAGAAATTATAATGACGAACCAAATATTATGCGGCATTCTCTGTTTGGTTGGCAACAGAACAGGCCAGCCCACCTTTCGGTGATCCAAGCTTGTTAGCCTTGTGGGACCCACCATTAACAGTTGCGGACCAGAAAACATCCCTCAAAGGAAAATCTACCCATATGATAGGTCTACTCTGGTCTCTGAACGTGACCAACCTTTCATTTACAGGCCAATGATTGGATACTATAAGATCAAGTTGTGGAAATCTGGGGGGAGTGTGTACCATATTCAAGCAAGCTGAAAGTTACCAAATGGGACCTACATGTAGCTGAGTTAAACAAAACATGTAGTTTTATGTAGTTGAGCATCATTTTGGATCTATTAATGAGAAGTGAATTTTGTTATTTAATAAAGATAAAGAGGTAGTAAAAATAGATATGAAGACATGCAACTTATCCAAGGATTTGGCTCAGGATAGATCGGAATGGGAGAACAGAATTCATGTAGCCGACCCAACATAGTTGGAACGAGGCTTTGGTGATGATGATGATGAATAAAGATAAAGAGCATCAGATAATCCTTGTCCAAATAGGCAATCACCCCAGTGTTCCACATTTAATGAGGAAAACCATCAGGTGACAAAATCAAAAGGATATGTATCATTCATGAAATGGCCAATAATCAGGTGACTAAAACATTAGCCCTCCATGTACAGTTTGCCAGGAAGAGAGAGAGAGAGAGAGAGCAGCGAAAACAAAATAAATATGATCACACCTTGCCCGAGAGTCTCATAGTCTCTTCCCAGATAAGATCATAACATGATTCCTTTACATCTAATCTGCAAATAAACAATGCAATGAATGAATAAATGAGATGGGAAGGGAGAAAAAGAAGAGAGCATTACCTTTGTGTTTCCCTAGGAACAATTAGAATGATGAGCTTTGGCTTGAACTCGAGAGCCTTGTCGATGAACTTGTTAGCAAGAGATGCCTTGAATCCAAAAGGAGGGTTGAGACCCATTATCTACTCAAAAGAAGAATAGTAGGATTGGTAGACAGAATCCATACATTTGCCAAGTTTTTTTTTTTTTTTTTTCGGCCAATGGAGGGTGTTCCCAACCCATTGGGCTGAACAAATCCCTCATAGTCCAGAGAGAAGCTGGGCAAAACCCCTTTGGCCCTACGTGGTAATACTAGTGGACTCAACCTTCGGTCCTAAAGAGGGGGGAACCGGGGATCGATGCCAAGACCTCTAGCTCCAAAAGAGAGAGGAACCGTGGTACTGACCACTCGGCCAACCCCTTGGAACAGAATCCATACATTTGCCAAGTTTAACAGCATGGAACAGAGAATTATATGATCCTTAACCTGCCGATGCATAGTGCCCTCACTCCTCAGAACTTGATTATGTACAAGTGGGGCCCACAGTTATACTTACAATGTTGTGACCTGAACTGTAGAAAATTCTAACCATATTTCTGTGGCCTGCAGATAGATGGCGAGGAATGAAACACAACAATGACTCACCACCGGTATGATAAAGACGACCAAATATTAAATCTCAAAATTCACGCATCACCAATCCATGTAGGGAGGGAGCCATCTGATAAACAGGCTGTCATTTAGGTTCTGGACAACTGAACAATGTCCTAAAATAACAAACCTAAGTGCGAGCAGTGTCAGGGATCATATAACTTCTCAAGTAATACATGAACAGGTTTCACTGACCAATTGAGACCCATCAGGTAGCTCTTGTGGGAGCACGGTCATCCAGTCTCTCTGTTCGAAGTTAAAATCATTCTGCAGAAACCCATTCATAAGTCACAACGGAGATTTCAAGACTAAAACCACAAAGAAGATACAAATGAAAAATAAAAATTCTTGCTAACAGTTTTTCAAATCAATCCAAAATAAGTCGTCAAACTTGCTTTACACAACCGACACTCCATTCTCTCCATTCTCTAGTCTCTACTCTCTTTCCAATGCAAGGCATGTGGTAGTACCCGACAAGGTCTAGGAATTTTTGTTTCTTTATTATTTCTTTAATGAGCAGTCATTAAGATTAGTTTCCTAGTCACATTAAGAGTCTTTTGATTTCAGGGTCCGTATATCTTCTCTTCTATCCCTCATTTCTTCTTCTCCTTCTACCAATCTTCCAATTTCATCTTAATAAATCTTTTTTTTTTATTCCATCTGACCATATCCATTATAAATTATTCATTGCAAAATCGAATGTGAACTGAGTTAACAAAATAACGTTATAGAACTACAACAAATTCATATTTAATACTATAACATGCACACTGCAAATAAGAAAATGTGAAGGCTACCTTTGGTTGAAAGAGATCATAATTTTTAAACAGGCACTTCTTCCCAGTTTCTTCCAGTTTGTCTCTCATTAAGAGACTGTAGTCATTAGCACCACAACAGAAGTCGACCATCTAGTGTATAAAGAAATAGGTAAACTTTAGAAATCTCACAAGAAAGTAAATATAGCAATACAAAAATTAAAGATAACAGGGAGGAAAAGAGTCAGTGTCCTGAATCCTTGATGCAGGAATTGATGATGATCTTATTTTTGTTAAGGCTATACATTATTTGCAACAGTGGGAGCATCCCAAGATGGCCCGCAAGGGTCCCGACAAGTTTTGATGGAAAACTTGGACCCAAACAGTCTAGGTTTACGTTTAAATGTGAATAGCAGGGACTGTTTTCGGAATTAACAAAATAACAGGGTGTTGTTTGCAGGTTTTCAGAAAATTCCAGCAGTAGAAAGCCTGTCACATTGCTGTTTTTGGGCCTACAGTTTGTTGGGTCAAACTAGACCCAATCCACATGAGACAATTGGTAATGTCTTTTTGGCAACACCTGTTTTGTTCTGTTGCATGATAAAGAGAACCAAACTTTCCCCAAAATCCAGTGTCTTTTTAGGGTATGGCATCGAACAAAAAGGCTATTGATGCCATGATCCTAAAACCAATAGGTTACGGGTCTCTCGTAATGTCACCTTCTTGGAACATATACCATTCTATACATTACCTACACAATCCCCTTCTCCTGAGCAACCTACGGTCTATCCTCTTGATCCCTTTTCAGACTTGTCTTTTTGGGCCTTAGATACTGGAAACCATGAACCTAATCTCACTTGACCATTAATGGGGTTTGAAATCGAAGCACGTGGCTTGGTGTGCTTTGATGGATTGTCTAGGAATTCGTGTATTACGCGTGGTATAACCGAATGCGTATGGAATTGTCTCAATAGATGCTTAACATGATTGTACACCAAGAGTTTCTAAAAGCACTGTTGATCCGATTCCACACGTACTCTGTTAGAACATGAAATGATATGTAATGAGAGGAAGAAGAAGATACAAAAGTTGGAGAGAAACTCATACTCCAAATGGAGGATCGTCTGTCAATTTATATTATCATTATACCCTAATCAAGGGCTCTAAACAAGCTAATTCGTACAATCAGAATAATAAATGAATCAATCTCCTAATCTATGTAAGGAAGTAATACACAGAAATCAGCAACATAATTAAAGATGATCCCATACGTGGGATTTGATATATGGATGTGTACAAGTCCTGATGGGCTGGGCTGGGCCTAGTGGGCCTAAGCCACATTATCTTCTACACTCCCCCTCAAATTGATGTGGTAACGCATAAAACAGCAATTTGCAAGTGAGTTCATGATGGCGCGGCTTAGGAAGTGCTTTGTGAAGATATCTGCCAATTGGTCATGAGTAGAGACATGAGGCAAGATTATCTTCTCAATGACAACATGCTGACGGATGAAGTGACAATCAATCTCAATGTGCTTCGTCCGTTCATGAAATACTGGATTATTTGCAATTCTGGTAGCACTGGTATTGTCCCCATGAAGAGGTGTAGAACGACCAACAATGACACCGAATTCACATAGAAGACGGCGGAGCCAGATGATTTCAGCACTTGCGGATGACATTGCCCGATATTCGGCCTCAGCGGAAGACTTGGACACATTGGTTTGCTTCTTGCACTTCCACGAGATCAGAGAGTCGCCAAGAAACATACACCAGCCAGTTGTAGATCGCCGAGAATCAGGGCAACCAGCCCAGCGGCATCGGCATATGCTGATAAGCGCAGAGAAGTATCATAAGGATAGAAGAGACCATGAGTAAGAGTGCCTCTAACATAGCGGAGGATGCACAAAGCAGCAGCAAGGTAAGGTTTGTGAGAATTGCTCACAAATTGGCTAACCGTATGAACTGCATGAGAAATATCAGGTCTAGTCATTGTTAAGTAGAGCAGACAACTAACTATCCGCTGGAAAATAGAGGGATCATCTAGGGGAAGGCCATCCTCTGCACTGAGTTTGCTGTTTAATTCCATCAGTGTATCAAAAGTGGGTGCATCATCAAGTTTTGCTGAGGCGATCAAATCGGTAGCATATTTACGCTGATGGACCCGAATGCCTGATTTGGTACGCGAAAACTCAAGCCCCAAAAAGTATGTGAGAGGACCAAGATCCTTCATTCTGAAGTGGCGAGTGAGATGGTGCTTGAGATCCGTAATGCCGGAAATATCATTGCCACTGATGATCATATCATCAACATAGACTAAAAGGAATGTGTAACCCTTCGGTGTCCATCTAAGAAATAGTGAACTATCAGAATGACTCTGACGAAACCCAGCTTGAAGAATTGCTGTCCGGAATTTATCAAACCAAGCCCAGCCTGCTTAAGTCCATAAAGAGATTTTCGCAACTTGCAAACATGTTGAGGAGGACAAGCATATCCTGGAGGAGGTTTTAAGTAGACAGTCACTTTCAAGTCGCCATGAAGAAAAGCATTTTTAACATCCATTTGCCATAGAGGCCAGTTGCGGGCGGCAGCGACACAAAGAAGAGTGCGAACGGTAGTCATTTTAGCCACTGGTGCAAATGTCTCCTCATAGTCAATGCCATACTCCTGGTTGTAACCTTGCGCAACCAATGGGCTTTGTAGCGATCAAGACTCCCATCAGAGTTAACCTTGACAGAGTATTTCCATTTACTACCAATCACAAAGGCGCGTTCAGGAGTCGGTACCAAGTCCCATGAGTTGTTTGCTTCAAGAGCAAGCGACTCCTCAGTCATAGCATCCTGCCAGTATGCAATTTTCGAAGCATGTGAATAAGAGGTGGGTATAGGAGTACTATCCAAAGAAGTGAAAAGAGCAGGAAAGCCATATCTATCAGGAGCAATAAAAGGACAATTAGAGCGTCGCAAAGGTATGGCACTATCAGTAGAGGAAGCATTAAAACCTGAGGGTGCAGGAGGTGACACTGGGAGAGGATCTGGAGAAGGAGTCCACACAGGAGGAACCGTGTTCTGCCGGACATAGACATTGGTAATAGGTGGTGGAGAAGACGCAGGGAAGTGCGGCATATAAGACACAGCAACAGGGTGATTATCCAAACGCAAAGAAAAGAAAGGAATGTGTTCCAAGAAAATCACATTACGAGATATTCGCATGCGTGTCCCGGATTGATCATAACACAGAAATCCCTTGTGTTCAGCACTCTAGCCTAAAAAGATACATTTGGCAGCCTGAGGAGACAATTTTGTGCGCTCTGTAGGTGGAAGATGAACAAAGCACAGGCAGCCAAAAACTCGTAAGTGGGAATATGAAGGGGTATGACCAAAGAGAGTTTCACAAGGAGTAGTTTTTACTAGAACGGAGCTAGGATGACGATTGAGGAGATAAACAGCAGTCTGTGCAGCATCACACCAAAAGGTGGGAGGAACTAAAGATGCAATCAACAGAGTACGAACAGTTTCAAGAATGTCTGTTCTTTCTTTCCGCAATCCCATTTTGCTGAGGAGTATGCGGACAAGATCTTTGGTGAAGAATTCCTTTATCAGAAAGGAATGCAGAGAAGTCATGAGACATGTATTCTCCACAGGAATCTGATCTTAGAATTTTGATTGCTTTCTGAAATTGGGTTGGACCATGTGATAAAATTTTTGAAAAATGGAGAAGACTTCAGATTTCATACGCATAAAGTAAATCCAAGTATAACGAGAATGGTCATCAATAAAAGTCACATAGTATTTGAATCCCGTCCTACTCAAGGTAGGAGCAATTCCCCAAACATCTGAATGAATGATGCCAAAGCACGAGTATTATGAACAGGAAAAGGCAAGATGTGACTTTTACTTAAGTAACAAGTTTCACACTTAGATTGAGATAAAGAAGACATCATCGTATGATTAATAGTAGAATCCAAATAACCAAATTTAAACAAGGAAAGCAAATATGCATTGTTCACATGACCAAGACGTTTATGCCAAACAGTCCACAATTTATTGAAAGTAGAAGAAACAGCAAAGAAAGAATGATGTCCAATGTCCAGCAAGAACAGGCGCCCATGTTTACTCCCCGTTGCGATCACCTTCCCAATGTGTCGTTCATGTATTACACAACCAGAGGAAGAAAAGTGAACAAGATAGCCATCATCGATAAGTTGTCCTACAGAAAGAAGATTGGCTGATAATTTGGGAACAAAATAAACATTGGGAAGAGTGATGGACTGGCCAGAAACACTAGATAAAGTAATGGTACCAACTCCTGAAATGAGTAGTTGATCACCATTAGCAGTGATTCTTTTCTCTTTGCCAAGGTAAGGGTGAGAATCAGTGAAGCTATGTTCTACCAATGTCATGTGATTGGAGGCTCCTGAATCTAAAAACCATGTGGAAGAGGTAATAGGAGAAGAAAGAGAGGCAGAGGAATGAAGCAGGAGATGCTATATGAGAATGAGTTTGATACCGACCACCAGAGATGCCCATAGACGCATATGCAGAAGTAACCGTGCTCATAACATCATACTTGTCCATTGCAGAAGAAAGTGGAAGAGGGTCAACAGAGAGCAGCAGCACACCCAATCAGCAGTGGGTAAAGAAGAGAACAGCCTCAGATGTGCCTTTGATCCAGCACTGATCAGTCATTAATCCGTAACAAGAGCTTCCACAGCTTATACCAGCAATCAGAATGATCAATAGAAGAAGACAACAGTGCAATTTTGTTCCAAACAGAGCCCGACGAACTGGAAATTTGGACCTGGATCTGTGCGTGGGCCCCACAGGGCTAGCTAATCACAGATCAGGTTTGATCTCAATGGAAGAGGTTGCTGGTAGCCAGAGAGTGAGGAAGGTGCAAACAGCAGTGCACAGCAGCAGCAACAGAGCACAGGGAAGCCTGTCGTCCCTGTCGTCAGTGGGTGAATCCACACGTGGGCCCCACAGGGTGATCGAATCACAGATCAGGTTTGATCGCTGTAAAGTGGATCAAATGTACTCCCTTCAGGTCCAAATCTGATGAGATTTGGAAAAGGATCCACAAATATGGACGGTGATGATGAAATCTGTCTGAGAAAACCGTCAGATGAAGAAGAGGCTGGAAACTACCTCAAAGGTGATGGAAAAATTCATGAAAAATCACCATAATTCCCAGAAAAATGAGTCGACCAACATGGGTATAACTGTTGGTGATATTGTGATCATCGCTGGTGGGCCAGTAGTGAAGCAGAAAGCAAAACCGGCAAAAACGTGAAGTTCGTCAGTGTGCGTTAGTGAATCGATTTGCACGTGGACTCCATGAGAGGATCAGTCAGCAGATCAGAGGTAGGGGATGGAAGGACAAGATATTTTCGCAACTCAGGGGAAAAGTCCTACTCAAAACGGATCAAAATCCACAAATTTGAACGGCTGTGATGGAAACTGCCGGACAAAACTGAAATATCACAATGAGGTGGATATCCTAATTCTGATGATCCAAAAATCTTGAAAAAATCTCCATAAATAAGAGAATAACCAGACGAACAATATAGGTTGCTTCCGCTGCGATAATGATGATGATCAAAGGTGGTCCACCTCTGATCAGGGATGATCAGACACTATCAGAGAGAAGTTTTCACTCCAGGAAGAAGAATGATCAATGATAGAAGACAATAAGAGAGGGATTGATCATAACCTAGCTCTGATACAATGAAATGATATGTAATGAGAGGAAGAAGAAGATACGAAAGTTGGAGAGAAACTGATACTCTAAATGGAGGATCGTCTGTCAATTTATATTATCATTATACCCTAATCAAGGGCTCTAAACAAGCTAATTAGTACAATCAGAATAATAAATGAATAAATCTCCTAATCTATGTAAGGAAGTAATACACAGAAATCAGCAACAAAATTAAAAATGATCCCATACGTGGGATTTGATATACAGATGTGTACAAGCCCTGATGGGCTGGGCTGGGCCTAGTGGGCCTAAGCCACATTATCTTCTACAGAACATGTGGGGTACAGGAATGACACCACTTGCCTAGGTTTGGGTTGTAATTCCTCCTTGACTTGTGAACTGTATCTGTTGATAACGTTTCCTTGTACACTCTCTTGGCATAAAATACTTAACTAATTATGAAACGTAAATCCTTGTAGAACTAGGACTTGGACCTGACTTAGAGTGTATCTTCGGAACCATGTGTCATGTATTTGTTAAACATGACTGGCTAGCTTATAAGGGGATTATCATGTGATTGACTTATCCTGTATTATCTTGAATAAGATAATCCCTATGAGCATGTCTTGTGTGTGTTTAGCTAGCCAGACTTGCTTGTCTTGTTTTCCCTTATGTAAACACCACTTCATTACTATTTGCATATCAAGGCCAACTACAGTTTGGGGTTTTATTGATGGACCGGCTACTCGGACATCGGGGTGGGCAGTCGGCATAGGATGGCGTCCATGGCGTTGAATAGCTGAGAGCGGGCTAGGACCACGCTGCTATTCCCAGGACCGGAAGCTAGGATCCCCCTGGAGCCGGACTTTGGTATCAGTAGTCCGATTGGATTGTTACTGATACCCCGGGAGGTGGCTAGGACATCCACGGAGTCTCCATCTTGATACTTGCATTGCATTGCATGGATAATGGTTATTGCTAGTTGATATTAGGATTCCTGTTATTGTTTCAGGTTATTATTATTCTTACTTTGTGCCTAGTATACTTGATGCATGTCATGTTTATTATATCTTGCTTATCTATTGCTCAACATGTCGTTGACTCCGTTCCTTGGTGTGCAGACACCTCAGATGACTACTATGAGGGGCAGGCAGGTGAGGAGATCCCAGACGATCTTCAACCAGCAGAGGAGGAACAAGAGTAGTGTGCCGATGACGTAGAGTAGCGTCGTCACTCCCAGCACGAGAAAGAGTCACATGGAGATATTCCTCGTTGGAACCTTCATTTATTATTCCTCATTGGAACCTTCATTTATTGACTTTATGTTCTTTTAATGGTCTTGGATATTGAGATAGCCATTGTAATAAATTAACTTCTTCGTATAATTCTATTTATTCTTGATGCAACTTTAATTACAAATGAGATTGGTTATTCATGTTTGATATTACATATGCCTTGAATTGTATGAATTCCGTAGTTCATTAATGACTTGAGGCTTGAAATATAATATCCTCACAACGGACTTACGATCCTTGGGCCTAAAGGGCAAAATTTTTATTAGCACTAAATTTCACTCTCCGGATCCGATTTATTCTCTAATCGGGTTCGGGGGATATGACAGTCAGCCCATGGCAGGCTAGGCTGTGAGTAAACGGGTTACGGCCTGTTCGACACCCCTAGTTGAAAGGGCATTATCCTTATTGTTTAGTTTTCTCCCGACTTATGTGTAAGGTTCCCATAGGGCTTAATAGCTCAATAGTTTGAACCTGTGACTAACAGGAATGATGCCTTTCAGGGTCACCATCAAAAGGACATAAATATCAAATTTTCTTTTAGTTTTCTCACTTAGTTCAGACTTAAGGCATAAAGGATAACCTAGTCGAGACTTGAGGCATAAGGGATAATCTAGTTGAGACTGAAGGCATAAGGGATGTAACCAAACCAAGACGTAGGAACCCAAAAACCCAAATATGCAAATATGAAATGGACTAGGGCTTGGCTGTGGATCTCCATGAGAGATCCACGTTGGCCGAACCTAAAGCGGTGTTTGTCACAAAGACTTGCTAGAGTTTGATGATTTAAGGGATTTGGACTTGAATCTAGGGTTTTTGGAATGTGATTAATTATTAATATGGAAGGATCAGCAGTGGTGTTAGTTTTGGAAATTGATTAATTATGATTAATCTGTGGTGTTTAGGGAACTATGATTTCAAAGGGTTGATTTAGCATATGTACTTGCATGTGATAAGGAATCAAAGGCTTAGAATTTGAAATAATTTGTAATTTGTTGTAAGCTTCGTAATTAATTTCGGTATGGTCTTAGCTCAACTAGATGATCTTTTGTTCCGCATGTCTTGTTTACATGTATCCAACCATTGCTAGAATGTTTAATTTGAATTTATGCTATTTGCGTGAAACACTTTAAACCCTAGTTATTTATAGGATTGAGATTCCATACATAATTAGGGATTAATTGCGATAGTTGGTTCACAAAGAGGGGCAAAAGTGTAAATTTCAGAAAAAGCATCGAGCATACGGCCCAGTTACCGAGGGTCTAACAATGTCAGATTTTGAAGATCTTTGGTCCTATGGCTTCTTCTCATCAAGTAGTACAAGATCGATATGTAGATTATCGAATTCGGACATTGTTTGCAAAAGTTACAAGCAATGCAAGGTCACCATTTTAATCTGCCCAATTCTGAAAATTTACGTTTTACACCCTAACCAATTGCCTAGAAGATGAAAACAGGCAGAATTGATTGCCGGTTTATTCTTGATTCCGCCACTACTATGGGAGGGCTGTTATAATATCGTGTTGTAACTTCTTGCTCCTCGTCATGTTTTGGGAGGCTTGATATAATTTCATGTGACAAATTAGCTAAAGTGGATCGCCAATCTTGCTTAGGAAGTTTGCTTATGTCTCAGATTTTTATTGATGATTCTTGTGGTTTTATATTTCTATTCTTGCATAATCTTGCATTATCATACTTATCTTTGAACTCGGATGTATCGTTCCCTGCCATTAATTCTAAATTGTGATTGTATGGAATATGTTGATGGTATGCTTGTTGGGATTTTCGTAAACCTAACCCATTCCCTTGCCACTTGTAGGTGTTGAGATAGAACTCGATACTCAGGATGCAAATGCGGTAGAAGGGGAACCGCAGGAGTATAAAGAGCAGAGTATAAATAGTAGAGTGCAGATGACGTGGTCTCTAGAAACATCAAAGAAGAGACCTGATAAATGGTCCATTTCTCACTAGCTCATCCATCTATGTTGAATTTCATCACACATTTTGGAGAAGACCAAGCGATCAAATTCCTAATCTTAGTGACGACAAGATCCAAGCAAGCTTCCCAATTATGAAAAACATTGTCCGTTGGAAAGTTTTAAAATTCGTTCCCAATCATATCCTACTTTGCAAAAGGTGGAATTATTTGACATGCAACTTTTTAACATACCACTTAGAGAACTGATAAATGCAACCATGGATCAAAACAGCGGCCGATATGCTATCGGGCATAGCGGTCTACAAACAATTGAGCACCACTAGCAAATGCAACAGCCACTATGGACAGCTACAACCGCCACTGTCCCATTGTGGACCCTCATTTGAATTTGAATACTATAATTATAGCCTATAGTATCTAATTATACTAATTAATAGGGATTAGTAAGGGTAGATAGGTATTTCCCTAACTTTTAGTCTAGTTAGTCCTCTCGTGTATTTTATAAGTCTTTTGAGTGTCCTTTATAATTGTTAAGAGTTAGTTAGTTAGCTAGAGGCCCTAGCTAGTAATTAGGATTAATAGGAGGGGTTTTCCACTTGAGAAGCTTCTAGAATCTCTACCAAAAGACCCAATTGCCCTCAACCTTATCTTCATTCCTATTCAAACTAAAAGGGCATTTTAGTAACTAGCCAAACCCCAACCTATATCTACAACTCCCCCATCTCATACGTATGTTACTCATTTCAACTCTCATTTCCCTCTCTTTTCTCTCTTCTTCCCTCATTTCCCTCCAATTCTGTCATTTCCCTCCATTTCTCACTCTAAAACCCTAGATCTAGAACCCTAGCTACAAGAAGAAGATTATCTACAACAAGATCAGCTACAACCTCTCCTAAGTATCTCTCTATCTTATTAGTATCTTCTCTCGCTTCTAACCAAGGTATTCCTCATCCTCTTTAGGTCAATTTCATTAGAATTCTCTTTTTCCCTCTCTAGATTTCCTTCCTTATAGCAATTCTCTTGTGGATTTGGGTATAGGTGTTAGAGATCTCTCTAGATCTGTGTTTTTGGGCTATTTGAGTGATTGGAAGACCTTAGTTGCTTAGATTTGGTTTTGGAGCATTGGATCTCTCTTTTCTCTCTCTATATCTCCTTTGCTTTTGTATTGAGGCAAGTGCAACATACCTACTTAGCATAGAATGCATGTTTTCCTTCATCTTGATTCTGCAATTTCAATGCAAATGATATATGTAAGCTAGATCTATCATTTGAGCTTGTTTTCATGGTTTTTGGCCATTAATGGATGGGTTGATCTCATTTGGAAGATTAATAACCCGTGTGTGAATGGGTGGATGTATATTGAAGTGTTTTTTATGTTTGATGATGTTTCCATGATGAATGGACAAGATTGGATATGTTTTGGATGGAAATTGGATTGAAGGAGAAGAAATCCAGAAATATGGAATTGCTGCAGGTTCTGTGTACTCGGTCGACCGACCTGCAGTCGGGTCGACCAAGCACACTGAAATCCAAAAAATCCAAGTCTCAGTTAAGGATCTGTAGGATTTGCAGGTCCAGTGTGCGCGGTCGACCGGCCCCTATTCCAGGTCGACCAAGCACACAGGATTTTCAGGAAATAACTGAGAGTTGGGTTTTCTCTCATAACCAGAATTCGGGTGTTCTCGGTCGACCGAAAGCATAGGAATTCCAGTGACAATGTTGAGAGCTAGGACATCCAATTTCTCCAGGATTTCGGTGTATGCGGTCGACCGCCCAGGCCAGGAGGTCGACCGGACACACAGAGAAATCCCAAGATCAAGCCATGACTGCCAGGTGCTTGACTTCAATTTTCCAGTGTGCGTGGTCGACCGACCAAGCCAGGAGGTCAACCGGGCACACTGCGCAGGGGGTCGACCTAGGAGTCAACATCCTTTGTTTACACTCGGTCGACCGGACCCTCACCTCGGTTGACCGAAGACACTGCATTTTGTGGATTCCCAGTTTTCATATTCTGAGGTTGTGATCAGTTGTGGGGCCCATTGACCATCCAAATAGAATTCCATTGATGTGCCAAGCACGAGTCAATGGTGTGGCTCAACCTTGACTCGTGGGGACCACCAAGTAGGATCTAGGTTGTAGATTTCATGGTGATTCGATCCTTAAACGTTATCAATGATGCCCGTAACTTCTAGAGCACCAAACACAGCATCCATTGGCATTTGAGACTTCATTTAAAGATCAAATTAACTGAGATGGACCCGAACCTGAAAGTGGACCATTGCTTAGGATGGACTTTCGATATTTCCCGTTGATTCTCTTATTTGGAGGTTTATTTCACTTAATGCATCACTGTCATTCTTATATCCTTAATGTTACTTATAACTGTTAATTAAATGAAAAATGGATGACCTGAACATAGGATTACTTTGAAGTGACCTGGTGATGTGATTGGGTGAACATTGACCCGTATCTGTGGCTAGGCGAGCCCTTATATGGCCTAAGTGTGGATGTGTGATACCCTAGGATGGAGAGGTTGGATTATGATGGGCTTGTGACTCATTATGGATGAGAATGGACTGATTATTATTGGAAATGAACTGGTCTTCTTACTTGGATTGTTTGTAGACCAGGCCACGGATTCTGTGGGCCTTGGCATGAATCCAAGGATTGGATTTGGACCTGTACTGTGTTCCATGGATTGAACTGGTACTTGGACATCTTAGGGATTTGATAGGACCTTGCTCACGCAAGGCAAAGCCTAGACAGACACAGACCTGTATAGTTTCATTAAGTCGACATTAACATTCACTTGTTCTAAGCTCGGCCTTTTGACTGATCATCACTGATAGGAGCTATTATTAGTGTTGAGTGCCGAGTTATGAGTGGGCTATCATGATGAGCTATGTTTTAGACGGACGGTGTGATACCGGGTCCAGTCTTCTGAGTGATGTGTGATGAGTGATGACTGATGAGACGGATGGGTGTTATTTTGTGGGACTCGTCATTCCCCAGCACTGGTTACTTTTCCCCACTGCGACTGTGTTCAGTATGGGAGGGCCGTGGCATAATATCCCACGGTATTCCAGCTTGTGTGAATGTGCCACTTTGATGTCTGTTAGACTAAATTACTTCATTATCCTGATTTTAACTAATTATCATGCTCAATTGCGTAGATTATGTATCACTATTATTCTCATTGATTATATGATCGTCTCTACTTTTTTTATGCATACATCCTATGTTACTTGTATACTGTACCTTGCCAGATCTCATTCTTGGTGCTTAGGTTTTGACTCCGACTATGAGAATGATGCCCTCTTCGAGGCGCCCGTAGCTGGTGACTAAAGTTGGGAACTAGCCGACCAGGAGGTCGAGCTAGAGGATGGAGTGCATGCACCGGGGACTTCAGTGTACTTCTCCATTTTGGGTTTTGAGTGATTCTATTGTGAGCAGGGAGGTAGTTTGATATGTATAAACATTTTGATATTCATACTTGATATTTTAGGCCGGACTTTTGCCTTGCTACATTTGATATAGTTTATGTAATACCTTTCGCTTCCGCTATATTATACATGCTTCCGCATTTTAACCATTGATATTATATTGTTCAAAAAGTTTAAAATTTGACGTCATTGAGGACCTACGATCTTGGAAGTAGCGTGCCAACTTCGGGTACCTTGACGGTTTTGGGGCGTTACAGCCACGGTCCGCTAAGGAGTGTGACTGACGTCTACTCTGCATAATTTTTTTAAAGCACATAGTAGACCTTCTTTCTTCTTTTCTTCTTGTAATTCCACAGGCCCAGTTATACGGGCTAGATTATTTTCTGATATTTTCTATTTAACTTAATTTCTCTTAGAATTATTAGTGCAACAAATATTATGTTCATATTTAGTTGGGAAATGCTTTAGGGACCCTTTCCTATTTATGTGGTGGGACCCATAGTTTCATGGGGGATTTCGAGTGGGGCCTGTGTTGGTTATACCATAGATTCCTAGTAATGTTAGGAATAGGAGTGGCATGTGGGAAGGAAATAACGAAATTGGGAAGAAGACTTTGAGAAGGATTCTAACTCTAGCTTTTATATATTGATCGACCCCCAAGCCTCTCTCAAGCCATTCTCTCTCTTTTCCACTTACTTTTTCATCAATCCAAACCCTAGTCTAGTATTAGCCTTGAAGAAACTAGAAGGAAGAACCAGTTTTGGTTATAGCCATTACAGGCGAATAACAGGTGAGTAGAAATTCTGATCTAATTGTGTATGGTTCTAAATTTCCGGTTTTGCTCTTGTATATTTTTGATTCCTCTATTTTATTTGAGTAGAATTCTGCATCTTCTTTAAACTAATGTTATGATTGATAATCTCGGCTTCCAGTCCATAACTTTTCCTGTAATGGTTGTTCCAATTTCAAACTATGTACTTGATTATTTGATACATTTGAATTTTTTATTGTTTTGGAATGTTTTGATGCATATCGACACCTTTGAAACTATCAAATGGATTGAAATTCAAGTAAACCATGTATTTAGGAGATATGTTGTTGTTAGGGAACTTTTCAGCAAAAATCCTTCTTAAGATGGCTAAGATATCAGGTCTGAATTCCTGACTTTCAGAGAATAAGGCATCACAGGGGGTGAATGCCGTTTGGAGATTTGGGACCCCATGGCCCACGTGATGATGAATCTGGTCCCTAGATCTGGGAGTGGACCTATGGGCGACCATAGTAGTGATGGACCCATGTGAGGTGGGCTGCATTTGGCCCCACCATCCAGCAGCTTGAATGAGAGAAGGCGGGATTGAGGAGAAAGAAGCTATTTTGGTCGACAAGCCTTTGTGATACCCCTTGGACGACCTGATCAAGGATCTGGTCTGATCATCTGGCAGGGCATAGATGGGCAACCCCAGTGGTGAGGTTATTTTGGGGGCTGACCCCAGTGGGGCCCACTAAACTATCCAGACATCCCTCCAATATCAGGCGTGAAGCCCTTTTTCTTCCGGAAACCGAGCTCTGTTGGGGTTTTCGACCTGGATATGAATTGCAAATAACCCTTGCTAGTTTAGTATATTTATTCAGACAGTCAGACACTCTTGGGACCAAATCCCTTCAGTAGGGAATGGAATGGGGCCCACTATCCAACCAGAAGTATACCAGGCGTGAGACCTCTATTTACAGAAAATAGAGTTCTGTTAAGTATTATTGAGCCTATATGAGTTTCTAAAATTTGGAATAGGCCCTGGTAGTTTCTAATAAACACAATAAGGCCCTTATGACTTATTTTCTTGCGGAATAAACTAAGATAGGGTTCTGGGTAGAAATCTCCAGCCTTATATGAATTCTGAATTTGCAAGACGATCCTGTCAATCTTAGGAAATTATGATTAGACAGACCCTTTGGCTTATTTTTTATTTATATAAAGTGTTGAATGTGGAGAATGCTATGGATGAGGTCCTAAGTTTTCTAGAATTGCAAACAAAAGCTTGTTATTCAATCTTATTATTTGCAAATTGTTTGAATTGTTTCCTTTTGTTCTTGATTTGTCAAACTTGCATTTTGGACCCTGATATTTGGATTAATGGCAACTTGAATACGTATGTGGACTAATATACACATGTCTTGTTACTTGGGGATCTCACATGGTAGATTGTGTGATTTGTATATGTATATGTTGTGGTTGAGTTGGTAATTGAATAATTCCCTCAAAACTGTAAAATATCGTGGTAAACACACCCTTTGGTATTAGTACAGGAATTCTTTTCTCAACTCTGTACAAAAGTTCTTTCTTTGTATTTAATGGAAGTTAATTGGTAATTTGGTTTGAACTTTAAGCTTTATTTAAGCATTACTTTATAATTTATTTCTCGTGTTATGTACAGTTATGCTAAAATGCCTATGAATTATGAATTTAGAAATGCATAATAGTTTTTAACTTTGATTAACTAATAAAAAACATGTGAAAAAGTAGATAAATATTGTTGCTTTGTAATCATTCAGCAGTACAGATACTCTATGCACTGAAAGGACTGCTACATCACCCTATCTTAATTACTACAGGAAAAAGGCATCAAATTCTTACATTTTCCAATATTCTGATTTTTTTTTTATTTTTTTGACCAAATTTTCAATTCACACTGCTATGCCGCTACGTAATATTTTGGCTGTCGGCCGGTACGCCCGCTACCGCTATTTTGATCTTTGAATGCAACATTCATCAAAACTAAGTCGTGCAAACTAACACACCCTACAACAGATCTCATGATCTCATGAAGCCCTTACACAGCTCCAAATGCAACCATACCCAAGCTATGCAACAGATAATACCTAGCAATGTTAATGATATCACAGAAAATTGTTATGAACCTGACCATTGGATAGGGGTCCACACAAGTTCCTTAAAAGTAAATCACTGAAAAGCTATTATCTTTAACTATCCATTTGTTTCAAAACAAACGAGCACAACCAACTGAAGAAGAGAAAATCATGATATTTGGACCAGGACATCAATATGATGGTGCCCACCTGTTGCATGCATATGTTTCATGAGGGTATATCAACAAAACATGGATGGTTCCCTTGGAAGAGTGACACATTCCATATAGCAGTAAAAATATCACCAAATTATCGAAAGCAAAAAGACAAATCATAACTTGAAAAAAAAAAATAGGCAAGTAAGATGAGAGCAAACATTCTTACCATATCACCATTTTGTACATACCAATGGATCATATCAACAATCTGCACAGTGGAATGCATTATATTAACACTTTTCAATGGTTACTGAAACGTGGAAACTCATTTTCAGTTGTACATTTGAAAACAAATATTAGTTAAGAAGGTGACAATCATTTCTACAATCCATCAAAAATAAAAACAAAATAGAGATCAAAGCCCAAGTTGTCACTACTTTGACATTTTACTTCAACTACACAAAGGAGAGAGTTCATTGGTAAATATTGACCATTTCCATACCTCTTTAATTTTATCCACCTTTGTGAAATGGCGACCAAAAGATGTATAGCGCATGCCATGCAGAAAAGGTGCAAGGTAAATGTTGAGCTTGTTCTGCAGGTGGAACAATAACAATCAAAATCAGTGCAATTCAGACGACATAAGTTGCTTGTCAAATTCGCCCACAAGCTGCCAATGTCTTCCTCCATGAGACACATCATTGTATGAAATGCAAACTGCTTAGTGATAAGTGCTTAATTGTTTGCAATCTAAGCCCTATTATTTTGTTTATCCTATGCTAGTTCATGTTAATTTTATTTGTTTTTACATAGTTTTGTTAATTTTTATGCAAAGGTAAAAAAGGAGCAAAAAGAGAGGAATTAATGAAGAAACATGATGGGCGAGAATCCCAAAGAAGGACCAAGGTGGGTCCCATTCAAGATGTTTCAGATTCAAAGAAGACTTTCTAATTATTTGGACAACTTACAATTCAAATCAAAGAAGGAAAGAATTAGAGAAAGAAACTCTAATCAAAGAAAAAAAGCAAAAGAAAGAAAGAAGAAAAAAGAAGAAACCCAATCTAGGGTTACACGCCCAAGAGGGGTCCACATCTATTACAAATAGAAGAATTTCAGAAATTAGAAGTCTTATTCAAGTTAGAAGTGGAGTTCAAGAATGGATAAAAACAACTCATGTTGCATGCACCATGTAGGGCCCACTTTTATGTTTAAAGTTTAGATTTATCTTTTACAATTAAATCTTAGATAACTGGGACCAGACTTAGAAAGCTTGCTAAACAAGAAGAGAAGACTCCTTATTCAATCTAATTAGGTTTCCTAATCGTAAGGAAGGTTGAAGATCTAATTCTACAAGGGGAACTACTTGTTAAAAGGGGCTGCTGCAATAATTATAAAAGGTATATTAGGGGCGGACGTCCAAGGTACCATTATCCATAAAAAACCAGCCATCATCATCCCATTCATATCCCATCCACGTGAACAGGAATTCCAGCCCCATAATTCCATAATTCCAGCCACCATACCAGCCACCATCAACCACAAAAACCTAGCTGCCGTACAGCCCTAATTGGAGCATAATTGGAGCATCTTTTGGAGAGCTTTCGGAGCGAGGAAAAGAGGAACAAGCTGCTGGCCGACATCTTCTTCTTCTTCAATCTTCTAGTTTTCTTCTTATGACTCTATTTATGTTGATTTTCATTAAAGACATGATTAGCTAACTTTTTAGGGCTAGGGTGTCATTGAAACCCTAGCCTAGTTCTATGTAATCTCTTTTGGCGTCTTTTAATTCAGATTTCAGTTTATTAGATAAGATTCTAAACCATGTTTTTACTTGATGAGTTGTGTATATGCCATGCCAACCATGTGATGTTCAATTAATTTTAAGAGTAGCTAACTTAATTTTGATTGATCTTGATGTTATACATCTAGGGTTTAGAACCATGAATAATCTAAGTATATGCCATGCTTAGACTCATGCATTTATCTTTCCCATTGTTTTTATGCATTATGTTTGTTTTGACTAGGACATATGTCATGCTTAGTTTTTGCATCATAATAAGCAATTCATGTAGTATGCCACTCATGAATTAGGTTTAGCGGAATAATAATCTAGACGCATATGCCATGGTCTAGGTTGATAGATGTCACTAATAAAATCTGGATTTTGATTAAAAGATAATAAGGGACATGCATAGGATTGGTTAGGGGAGTAGATGAAATCCTAGTTCATTCATTCATCATTACTGTTTTTCAATTCACATACTAGTTGTGTTTTAAGTTACTTTCCAATTAGTTTTTGATACTTTCAATTACTGTTTTTAATAGTTTAATTCCACTTTTCATCATTCAATTATTCCAGTTAATATTCTGATTTTTAGTTAGTTTTGACATTGTTTTATCACAAGTCTTCGTGGGATCGACCTCGTACTTACAATTCACTACACTACATAGTGATCCTGTGCGCTTGCGAGTTTTTAATTGTGTGCATACTAGTAACTTATTTCTAGGTTGTTTGGTGCATACCACTTAGCCACAGGGTTTGCTGTCTGTCCCTTCAAATCACCTGACTAACTTCAATTAGTGGAATATCCAAATTCAGTTAATGCACATTTAAATGCCAAGTCAATTAATTGACAAGAAAGCACGACAAATAGCCCGTGCTGGTAAAATAATTTAGCCCAAAGTAGAAAGGATCAGAGCAAAGCCTTACCAAATACAGCCCTTAATAAAGCCAAATGTCCAGAGCAACAATCAAACAACAGGCAGACCAATCAGGAAAAGCTATCATGGAATTTTATCAAAAGAAGATGAAACTAGACCTAAAGCCCATGTTCAAGCTCTAAGTCAGTAAAAGGAACGTCCATATTGGATCAACAACATCATCTTAGCCTTATTCCATGGATCGAGGGTTGTCTTAATGTGTTCAGTAAAACAAATAACCGATGGCCATATATCCCATCTTTCTAGTCGATGGTACATGCAAGTAATGCAATATAGGCATATCAATGGGTATCCGATTTCCCAAACATCAGAATTCTCCAATCCGAGAAAAAGTTGGTATGAAACCTGTTTCCGGATCTGATCTGGATCTAGATCCATTCTCATAGTATCTGAGAACTTTCCAATTTGGATGATGATCCTTATACGTTCCACCCCGAGGATCTAGAACCCGACTACAACTGTGCTCCTGAAAGGTATGGATGCTCGATTACATACCCGCATAAGAGTCTATAGAATCTAAAGTCATTGTTAGAAACGAGGGGCATATTTGTTCTTTTTTTTTTATGGGCTGCAGTTTTCTGTGACTCATAAACTATCAAGAGTTTCTTGTAATTTGATGAAATTTTGAAAAAAAAAATACCGAGTAAATCACTGTTTTAGTGCGAATTGTATAGGGATCGTTGATAAGTCCATCAAATTGAGTATTTAGTTCATTATTTCATATGATTTTATGGACTTATGCAGGATAAATTCATCGAATTACATTGAAATTCATAACATCATGCATTTAAGCATCTACGTTTGAATTTATGTAAAAAGCCTTCAAATTTTCATTAAATTACATGATTTCTAGAAATTATTCTTTTTTAATTATCCGATTATCGCACTGGATAACTTTTATTCGCACGTAAACATGCATGTTTTCTTTGAACCACTACGTAATTCATGAAAAATTGATCAATGTGGTATATTCATACGCATGCATATGTGTAGAATTGGGCCCAATACAAAGCATTTTTGTTTACTGCATGAAATTATTATTTCTGAATTTTATTTTATTCTTTTGTGCAGAAAATCAGAATTTTGGGGCCTGAGTTGAGAAAAATTGAGGTAAGAATAAGAACACTTGATGAAGAAGCCACCTTAGGGAACCCACATCACCTTGGGCATGAATCCCAAGGTGGACGTCCAAGGTGGGCCCCATTGTTGTTGCAAAAATTCAAAATTATTCCATTTTGAAGACTATGAAATTCAAAATTTTAAATTCTAGCCAAGAAAGAAAGGATGATCAAGGAGACTTGGTTAGGAAGGAAGGAAAGGAAAGAAGGAAACAAGAAAGAAAAAGGAAAGAAAATCCAGAAATTATCTAATGAAGCAAGGGATGTCCGTGCTTGGATATTTCCAAGGTTGCTGATCTAGGAGCATCAGGGCTAAATTCAAATCAAGTCCTTTGGGCAGATTCATTGCACGAGCTGTGCTTTTGAGAATATATCCCCCACAGGTGGTTATGTGGGACTAATTAGTTGCTGAAATCTGGCCATTAGATCTAGGTGACTTGGGCTGCTTGCTGCCTTTGGTGGATTGGACATGGCTTGGGCCCATATTCAATGGGTCCAAACCTCCTGACTTCTTGTCCACAATTTTAGGCCCACTTGATGTACAGGGGATTACAATAACTTGATCTGATTAATTCAAATGGGCCAAGATTGACTTGATCTGATCCCCCAATGAATTCAGAAGAATTACAATTAATTTTGACATTTATTTCGAACCCATCTTGACCATCCAATTTCCCTTGCAAAGTTAGATTTGAATCATTTTCTTGATTGTGGCTTGATTGAGATGGATACAAAAATCCTTGTAATCGATCCAAATCGGCAAGGGCCTGATCAATA
The DNA here is from genome assembly GCA_012931725.1 of Litsea cubeba. Classification (NCBI taxonomy): domain Eukaryota; kingdom Viridiplantae; phylum Streptophyta; class Magnoliopsida; order Laurales; family Lauraceae; genus Litsea; species Litsea cubeba. The sequence continues at coordinate 41,329,670 of CM022955.1, forward strand.
ACATCTACTATTGAATTTAGGCCTTATGCTCCTGCATCAGTTGCACACCCCTTGTGGCCCACACATACTACAAAGAGTTGTAATAATCTGATTTTCAGATTTGATTTTTTTTTTTTTTTCGAGTGAAGTGGGGCCCAAGTGATGAGCTGCTGACTACAAAGAGGAGTCCTATTCTTAGAAGGATTATACAACAAGTAATTAAATATTAGGAAACAAATTTGAAAATTCAAATTTGCTGATAAAATCCATTGCAATTGGGAGTCCAAGAAGGAAAAGATTCCAAAACTCAAATTGCATAGAGAATAAGCAATAAAATAATTAATAAAAGGAGCCACATATGGGGACGTGCAAGAACCCAGTTCCAACCCCCATATCTCATGTGTAACTCTCTCCCCTCTCTCTCTCTTTCTCATCCCATTCTTTCTCTCTCTTCTACATCTCTCACTCTTCTAGTAAATTATGAGGCCAAAGAAAAATTAATTACTGGGTGAAGAAGAAGCAGAAGGATGGAGGGGTAGATTTTCTAAGGAGAAGGGTGTAAGTTGATTTTCAATTTATTGATCTATTTTCTCTATCTACATCTTTTTTATGCTTTATTTTCGAATGATATACTGCAAGCTGGACCGCTAAATGATAAAAATATACGCAGGACACTAGAGTCTTTTTGAAATCCCTCAAATATTAATAAATCTGATTTTTCAGATTTTGAATCTTGAATGAAGTCACCCGTATTTTCAGTACTTAGAAGAGCAACTGAATCCCGACCCTTAGATTGCAAGGCCTTTATTCAATTCTGAATTTCAATTTAATTATTTCTGAACTTTTACATCTCCAATTGGTTTTCTGATTATTCTGATGTTGGTTGCAATTTTATGTGCTTTCTAGATTAGGAATTTTTTATGAATGTAATTGATTGTAATTAATTAATTTTCAAATTAGTAATTGATGGGTTCTGTATGGATTTTTCTTGGGCTAGATCTAGATTTTATTTAGGACAGGTTTCATCAAGTTGCCTGCTTTCCACTCTCCGAGGATCGACCCTATACTCAGCGGGAAAATACTGCATCGCTACCCTGCTATTGGGGTTGTCGCATCAATCATTGCGCGATCCAACATGGTATTCTTTTCTTCACTTTCTCCTCTCTTTAATGCAAACCAGATCCTTGATTGGCCAGCCACCGGGCCCACTAAAAGCCCATAAAGAGAAAATCTTCAGATCATGCAGGATTTTCCTATTTTAGTGCAAGACTTTCCTATTTTTCAATTTATAGAAGATTTCTTAGAATTTCCTGAATTTCATTAATTGCTAAGATTTAGAACTAAATTAGAAGTTCTATTTTTATTGAGGCTTGTTTTCCAAGTTAGAGCATAGACTATTCTATACAAAGAGATGCAATTCTCCTTCAAGTGATCTTTGAATATTGGAATAAGAATTTGAGTTTCTTCTTCTCTTTGAGATGTTTTCTCGTCTGTGGTGCGACACCGGGACAGTTTTTTTCCTATAGATCCTTATCCCTAAGTTTGTGGCTTGGAGAATAACCCTATGGTTATTCTTCCCTAACTGTGTAGTGTCACTCTTCCTCTTTCCACAAAAGCCAAAGTTCCTTTCTTTCAATCGTTGTCTTCTCCGTTCTTCTTCATTTTCTTTCCTTAATAGTGGATATTATTGTTATTAGTAGCCGAAGCAAAGTTTACAAAACACAGCACAGTAGGTGATAGCTAATCAAAACATACAGAATCGTGATCCTTAAGTTAGCCATAAGATGCCGATGGTGGCATACCCATGGCTGATTATATCTTTGGGCAAGCTTCATTTAGTCATGAAAATCAATATATACATGGATTGGTCTAATGACTCTAATTCTTTTCTATGATTGGGATAATATTTGGCAGCCATTTAGGATTTTTTTTCTTTCACAAATAAAGACCGCAACTAATAGTTTTGGACTTCCTCTTGAAACTAATCCCTTACATTAATATTCCTCTGATGTTCTCTGCAGGGTTTGGCTTCCATCTAATTGTTCAATCAATGCATACCAATATCATGGGTCAAGACGAGGATGAAACCAGCTCTAGAAGTTGATACGCATGCTCTCAGGAAAAATCATTCCTCCTGCTACCCCCTTTGAATGCACAAGTATACTTTTTAAATATCAATAATGGATGGGTTGGGTGGCCTGTTCTTGTTGCTTTGATATGATTCTCAAAGGAAATTAAGCGCCATACATCAAAAGAAAGTACCAAGAACTTAGTTGTCATAATCTTTCCCTTTTGTTATAGGTAAAGTGACTTGATAAAGCAACTTCATGGTTGTAACAGTGAGGATGGTCCAACTGTGGCTTACATATTTTAATCTTAGCCTTCAAAACTTAATTAAACGTGAAAGCATAGAACCTTGCCAACAGCTTAAGTGTACTAAAGCAATACACTAAAATGGGAAAAAAAACTGAAATTCATCCATGATCCACTCAAGTAAGCAGGGCCATCTCATATATGGGATCCAATGGTGCCATTTTATAAGGCGCACAAGATCCACCATGGATCCATGCACTTCAAAGGTGTGGATATCTTTCCCCTTTGCCACTGAAAATTGCACATGGTACTCTCCAAGGCTTATTTTCCACATACCTTAATGAGCTATGAGTCAAATTAGTCTCACAAACTGTGATTACATTACTACTATTTGAGTTCTGAGAAACAAAATGAAAAATACCTTCCAGTTTATTATCTGCTGGAGAATCGCTGGCTCACAAACTGCTTTTGCATCCTCAATGCTGCAACCATTTTTCAACTTCTGTAAAGCAGTTCGAACTGCCTGAAAGATAACAAAAACACAAGTGTAGACACTAGTGATAATATATTGTTGCCACATTGGATGAAGAAGAATCACTACCCTTTCCGAAGGTTTTACTGAGCATCATGAAGGCACAAAGAGGGCCCACAAGGGCTAGATCAAGCAAACACCAAATTAGATCGACAATTTGGCCCCAAACAGTCCCAAATCATGAGAAAAACACAATCACAGGGGGCTGTTTGGAAAACAATTAATTGCAAGTGGTTTTCTGAAAATTGCAAATACAGGCCACAAATAGGGTGTTTTGGGCCTCCTATAGAAGGGTTAAAATGGACCAAAATCCAACAAAAATGCACCAAGATGGTTGTCAAGACACTAGAAGATCATGTTGGGATCTGCTTCATCAGATGGTCAGCCATATGGGTCCCACCGCAGCAAACATATGAAGATGTCTGGGACACCCAGCCAACTGAGAATTGCAGATTTCGATTTATATTTTTGCCTTTTTTACCATTTATTCCAAAGTTAGAAGTCTTAAATCTGAGAAAACTAATTTGATTAGAAGCTATGACGCCCAGATATGGAATCTGGATCGAGGACTCGACTGCCCTTTTAGAAATCTAGGGCATGGGATACCGCTGTCTTATTTTTTTCATTAAAATATTTCTAAATTAATGAAATTATCCTAGTTTGAATTCGTTTCTAACATTTTTTATGTTGAAAAGTAATAAAGCTAAAATTTCTAAATGATATAATTGTAATATCCCAGTAGGAGTTAGAATTTTAGTCCAAAGTAAATTTATTTTGCCACTCCTGTATTGATTATTATGCTATATTAATTATAATTATATTAGGGTAGGCCCTACTTATTAATTCTCATATTGTATAAATATAAGTTGAATGGGACCCAACTCCTTGACTCCCTATCCTAGTGGTGGTCGACTAGCATATGGAATGTGCAACGTGTATTAGTTCTACCCTTGGAAGGACTCTTGTGCAATACACTTTCTGGATACTTTAGAACTTCCAAGAGACCATATATTAGGTTTTCTCCTTCCCTTTCTTCTCACTACTAATCAATTCCCTAAGAAAGCCAGACCTAGGTGGGAGACAAGTAGAATTAGAGAGGAATTTGTAGTAGAAGAAGAGGATCCGCAGTCTGAGAGCCTAGTGAATGACCTTTCTCATCAATCAGGTGAGTCGGGCAAACCTAGTCTATAAAAGGTGAGTGGATATCTTAATCTTCTAGCATATGATGTTGTTTCTAGTGAATTGATTGGGTTTTCATCCTCATTACATGACTGTTACAGTGTTTTAGGGCACTGTCGACCATGGCTTGTCATTGTTTTGAGTTCAAATCTTTTTAGAATTTAGAACTCTTGTAAACTTATATAATAAGGTTGATAGGATTGTTAGAGAATGGAATCAACTCAAATCAACCCAAGATTTGCACCAAATCCATCCTGGAACAGGGTTTTTGCTGAAACAGATCGTCAACGTAACAATTTTCAAAATTGGTTGTGGGGCCCACATGTCCCACTTCTGGGAGTGCTCCCCTGGGCCACATCCAACTGACCCAAAACACCTCCACGTAAGGTGTATATGCATTCTGCAACAAGCTTCTGAGTTGCAAAGTTTTGAGAAAAAACTGCATTATGATCCATCTTCTTCCTTATTATTATTATTTTAAACTGTATTTGGTTGAGAATTCTGAAATTTACAGATTGAACCCCAAAACTTCCTATTTTTACAGCCAAATCTAACTAGTTGATCCCTTAGTACTGGAAATTTTCAATAGAGTCCCTGTTTTCCTTCTTTATTTTTTTAAAACTGTTTTTGAGTCGTCCTTAAATCCTAGACTTCTGGAATTTACAATTTAGACCCTTGGAATAAGCTGCTTTTACAACTAAACCCCTGAGTACTGTTTTCTTTTAATTCTTTATGTTCTGAAATTATAAATAAGTCCCTGCTAAGGACTGTTTTACATCCACAGGTACATACCATCCCAGCCCTTTATTTTCCGGTGTTCATAACCTCTTAAAAGAGTTTCATATAAGCCCTTTTAATTCACCGTTTCTTTTATTTTAATGAATCTGAAATCTGAAGTTGTGAATATTGGTGATATACACATGCTGATTTTTGGGTTTCTTATATCATTAATTGTTATTGATCTTGGTATGGTTTGGGTTTGTGTATGATTGGTACTTGATCATATAAATTGTATAAAGCAGATGACTCGAGTGATAAATAAATGATGTTTATGGATTTAGCTGTCATGATGTATTTGTTATGTGAATAACTCAAACATACAATGGGCTGGCTGTGCCAATGCTTTTGTACACATCCAGATACCAATGGTGAATCGGAGCGGGGCATAAATAAAAATCTGGATTTATGTGTAAGGGGCAAGTTGCAGGCTAATTAGTTGTATGTGTTGGGGACCAATAGAGAGCATGTGGGTTACGGATGAAGGACCTTGATGATGCATTTGTACCTTGGACCCCAAGACCGCTCAGCACGGTATGGTGATGACGTCCACCTACCAAGGCCTATAATGTTTTGACTATTAGTCAACTTTGGGAGGATAATCTCCAGGTACTGCCTTGATGATTCAGACCCTTGATGGTCACCTTGTAGTGTGCACAAAGTTTGTTAATGGTACTCCTTGTTGAACCATGTTGGCTTGTGCTACCAAGTGGTTAGGCTGTGTCCATGGGAGAGCACCAGTTTGACCTTATCTAAATAAAGTTTTCCAATTTAATTTAATTATGTGAAACTCATATGTTACTTATTCCTTTTGTTTATTTATAGCGAAATACTATACACGTGCTTAAATAGATTTGGAAATCCATTCACTCAGTTGTACTGATTTGTGAATTTGCCCTAATCCAGGTAACCAAAATGTTGAATTGCAAGAAGATTATAATGAACAACAGATAGGATTTGGCATGTGTTCAGACATATGATCTAAGGAAGATGGAATTTGAAGAATGAATTTGATGTCCCTCCGTTGAGGGTCTTGATCTATTATATAGATGTTACGGAGATACAATATCTGTTTATTTACAGTGATTACAGCATTTATCTAACTAATTAGATCTCCTAATAAGGTAACACAATATATTACATAGCTGTACATGGCTGGGTGCTTTTGACCAAGTTAACATGTGTAAATGGGCCAAATTGTAAGTGGGTCGTGACCCACTTAACACCCCCCCCCCCCCCTCTTAAATTGATGCGGTTGAGTCAACCAGCATCAATTTGCCAACTAAAAATTGATGATGTGGTCGTGGAAGGGTTTAGGCTAAGTCGATGCAAAACGGAATATATGGAATGCAAGTTTAGTCAAAGTAGGACACCTGGTAGCATAGAAGTAAGTTTGGGCACACAAAAGATTGTAGAGAAAAAAAACTTTAGGTACCTTGGATCTATGGTGCAACATGATGGAGGGATTGATACTGATGTAAGTCATGGGATTCAGGCCAGGGTGGACCAAATGAAGGAGTGCTTCTGGGGTCTTGTGTGATCGGAAAGTCCCCCTCAAGGTTAAAGGAAAGTATTATAACGTGGCGGTACGACCAGCATTGTTATATGGATCAGAGTGTTGGGCAGTAAAGCATAATCATGTCAAGAAGATGGAAGTTGCGGAGATGAGAATGCTAAGATGGATGTGCGGGATCACAAAGAGAGTTAAGGATTAGGAATGAGGAGATTAGGGGCAAAATAGGAATAGCACCGATTGGAGATAAAATGAGAGAAAATCGACTGAGATGGTTCGGCCATGTTAGAAGGCGTCCAACGGAGGCACCTGTTAAAAGGTGTGAAAGCATGGAGATTGCTAGGAGTAGGAGAGGGAGAGGGAGACCCAAGAGAAGTCGGAAAGAAACTATTAAACATGACCTTGCCTACATGGATCTAACGGATGACATGGCCCTAAACAGATTTGATTGGCGTCGTCAAATCCATATAGCCGACCCCACCTAGTGGGAAAAGGCTTGGTTTGGTTTGGTCGTGGAAGCCCCTTGGTAAATATATCCGCAACTTTAAGTCCTGAAGAAACATGAGGAAGACTAATAGTCTGACGCAAATATTCATCTCATATGTAATGACAAGCCACTTCTATATGTTTAGTACGCTCCTGGAAGACAAGATTTTCGATGATCTGGATGTCACTAGTACTATCAGCGTAAAGAGTAGGACCAGATTGAGGAAATCCAAACTCAGAGAGGAGACCACGAAGCAAGACTATTTCAGATGATGCTGCAAACATAGCTCGATATTTTGCTTCTGTGGATGATTTAAAGACTTTATCATGTTTTTTGCACTTCCATGAAATCAAGGAGTCCCCAAAGTACATACATCACCTGGTTGTAGACCTTCGAGTATCAGAATAGCCGGCACAATCAGCATCAGAATAGGCAGTGAGAGATGTCGAATTCCCCACATGAAAGAATAGACCACCCGATGGAGTACCTAGAATATATCGACTAATGCGCCGAACAGCAGCGAGATGAAGATGGCGAGGTTGTGTCATAAATTGGCTAACCAAGTTAACTGCATATGAAATATCCGGCCGAGTGATGGTCAAGTAGATCAAGCTTCCGACTAACCGTCGATAAAACATGGCATCAGGAAGAAGATCACCAGTATCATTGGTGAGCTTGATATTAACCTCAAGAGGTGTATCTACGGGAGTGGAATGCTAAAGACCTACCATCTCGATAAGATCCATAGCATTTTTGTGTTGATCTAGAACTAGACCTTTCTCAGTCTGATGTACCTCAAGGCCCAAAAAATATGTAAGTGGACCTAAATCTTTCATATGAAAAGACGCATGAAGTGAGGTTTGTAGATAGGTGATCATGTCAGAGTCTGTACTAGATATGATGATGTCTTCAACGTAAACCAAGAGGATGTAATCCCTTTTGAAGAATGATGCAAAAACTTTGAGGGGTCAGAGGCACTCTAAGAGAATTGAAGGTGAAGTATAGCATCCCGAAAATTTTCAAACCAGGCGCAGGGTGGTTGCTTGAGACCATAAAGAGATCGACGTAAGCGAATATCACCTGTCGAAGCACCAGTAATTCCTTGGGGAAGTCGCATATAGACTTCTTTTAAATCGCCATAAAGAAAAGCATTCTTGACATCAAATTGGTAAAGAGGCCATGAATGAGAGGCACAGTACGAACCGTCGTCATTTTTGCAAAAAAGGGCAAATGTTTCATCATAGTCTATGCCATATTCTTGTCGGTTGCCCAATGCAACGAGACGTGCTTTATAGCGATCCAATGAGCCATCTGCCTTAAGTTTGACTGAGAATACACATTTCCATCCGATAGGTTTTGCAGAAGGACATAAAACGATATCCCAGGTATGACCGTCCTGGAGTGCAGCTAATTCATCTTGCATAGCCTGTTGCCAATAGTCATGCTTCACCGCCTGTGAATAAGAGTTAGGCATGGCAATGGAAGAAAGAGTGGCAAGCAAAGAGGTGTGAGTGAAACCATATCTATATGGAGGCCGAGAGAGACAATTAGAACGTCAAAGTTGAGTCGGAGAAGAACTAACGGCAGCAGCAGGTGATGGAGTGGTAGCAAGATCAGGTGCCGGTGATGGATCCGGAGGGGGAGGAAGTAGTGGAACATCCTTTTGACGACGTCTTTCATAAACAATGAGTGGAGGAGAAGTCTCATCGGTAAAACTCTCTCTCTCTCTCTCTCTCTCTGTCTCTCTCTCTCTCTCTCTCTCTCTCTCTCTCTCTCTCTCTCATGAATATCTCATCATATGAACTTCTCAGTAGATTTCCAAAATATAAGTATTTTATCGAAAAAATCTTGAGGAAACCAAGAGATTATAACAGATTGGATTTCTGTTAAGAGGAAGAACCTTTTTTCTAACTTCTGATACTCAAGAAATTAAGATAAAGACAGCAAAGGTAAGATGCTGCAACCTCAATGACAATATCAATTTCCAGAACTAAAATAATATCATATAACATTTCGATGTTGTCATGTGTCAACATTTTAATAATATAGTATAATTTTCCAATTTGACAACCGAATGAAATTCTTTTAGTCTTAAGAGTAATTTTTATTTGGAAACATTTAGATTAAAGCAGGAAATTTTCGCAAACTCAGTTCTTCAACAACACCTTGAACAATTTCCAGAGACGTAGGCACTTGACATAATGCTAAGAAGTCTCGCTTTCAGGAATTGACATGAGAAGCTTAGTCATAGCACGAGTACTGACGGTCTCATGTGGAGAACTCTGAGATCAAAGGCTCCGACTTCACACTTACGTACAAACAGCCTAAAGCACCTGGATATTATTTCCAGCTCAACATATCATAATGGACACAATATTATTGCAGTATTTGTACTGAACACAAATATGATACATCTCAAAATATATCAACTTCGTCTTGCTTAGGTTGCCAGCGCTTGTGTACAAAAACTAATTTAATATCTGTTGGATTGGGACTTCATTAGTTTTTATCATCTGGTAACTGTTAACCTTATAATTTCACAAACGTGACTTCAATGTACAATAAACTAAAGGTTATAATAAATTACAGCCTAACCTTTCTCTTCCGTTCTTTCACTTCTATTTCATTTTGGATTGGTGCATTGTTTTCCTACTCAACCTGTAATAACTCCATCTGCGATCAACTTGTACAACTGGTGCAAATCAAGGGCTGATAGGCCGAAAGTCAAATGGTCTCGTTCATTCAAATTTATGGATTTAAAGAATACTCAAGATGAATTTTGAGGCCTGTATGAAGGGTGGAAAGGCCATTTTTCTCAGAAAAAATAAAAATAAAAAATCAATTTCAACTTTCAATAATTCGAAATGTAGTGACCAAGTAGGGCCTCTTTGATGCAGAACAACTGCTCGTAGGATAAATGCTATTTTAAAATTTAGACCCTGATACTGTTTAGTGATGCAGGCTCGATCCATGGGTCGGCGAAATTGGGCCCAATACATAGGCCCAACGGGACATCCATTTAATTGGAATCTTATTTAGATAGTTGATTTATTTAGAAGTATTTAAAATTAGGAGTTTTATTTAATTTGAATTGTTCGGCAAGATAGTGATTTAGTTTTCCTTTATTGTTTAGGAAAGTCTTGGCGTCCAAGTTGCAAAACGCTGATACTACTCCTATATAAGGGTGATCATCCTTATTGTAATTCATGCGCATTACAATTGATCAAGAATCTCTCTGAGTGGTATCTATGAGGTTTATCTCTTCATCTCTTATCATGGTGTAACCACTATCGCGAGTATGTCCCAATGGCTGCATCCATCTTTGGATTCGATTAATCCCTTGGGAGATTGGTCTATATTTTCCGATGGAGGATCCGGGGCTTTGTCAAATTTGGTATCAAAGCCGAATTCCGACAATTGCCAGGAGAACAGTTGTCTCTCCCAGATTTCATCACTACTCATCATCATCAACCTGTCACGACCACCCCATCATCATCAGCCCATCCAGCAACCAACCGCACCTGAACCCTACTGTCGAATCCGCAATCCTCGTCCATCTCCATTATCCTAGCAATTCTCAATCAGGATTGCGTCAGTCATACTAAGAATCAATGTAAGTCATTGTTACTATTAAATGGGAAGATAAAACGAAATCGAGTTTTTCTTTGAGTTTTCCCTAGTTTTGATCTTAGTTTGAAGACGATCTTCTTAATCCTTTCACGCTTTCCTCTATGCCACTCTTGGAATTGGTTTTCTGGTGTGTGGCACCACTTGACAAGTGGGATTTCCTTGATATTGGTTCATTAGCTACAAACTTAAGTACATTTTTCATCACACAAAAACCACCCATTGCATATTTGAGGTTGGTTATAAATTGTTTTAGATATAACCTGTTTTCAGATTTCCAGACTTCGTTTTTTGCAGGTTTGAGGTGTCTAGGGCTACTAGTTAGTATGTTGCCATAAGTGACTGAAAGCTAGCAGCTATTATAGGGTTAGGTAAACCTTCAGTTATATTTGGTGGCCTTTATAATGAAAAAAAAGGCTCCAGATAAATATTATAATGTGATAAGCCCGTAAAATAGCACATCATTCTCATTATTTCATGAAGATTTTGGACTTATTTAGGGGTATATCATTTAAATTTCATAAAATTATGGATCATGGTTTTCAGATTGGATTTCATGAGAAAATTAGTTTAGTTGTGGAAAATTGCATGTTTTATGAAATTATTCTTTTCGGATTATCCAATTATCCTTTTGAATAACTTCATTTTTACACGTAAACATAGGTAATTTCTTTTCACCATTGCATTGTGCACGAAAACTTAAGCAAGATGGTGTATTTGCATGCATTCATACGTGTCACAATGGGTCACATGCGTGGCATGATAGTTTTCTACGTAAAAATTATTCCTTCTAATTTAATTTTTTTCTTATGTAGGAAATTCAAGAAAAGGAGACCCACATGAAGAAGAAATTCAAGAGGAATGATGGAAATGAAGAAAAGAAAGAAACAAAGAAAATGAAGACCACCCATGTGGGACCCACCTTGGGCGTGAATCTCAAGGTGGAAGTCCTAGGGGTGGGACTGTGGGATCCACAATCTTTGCACAAATTCTCTCTCCTAAATCTTAGGAGATTTGAAATTCAAAGGAAGAGACCAAGCCCTAGCAAAAAGTGAAGAATTAAAGTCAAGCAAGACGGGAGCCACAAACTATGCAAAAGAGAAGAAATAAATGAAGAAAAGAAAAAAATTAAATGGAGAATGGACCCCCACCTTGGGCGTGCTTCCCAAGGTGGCACGCCCAATGGGTGTGGGGCCCATGAGATTTGCAAAATTTTGAATTCTCACTCCCTTTTTGTGATGAAGACTTCTACTTCTAATGAGACTCCATGAAGGCAGCTTCCCATGAAACAAAAAGACTATTTATAGAAAGAAGTGGAAAAAAACAAGGAGGGAAGTTTCCAAGCATATAAGAAAGCTTCTAAGTGTTTAAGAATTCTAAAGAAGGCTGGCTTGATCAAGACAAGTTCTATGGACGAGATCGCGTAGAGATTTCTGTAGAGATGAGAAGATGGGCCCACCAAGGAAGGAGCTTGAGCAACAAGGAAACCACTATGGAAATAACTCTCCAACTTTCCTGATTTTTATCCCTTTTTACTCCTTATTTCTCTCTTTTTCCCTATTTTCTCTCCCTCCTTCCTTTTCTCTTCCTCTTCTTTCTCTCAAGGAAACAAGATGCAAAAATGATAAAAGAAAAGTGGGGTGGGGCGTCCCATATCCCCATACAACACAACACGACTCTCTCTCTCTCTCTCTCTCTCTCTCTCTCTCTCTCTCTCTCTCTCTCTCTCTCTCTCTCTCTCTCTCTCTCTCTCTCTCTTCCTTTCTTTTGCAATTATTGTAATTATTTTTTTTAAGCAGAAGAAGATTTCAAATAATAAAAAAAAAAAAAAAACAAGAAGAAGATGAGATGAGATTTGTATGCAATGCCGGGCTAATTTGTAATCTAAGGAGGAGGTGAAAATCTGTTTTTTTATTCGTTCTGTGGAAAGACGTGATCAATAAAAGTTTCTATTTTTTAATTACTTGTTGGTTTTTCTTTATTATTCACGTTCCTTGATTTCTTATTTTCGCTTGTAGATATAGGGAATGCTAGGAATCCTTTGGTAATAAAGAGAATCCAGCCAAAGCAATTAATTTGAGAATTTAAACTTGCTCTCCGGTTAGATTGAATTCGAGCAGAAAGGATCTAAGCTATACGTATTTCAGATCATTAGAGCGAGTGGATCCTAATCCTTAGAAAATTTCTTGTACTGATTTCTATTTATTTCAATTGGTTGTTTTAATTAGAAATTTTTAGAATTAGGATTTTTAGATTAGGAATAGGAATTTTAATGGGTTGTAATGAAGGTAATTAATTTTTATTCAATAGCCAAAATCAGTTGTATAGATTTTTCTTAGGATAATAGTACATTTTAGAGGTCTTTACCGGAAAATACCCGGTATTTGGACGTCACACTTGGTAGTGCCTCGGAATATTTTCCATACGGTATCATTCCTCCCGCCTCTTTTATTTATTTTTTAATTATTTTTTGGGAGTGACGATAGCGTCGTTGGAAGGAGAAATTAAGTGATGCTATCGTCACTCATCGTTGTATAAACCCACCATCTTTCCCCTTCTCTTTCCTCCCTCTTTCCCCTTCTTCCCTTTTCATTGATGGTGATGGAAGGTGGTTGGGTTGTTACTGTGGGTTATGAATCATCATCATGTAATCCAACAATAAGATGAAAGAAGAAGAAGAAGAAGAAGAAGGAGGTGGGGGGTTTTGGATCTAGGGTGATTGATTGAGAGTAAATTCATTTATTTATTATTAGTACCTGGGAAGGAGAGGGTTCTGTTTATCAGAAGTGTAAGCCATGGAACCAGCAAGTCCCAGGTTAATGATGACAGATCCCGGATGAAGAGAGCAGAAGCTCTTCACCACACACTCATCTTTCACCATTTTGGTCTCTGAGGCTGGGCTCTTCGCCACCGATTTGTCAAAAACTGCAAGCATTTCTTCTTCTTCTTCTTCTTCCAAATCGATCGATTCGATTCAAACTGCTACTGCTGTACCAAACAAATAACCACCACCATGACAAGGATGACTCCCGTTTTTGTTCCCTTTTATAGACCCACAATAAATCTCTCTCTTTTCTTCAGTTGCTAAAAACAAAGAAGGCAAGAGATGGCTGGCTTCCAGACACAGGTGTTGTGGAAGTTGTTGATAAAATTGCAATTGAAATTGGATTTCAATAAAAGACAAATACTGGGTATTTTCCAGTAAAAGACTGATCGGAGAAGAAGATCAAGTGAGATCAGTTGGAGATCTCAGAGGAGGGCCACGCCTGACTTTGTGCAAAGGATTACGTCGCCGGACCTAAACCCAAACCCTGATCGGTTGTATTGGAGAAGACGAACCAGGGGTGGTTTTTTTTTTTTTCCACCCAATTTCTTTTATTTTCAAAAAAGGCCCTCTCTTTTTTCCACCTAAATCCAAACGCTATTGTCACTCATCATCTCCCATCTGGTAGAGGAAGGAAGAGGAGAGAAAGGAAGGGGAAAGGAAGAAAGTGAAAAGGAAAGGGAATGAGGGTTTCAAAAAAGCCGAAAAGTGATGCTAGCGTCACTAATTTTCACACTGACTGATGCTAGCGTTACTCATTTCATATTGGAAAAAAAAAAACCAAACGGGGTCCGTTCAACACGATTTATCGGGAACCATTTAGTGCAACGTCTACATACTGGGAATTTTCCAGTAAAAACCTCTAGATTTTAATTAGGTTAGATCAAGCGAAAATCAGCTTTCTATCTTTGTGGCTCGACCTTGGACTCACCAGGTATTACTAATTGAAGATTACCCTACACTTGGGGTGCATGTCATAATCCTTTGATCATGATGATGATGCCGATACAGATGATGAAGTAATTTTTATCAGAACACAAAAAAAAGGAAAGAGAAGAAAACCCATATCCAAATATGTGATTGAATAATCTGTATTTGTAGATACTGAAAAATAGGACATACCATATCCCCAATTCAGCATCCATATGGTCTCAATATTCATCAACACCATGACCACTAGGAAAAAGCAGGACTACAGTGTACACAGTTATGAAATTATGAATTTTGGTGAAAACGGTGCCATTACTCTATTTCACAATTTGATGGATTATATACCTCAACAGAAGCCTTCACCTTCCCTTGTGTAATGGTCTTGTCCACATTTCTTGAGGAGTATGCTAGAGTAGCCGGTGGGTTGTACTTCTTCATGATGTCCTTCAATGTTATTGATGATGATGTCTTCCTTATTAAATTCATAATCCTGCATGCCACCGGTTATGATTCAGCAAGATAAGCTTAAATGTCTGATCATATCCATAAATATTTTAAAAGCTCGCCACATTTTCAACCAATGGAGGCGATTTTTACTTCTCCAAGAAAATCGTGAATAGCAAAGTGTCTTATCAATGGGGAAACAAACTCAATCATGATTGCTAATCAGGGCAGCCAGTGTACTGAAACAATGGGTATTAAAATAAACATTGGAAAAAGTCTATCATCCATTTGTCTCAAGAATCATGGCCCAACAAAGTGGATCAGGATATGTTTGATGCACATTTCTTCTATGAATATCATTTTACATGTAAGGCCAATTGGAAACAAGTACCAGTTTCGAGCAGCATATGATATCAGCAGCCTCCAGAGAACCACGCGATGTTAGATTTAATAAAAGAAAACCAACTATTAAAAGATAAACTATCAGTTAAGTAACTCACTTGTTTTTCGACTCACTGTCAAGTAGAGGTGACATATTACTAGATTTCTTCATAATAGGAGAAGACAAAGCCATTACAGGTTTACTGCTACAAATTTCCTTCAGCTTTTTTGGTTTAACAGCCTGTAATCCCATACTTGGGGGAGAATCTGTCGAATTTTGTCTAATAGATCCTTTGTTTTCCTTCCATGCAGAAGACTTGTCCACTCTCGGAAAGATGGGCTTTACAACGTCTTTAAAACATATGGAGCCATCAGGTGCTTTGAATTTTTTGGAAGGATCAACTCCTAGTTCAAAAGAGGATTTCTCACTTTTCTTCGTAAAGTGAGTCTCCAGTTCAGTCAGAGATCCCTTTTTTGTTTCCTTTCTTATCTTTTTGTCAGACTCCTCGCTTGAAGCATCTCCAGAAAACATGCCTATCCTCCTAGATATAAGCTTTCTCATACTTGATTTCAAATCCAAAGGACGTGATCTATTCTTCTCTACGTCAGGGAATATTATATGGTTTCTTGTTGGAGTCCCAAGGTCTTCCTCTATCTCATGCTTCCTGATAAAAATAAATAGCTTATGAATTATGTATGTATAAAAAAAATGGCACAAAGGCAAATTGGTAACAAAAACACCACAAGAGATATATTACAAGCAATAGATTAAGAGGCGGTTTGGAATGAGGCCAGGCCAGGCCCTCTGTATAATATGCTCTTCCTCTATAGGTCTAAGAGAGATCTTCCTGAATAAAATACAACAACATTAGCAATACTGACATGATTTTTTTAAATAAATCAGACATCGAATATGAAGTGTTGCAAATAATTAGGAAGTACCTAGGCAAACATTTTTTGTGGTATCCTTTTGGACAGCGTCTACATATTGCAAATTGCATTTCCTCAAGCTCTTTATTTTCACCTTGTTTACATATAACGCATTTATGGATCGGGCAAGTAAATGCTTCCCCAGCAGCAATCCTTTTATGATGGTCTTTTGCTTTGGCTTCATTTCCCTGATGAAGTAACCTGGCAACACACGCTGGATGATAGAAGCGACCACAGGTTGCAGAAACACAGCTAAAAACCTGAAAAGCAGGAAACTAAAATGAACTGACAAACTATTAAGGAGTATAAAGCATAGAAAATGAAATAGACATGTGTGTGCATATATAGGGCTGTGCTATCCTACGGATGGTTCCCACAGTTACCTGTGGGGAGGGTCATGTGGGTCCCACCTGGGGCCCCATCAATCATGGGGGAGGTAGGGGATCGGAAGTTCTGGATGTGACCTATCTATGTGCAAAACAGCAGTTCCATCAGATCATCCTAAACCCTTGATCTGTCACCCACAAGTTTAACGGCCTTCCTAAACCCTTGATCTGTCACCCACAAGTTTGACGGCCTTATATGTCCCCATGGGAGCATTATTATAACCTGCGGCAGTGCACATGGACCTCTCCACGCACACCTCACTGTTGGGCCCACCTGAGGGGTAACTGGGGATGGGACTGCAGAGGATCGAAACAACTGGGACGGGCCCACCGATGTAGTGATCACAGAGCCACAAGTTTCGGCCATGCGAAATGGGTGCACAGTCAATCCGTTGGTCCAATCCATTTGGATGGGTGCAAACCCAGGTGTTCAGTGACTTTCAATGGAGGTGTGCGTGTAATCTAATTAGATGCACCATCAGGTGAAACCTACTATGAGGTGGGCAATGGTGTGCATCGAAAAAAGGTATGTACTGGATAACCAGTGTATATATATCACCAAGCTCATCAAGTCATGAGCTCAACCTGAAAAACACCTAGTGGGACCCACCTTATGATACGAGTAGAACATAAAACAAAGGCTCCTCTCCCCCATAGTTGTAGAAAAACAGTCCATCAGTGTGAGGCCCAACTCAAATAGGCCCATGACCTTTTAGCCCACGTGTGGCTCTGGTTGGATTTAGTCAAATCTTGTACATTTCATTCTAGATTAGCACAGCCATATTGCTATTCATAGAGGATCTCAATTAGTGTACATTACTATTTCTAGAGTAGCAGATTGATTGTAATTAACAGTAATTGTAGCCATTGTAGCCTTATTTGGCATCTTGAATATTATATATACCATAGTCGATCCTCAAAGAGGAATTCGACAGATTCATCACATTTCTCCTCCATCTCTTTACTTCAAAGGCTTATCATAGATAAGTGTTCATGGTATCAGAGACACCAAACTCATACCTCTTGTGATATCCACGTTCTCAAAATATGTCATCTTCAAAGGATTCCGGCTCAGGTTCATTGTCGTCATCCTCTTTCTCTGTCGATAGAATTTGTGGATCTGGACTCTTCTCAAAAAGGGGTCTCTACATCCTTCTCTCCGGTGGCTTTTCTCTCATGATCATTTATTAATCTGAAGATCCAGCAGACTACACTGCTTCACGCTCTCAAAACTCAGACGACATCTCAGAACAGGGATTCTGTGAGATCACCAAGTGGACCCCACATCCGATCATCGAATCAAGGCAGGATCTTCTCAAAAGGATCGACCGTTTATCCTCAACTACCTGGCTATTTTTTTGGAATTTTTTGCCACACAAAGGTCAGTCAATTCTCATCATCTCTGGTTCATCAGTTTTGGCATACAGTTTTGCTTCCTGTTGATCTAAATCACATCCAGCTGTTGGATTGAAGTTTTTCAACTCTCAAGAGGTGCGAAATTCCATCACCTTAATATCCTAGAGAGTGGATTGGAACTCCCAATCAATCTGGTGAAGATATTCCTATCTTTGCACCATTTTTTGGGACGTCCAGGCCCTATTTTTCTATTACAAATTCTGGGAATTTCTGGTGTCTGTCAGCAGACATTTTTTAATTACATTCCTCTTCTGCAATCCAGTTAGCGATATTGATGGACAAAATTGAGGTTCTCCCTATTAAATGAGATGGTACCAACTACATAAGTTGGTATTTCCATCTCAAGAACTTTGTGGAATGCAAGGGCCTACTAGGATATCTGGATGGCACTAATTCTCAACCAACTGTGGATACTAGTGATGCTAAAACTCTTGCTGCCCGGAACCAAAATAATGCTAAGGTCATCACTTGGATTCTCAACTCTGTGGATCCAACAATTTCCTTGTCCTTTCAGGCCTATACCAAGGCCTCTGCCATGTGGACACATCTGAAAAAATTATATCAGCAAGCCAACAAGGCAAGGCGTTTTCACCTTGATACTGACCTAGCTAAATACTGTCAGAGTGATAAGACAGTTCAACAATACTACAGTGGTTTTCTCACTTTATGGACCGAGCGAAACCAAATGCTTCTGCAATCAGTGTCTGCAGAATTTCTTCCTCAATCACTCAAACTCCAAGAGGAACTTCATGTTAGTCAATTCCTGATGAACCATCGTCGGAATTTGAACCTGTTCGCACTGCTTTGAAGAATAGAGAACACTCTCTGGACTTGGATACTTGCGTCCAAGAGGTTCTCGAGAGGAAATCTGACTTCTGTCACAACAGTCACTCATTAGTGAACCCAAAGCCCTTCTCACTACCCCTGCTCCTCATCTGTCAGAAGAGACTGCACTTCTCACTGCTCGTGGTCATAAACCACAATGTCATGAATGCAAGGGTTATGGACATCTGGCTCACAACTGTAGAAAGAAACTCTTTTGCAACTGTTGCAAACAGACAGGCCATGTTATTTCTGAGTGCGCCAGAAGACCACCTAGAAGAAATGAACAGCCTACAAAGCAAGGACAGACTGCTTTCCAAGCCCAGCACTCTCAGGCGGGAATACCAAATCATGACGAAACTGTAGCCCTGACACCTATACAAATTCGGGAGATGATCAATACTTTTGTCGCATCTGCATTTACATCAATGGGTATTAGTGGTCTGTCCCTTCCTCCAACTGCTTCTCCTACATTTCATTCCTCTACTGCACTATCTGCGTCCATATAACCTTCTACATGGTTTTAGACTCAAGTGCTTCTAAACATATGACCTCCGTAGAACAAAATCTACAAGATTCCCAAACCTATGTAGGGCATGAATCTATAACAACTGCTAATGGACAACAAATGTCCATTACTGGCATGGGTTCCATAATGCTTTCTACACCTCATATAGATTCGCTTACCCTTTTCAATGTTTATTTTGTTCCACAATCGTCTGCCAATTTAATCTCTATAGGCCAACTTGTTTAGTGTGGGTATCTTGTTAATTTCTCTTCCTCTGGTTGTGTTATACTGGAACGGCAAACTGGGAAGGTGGTCAGGACGAGGAGTAAACATGACAGGCTATTTATCATGGATATGAAACCTCATTCCTTACTTGCTTCGTCTTCTATGGGTGTTTTACAAAACTTGTGGACCATTTGGCAAAAACGCCTTGGTCATTTAAATAATACAAGTTTACTTTCCTTAATTAGACTTCGTTGTTTGGAAAATTCTATTAATGGAAATAAACTTCTTCTTTTGCTAAATCTAATTGTGAGCCTTGTTGCTTACGTTAAGTCATGTTTTACCTTTCCCAGTACATTATTCTCGTGCAACTGCTCCCTTTGATATTATTCACACTGGTGTTTGGGGAATTGCACCAAACCTGAGTAGAATGGGATATAAGTATTATGTAACTTTTATTGATGATCATTGTCGTTACACATGGATATACTTCTTGCGACTTAAATCAGAAGTTTTTTCTGTTTTTCGAAACTTTTATAATATGGTAAGCACTCAATTTCAAAAATCCATCAAAGTTCTTCATTCTGATTCAGGGAGAGTGTACATTGTCAAAGTTGCAAGCCAGTAATCCCAAAACCAATTGGTGGTAGAAAACTGCACAAACAACTACTTAACACCCCCCCTCGGGCGGAACACCGCCCGGATCCGAAGCACACGCCCGCACAAGACTATAACACGGCATGGGGCCTTTTTGCCCTGCACATTTTGCGCCCGCACAAACACACAACGCGGCATGGGGTATTTCTGCCCTGCGTGGTTTCGAACTCGAGACCTCAGGCTCTGATACCATGTTAAAGTTGCTAGCCAGTAATCCCAAAACCAATTGGTGATAGGAAACTGCACAAACAACTACTTAACATACATATCCACTGAATTCTCTTCATTCTTATCGGATAAGGGAATTATACACCAGAAATCTTGTCCTCACACACCACAACAGAATGGAATTGCTGAAAGAAAGAATAGACAAATTCTTGAAACTGTCAGAACACTTCTTGTAGAATCACTAGTTCCTCCACAATTTTGGTGTGAAGCGGCTCAAACTGTTATTCATATAATTACCCGTTTACCTAGCTCTGTCTTACAATCGGTGTCACCATATGAGTGTCTTTTTGGTCATCCCCCATCTTACTCACACTTGAGGGTCTTTGGGTGTCTTTGCTTTGTTCATCTCTCATTTGCTGAAAGAAACAAACTGTCACCTCAGGCTGCTAGGTGTTTATTTCTTGGATACAATAATGAACACAAAGGGTTTCTATGCTATGATCCACAAGATCGACGTCTTCGTATCTCACGGAACATTGTTTTCTTGGAACAAATTCCCTTCTACTCACTCCGTCCAGAAAAACATCTGATCCAAGTCTCATACCTTCCTCAGTTTTCCACATCCAAGTCTCCACCACCCATTACACTAAGTTTATGTCCGGCACACAAAACCTACGCCTCCTACTGCTTCCGCTCCTGATGATCGTCTCTTGCCAGCTCTCCTCCCTCGGGTAATGATCATCCTCAACAACCTCCATTACGACGACCTAGTCGTAAACATGTTCCACTTGACAGATATGGCTTTTCTGCACTCTTTACCTCTTTAGATCTTGTTCCTATTCCCACCTCATATTCACAGGCCTCAAGTATCCCTTGTTGGCAAGATGCAATGAATGAAGAATTATTAGCACTCGAATCAAATTCTACATGGGAGTTGGTTCCAGCACCACCAAACACCTCGATTATCGGCAGCAAAGGGATCTACTCCATCAAGGTTCGATCCGATGGGAGCCTTGATCGTTACAAAGCTCGGTCGGTTGCTTAAGGCTATAAACAGGAATATGGTATTGACTATGAGGAAACCTTTGCTCTTGCAGCCAAGATGACTATTGTCCATTGTTTACTCAGTGTTGCAGCAGTGCGTAATTGGCCTCTTTGGCAAATGGATGTGAAAAAACGACTTTTTGAATGGGGACCTCTAGGAGACCGTCTACATGCGACCACCTCCAGGATATGCTCACGCTCCTAAACATGTTTGCAAATTGGAAAAATCCCTATACGGCATCGAGCAAGCTCCTCGTGCCTGGCCTGATAAATTCTGCTCTGCTGTTCTTCAAGCGAGGTTTTCTCAAAGTACAAATGATAGCTCTCTCTTCATTCGGCGCACTCCACATGGCTGCACCATTTTGTTAATCTATGTTGATGACATGATTATTAGTGCCTTAGTGGTAATAATGCTTAAGGGATTTCTAGACTCAAATCTCATCTAATGAGCAGTTTTAAGATGAAGGACCTGGGCTCGTTAACCTACTTCCTTGGCCTGGAGGTCTCCAGGAGAACAGCTGGAATTCGAGTAATCAAACCAAATATGCTTATGATTTGATTAAGTTTGCTTGACTCAATGATGCAAAATCATTTGACACACCTCTTGAGCTCAATGTCAAAATCAACAAAGTTGATGGTTCTCCAATTGAAGATCCTACTCTTTTTCGTCATTTGACCTGCTTTATTTGACTATGACTAGACCAGACATCTCTCATGTAGTGCATACAGTCAATCAGTTTGTAAGCAATCCTCATAAACTGAATCTTCCTGCTGTTTATCGCATCCTTCGAAACCTAAAAGGAACTCGTGATCGTGGTCTCTTCCACCCCTCATCCTCTCTCCAGCTACAAGCCTATGCTGACGCTAATTGGGCAGGCTGCCCTGATACTTGTCGTTCTACTGCAGGCTAGTGTATGTTCCTTGGTAAATCTCTCATTTATTGGAAATGTAAGAAGCAAATGACTGTCTCAAAGTCTACGGCTGAAGCTTGAATACCGTTCCTCAGAAAGTAGTGAAATTATTTATCTTCGTCGCCTCCTCCGAGAGTTCGGTGTCTTCTTAACCAGTTGTAATATCCTGAGTTACTTGGGCCTAGGATTAGTCTGGCCCAGGTAGTATTTTAGTTATAGCTTGGCCCAAGTTATAATGGAAGTAGAAGTTCATACTTTTAGTAACTTAGTAAGACATCTCACGTGAGAGAGTAGAATAGAGTTGTAGGACAACTCTAAACAGGAAGTTTGAGAGGAATAAGAATTCCCTCTTCCTTTTATAAATATGGAGAACCAACGACCATTTTATTCATCTGCATTGGAGAAAGCCTGAGAGCAAGTATTGTGGATTTCAATTTAGGGGAAGGAGAGGAAGGGATGTCAAATTCGCATTCAAAGGCGACGATAGTCTATCAAAGGTGAGTGAATCTTCCTTAATGTGTCTGAAGTTCGAAGTTTCTTAGGCTTGGCAGGCTATTATCGACGGTTCGTGCAAGGATTTTCTACAATTACTGGGCCACTTACCAGACTCACAAGGAAAGATGTCCCGTTTATTTGGAATGAGAACTGTGAAGATAGCTTCCGAACTTTGAAAGGTAAACTCACATCGGCGCCAATCCTTACCCTCCCCGCTGGGAGTGGAGGATTTGTGATATACTGTGATGCATCGTTGCAAGGACTAGGGTGTGTCCTTATGCAGCATGGAAAAGTGATTGCGTATGCTTCCAGACAACTAAAGGTCCATGAACAAAATTATGCTACGCATGATCTTGAGTTAGCAGCTGTGGTATTTGCATTAAAATTTGGAGGCACTATCTTTACGGAGAAGAATTTGAAGTGTATACCCGATCATAAGAGCCTCAAGTACATGTTTTCTCAAAAGGAGTTGAACTTGAGACAACGGAGATGGATGGAATTTCTCAAGGACTATGATTTCTCAATCTTTTATCATCCAGGAAAGGCGAATGTTGTAGCTGATGCCTTGAGCAGAAAATCAGCACAGATGGCTTGTTTGACATCGGAATGGAGATTGCTTGAAGAGATCAAAGATTTGGATGTTAACTTATGGTCTATTGACAACAAAGTATTATTGGGAAGTTTCAAGGTTCAACCCGAATTAATACAAAGAATAAAGGACCACCAGCGGGACGATAAAGCATTGACGGATATCTTCGACAAGATGGACAATAAACCAGATTTCTCTATTGTTAATGGTGTATTATATTTCCGAGGCAGACTCCGTGTACCACATGTCCGAGAAATCAAAGATGAAATTTTGAAAGAAGCACATCATACAAGATATACTATCCATCCAGGGAGTACTAAGATGTATCAAAATTTAAAAATCAGATTTTGGTGGGTTAGAATGAAAAATGATGTCACTGAATTTGTCGGCTGTTGTTTCACTTGTCAACAGGTGAAGGCTGATCATAGAAAGCCGGGGGGATTACTACAGCCGTTGCCAATACCCGAATGGAAATGGGAGCATATCACTATGGATTTTATTTCCGGATTTCCTAGAACTTCAAGGCATAATGAAATAATTTGGGTCATCGTGGATCGATTGACTAAATCGGCACACTTTTTACCACTAAAAGGAAAAACCACGATGGAACAACTGGCCAAAACTTATGTTCGGGAAATTGTGCGCTTACATGGCGTTCCAGCATCAATCGTCTCAGACAGAGATACAAGGTTTGTTTCACAATTTTGGAAAAGCTTGCAAAAGGCTATGGGTACTAAATTGCATTTTAGCACTGCATATCACCCCCAGACAGATGGGCAGACGGAAAGAACAAATCAAACGTTGGAGGATATGCTTCGAGCCTGTGCCATAGATTTCACAGACAGTTGGGATGAGCAGTTACCATTAGCCGAGTTTGCTTACAACAATAGTTATCATTCGAGTATTCAGATGGCTCCTTTTGAGGCTTTGTATGGTAGGAGTTGTCGTTCTCCGATTTGTTGGGAAGAAGTGGGCGATCGACGAATTTTAGGCCCTGAATGGGTGCAAACTTCTACTGAGAATATTAAGAAAATTCGGGATCGGTTAAAGACTGCTCAGAGTCGCCAGAAGAGTTATGCTGACAAGCGCCGACGAGAATTGGAATTTATGGTTGGTGACTCAGTATTCCTCAAAGTCTCTCCAACTAAGGGAGTGATGCGATTTGGCAAGAAGGGAAAGCTCAGCCCGCGATACATCGGACCATTCAAGATTACAGGACGTGTGAGCGATGGGAATGCTTATGAATTGGACCTTCCATTACAGTTAGCTGGTGTTCACAAAGTGTTTCATGTGTCAATGTTGAAGAAATATGAACCGGATCCATCTCATGTACTTGATCTTGTGACAATGGATTTACAACCTAATTTATCCTATGAGGAGAGACCTGTTGCAATCTTAGACACCAAGGACATGGTGTTACGGCGACGAACGGTCCGACTTGTTAAGGTGTTATGGACACATCATGATCCAAAGGATGCAACCTGGGAGCTCGAGGACGACGTTCGGAGCAAGTATCCGCACCTTTTTGTCCCAGGTATGTTTTAATTTGGAGGACCAAATTTCCCAAGGAGGGGAGTATGTAATATCCTGAGTACCTGGGCCCAGGATTGGTCTGGCCCAGGTAGTATCTTAATCCTAGTCTGACCCAAATTTTAAGGGAAGTAGAAGTCTTAGATTTTTAGAAATACTTGCATCCCACGTGAGAGAGGGAGATTGGGAAAGAAAGAGTTGTACAACAACTCTAAATGGAAAGTTTAAAAGTAACTAGAATTCCCATCTTTCCCTTTATATATGAGAACCAACAACCCTTTGTGATATATTCTATTCATTGGAGAAGAGTCTGAGAATCTTGTGGATTGCAAATTAGGAGAAGAAGGAGAAAGCTGTTGATGTCAAAGGAGACAATTGTGTATCAGAGGTGAGTGGATCTTCCTAATTATTTAGACACTTTAATCAAAGGATTGATGAAAGATTATGTTACAGTAATGATTTCTGTATCCATGATTGAATTGGAATCTCAGTAGTTACAGTGATGATCTGCGTACCCATGGATTACATAGGAACTCTTGTGAATCTTTTAAATATTGACTGTGAAGTGTATGAAGTCCAGGGAGTTACTAATTCATGTTTCTTCATGAATTACTAACAAATATCTGTACAAAATACAGTAACAGAAGCATGTCGTCAATAAGAAGAATGAATTAATAAGGCTGTGAGAACCCATGTCCCACTGGATGATAAATCTGAACCACACATCTATTAGAAGAAGCTTGGGCGACCTTAGTGGAGGTGGACATCTTCAATTTGAACCAGTGGGACCCACTGTCCAACAGGTTCAAAGAATCCCAGGCGTGAAAATCCCAGAAATCACTGTACACTACGTTTGTAGTTGTGGGACCCACTATATGATCTGATTTGGAATCAAGACCACACATCCTAAAGGGGACACATGGTCGACCCTTGTGATGGTGGACATCTTGTACAGTGGGCCCCATCCATGGTAAATTTGTTAACCATCAAATATTCAGGCGTCAATGCACAGTTTTGCTTGACAGGGTTTGTGGGACCACTGGGCCTACTTGATCATTGATCAACTTCCCACATCTTGAAGTGGGCCCATGGGCGACCTACCTGGTGGTGGTCCCATGTGGAGTGGAACCCATATGCCCCACCATCCAGTTGCCTCAATTATAACTGACGTGAATGGGTTTTCTTATGTTGTGAAGACTGTGGGACCCAGAAGGATTAATAGATGGTAGATCAAAACCATCTGGATTCATGTGGAGTTATGGGCGACCCTAGGAAGAATACCTGATCATGCATTAGATCAGTGGGACCACTATACATTAGGCCAAGATGATTTCAGGTGTGAACTAGTCCCTGTACTAGTCTCTGTATGACTATATATGGCCGGATGAAATCTGTAATTAAGGTTAGCCCTAGACTTGGTGGGCAATGACCATATGACCCTAACAACCAGATTACTTAAGTTTAAGTGATTAATTAACTATGTTTAACTATATGGACATGTGATTAATTAATATTGTGTAATGTTGAGTTCAAAGTACATAGTGTGGGCCACCCTTACACCAATCAGCACCAATTGATTAGAAGTGGGTAGCAATTAATGAATTGTGTATGGGTTAGATCCACACTACTGATTGTGTGCATTATTACTACTGAGTTATGGTTAATGTATGTTTATGAGATATTATGCACTGGGTCCCAGATTTGGGATGTTGGACTTGTGTCCGGATGATGGATGGCTTCGGGCCATGATGGCCGTTATAGCGGCGGGTCCTTAATGGACGTGATGAGCCACTTTGATGGCTGGTCCTTAGTGGACGTGTCTGATGAGACAGGGTCATGGTGACCGGTATACATGTATACGATAAGGCCTTTGAGGCGTGGTGATGTGCATGGGCACGGATGGTGTGTGAAAGAATCTAAATAATATTTAATTATTGATTTAGACTTGTTAAATCATGTGATGTTATATTTTATGTGATTTATGTAATTAGGAATATTCATTCACCAGTAGTACTGATGTTGTGTTACCCCCTTCAGGTAATCAAGCTGCGGGCGGGACAGAGCGGAACGATGATCAGCACGTGAATTTCAATATGCGTGGCTGACAAGAGTGCATGAGAAAAGATATTTTAGTAGATAAAGGATTAGCATGGTTTAGGAATATTATTTGATGTTTTAGTACATTATTGATGCAGATCGAACATAGTAAAGTTTGAGTAGTTACAACTATTTGATTAATGAAATTATTAATTATTTTTAAATGCCAAATGCTTATGTGAATTATTTGACTAATGCCTGGTAAATATTACCAAAGTTATCACGATCCAGAGATCTGACAGGGCCCCAGGATTTGGGTCGTTTGTAGTTGTGGGACCCATCTATTGATCAGATCAATGATCAAGACCACGCATCTTTTAGAGGAGCCTTGGTCGACCATGGTGGAGTTGGACATCAGGGGTTTGGGAGCAGTGGGACCCACGGTCCAATAGTTTCAAAAATAATCAGGCGTGAATTGGGACAGAAACAGTAGATGTCGATTTTGATTTGTGGACCCCAGGATGTGGTTTGATGATGGATCAGAACTATTAAATAGAAAGATATACCTTGGGCGACCATAACCTAGATGTCTGATCCTGGTTTAGCCAAGTGGGACCCACTGGATTTTATCAAGGGATTCAGACATGAATTTCTTCTTTATGTGTTCTGTGCAGGAAATAAAAAGAAGTCTATTTATGGATATAGACTTGGAAACTGTGTAGAAATATAAATTTAACTTTCTTAATTAAGTGAATTTAAGTTTTGTGATTTATATTTTGTTAACTATGATTGACTAAATATACTGTGATTGATTATTATGATGTAAAGTTGTATTACATATAGTGTGGGCCCACTATATCACTCTATATCAATTTTGATAAGAAGTGGGGCAACAACCAGTGAAGTGTGTATGGGTTGGGTCCACACTAATGTTGTGTAAATTATTAAATTTAATTACTATATGATTATGAGATATGATGCATTGGGTTTCATATGTTGGACTTGTGTCCGGATGATAGATGGCTTCGGGCCATGGTGGCCGTTATAGCGGCTGGTCCTTAATGGACGTGAGGGGCCATTATGATGGCTGGTCCTTAGTGGACGTGTCTGATGAGACAGGGTCATTGTGACCGGTATACATGTATACGATAAGGCCTTTGAGGCGTGGTGATGTGCATGGGCACGGATTTGTATGTGAAAGAATCTTAATAATATTTGATTATTGATTTAGACCAGCTTAATTATGTGATGTTATATTTTATGTGATTTGTGTCATTAGGAATATTCATTCACCAGTAGTACGTGTTACCCCCTTCAGGTAATCATGCCGCGGGTGGGACAGAG
The DNA here is from genome assembly GCA_012931725.1 of Litsea cubeba. Classification (NCBI taxonomy): domain Eukaryota; kingdom Viridiplantae; phylum Streptophyta; class Magnoliopsida; order Laurales; family Lauraceae; genus Litsea; species Litsea cubeba. The sequence continues at coordinate 41,357,715 of CM022955.1, forward strand.
CGGAACGATGTTCAGCACGTAGATTTCAACATGCGTGGCTGAGAAGAGAGAACGAGAAAAGATAATTTAGTGGATAAGGGGATAGCCCTTACTTAGGAAATCTATTTAATGTTTTAGTATATTATTGATGCAGACAGAACATATTAAAATATGAGTATTTATAACTCATTGATTAATTGAAATTATTATTGATTTAAATGCCAAATGCTTATGAGAATTACTTGATGAATGTATGATAAATATTGCCAAATTATCACGATCCAGAGATCTGACAGGGCCCTAGAATTTGGGTCGTGACACCAGTTCTACTCATTTATATGCTGACAACACTTGAGTAATCAGAATTGCAAAAAACACAATCTTTCATGAGCGCACAAAACACATTGAGATAGACTGCCACTTCATTCGTCAGTATGTTGTCTCTGACAAGATATCTCTACCCTATGTTTTATCTTATGAGCAGCTAGCCGATATCTTCACCAAAGCACTACCTCGGGATCACCATGACTACTTATTGTCCAAATTGATGCTTTCCTGTCCAATTCCAACCCGCATCAATTTGAGGGGGAGTGTAGAAAAACGGTCCATCAATGTGAGGCCCAACTCAAATAGGCCCATGACCTTTTGGCCCACGTGTGAATATGGTTGGGTTTAGTCAAATCTTGTACATTTCATTCTAGATTAGCACAGCCATATTGCTATTCATAAAGGATCTCAATTAGTGTACATTTCTATTTCTAGAGTAGCAGATTGATTGTAATTAACAGTAATTGTAGCCATTGTAGCCTTATTTGGCATCTTGAATATTATATATACCATAGTCGATCCTCAAAGAGGAGTATGACAGATTCATCACATTTCTCCTCCATCTCTTTACTTCAAAGGCCTATCATAGATAAGTGTTCAATAGTCACTAATCCCGGTGTTTGGCACCCATCCAAATGGACTAGACCATTGGATCGACTATGCACTTGTTTTGGACAGTGAAATTTATGGGCCATTCTCCAAAAAAAAAACAAAACAAAAGAAAAAGAAAAAAAAGTGTGGGATCAAGTGGTTAAGTTAAGATCAGCATCCAAGTCTTTGTCAACTCCCAACTTTTTTGGGGTTGACTACATGAATTACATTTCTTCTTGTTTTGTCTTTTTCTCCAGAACCAAGTTTATTAGTGAGAAAAGAAAGTCAACATAAAGGACAACAATGTGCGTGGCATTATGATGTAGCCAATGAAATCAGTACATATAGGAGAAGCCCAAAGGCCCATAATCAACCAGCCTAGTGGGGTACACCCTATAACTTGAAAATTTTGCACGTGCTTAATGCATCACTTAGCAGAAGATTCATCTCACATTTAATATAAAGTCCAACCCCAGTCACACACAGTCACAATTAAGAGGAGTCCTTTGTCTTGTTGTCAAAGTTTTAAGGATTATGTACCACGTGTACTCCAGTAGTGTACCATATTTTAGTCTTTGTTTGAGGATAATAGATTGAGGGAGGGCAGGATAGGTACACTTTCCTTCTTGTAATTACAATCTTCAGTGTAAGGGCTGACATTAATCGAATGAATCATCTCAGTTTTATGAAAAAAAGAGGTTCACAAAATTTTCATGGAATCAGGGCAGGGTCCTGATTTAGAACATCCGATTGGGCCCAACTGAATGAAGAAAGGTTCTTCTTTGCTCTGAAAGGCCCAAGCCCAATGGAAGGATTCTCCTTGTTCATGCACAGTAAAACATCCATCTTTGCTAGTACATAAGCCTCTTCGGCTCCTTTATTGATTTTTAAGACAACATGATGCAGGCCCTAGGGTTAGGGCATGCATGGAAGTGCTGAAGCACAATATACGCCTAAGCGCGTGTCCAAAGACACTTCAAAAGTCTCCACAAACACGATAAACGAGGGAGGACGCACCTCAATGGGGAAAACCCAAAATCAATTTAATCAACTCTCTGAATAATTCTTCACTACAATGCCATATAAATAAGAAAGCAAACTTAATGCCTAAGAAAACTTAATCTAATAATGGAAACTTCCCTAATAATAATCATTAAATAAAATTAAAAACTAATAACTATAATTAAAATCCTAAATCTATGTGGGCCCTACACGTGTGGCCATGAGGTCAAAATTGCATCATTATTCCTAACTTGGAAAGAACTCGACCTCGAGTTTGGTAAATGTCCGCGTGGGTCAAATATCAATCGGACAAACTTTTAATTCATTAGCTGAGCATGAGCTTTTGCGCACATCTTGAAGAATCTATGCAATATTCTTCCCCAATTTCAAGTAATCATGATGCATCGTGTGTCGTGGAAGATGAATTCTATGTGGATGTGCAATTGAGCTGTTGTATGTATCACATGTGGAAGTTGCACCATCAAACTACAATCTCTAACTAGCCGTTCTTCGTCTCCCATTTCCATTGTTGATCCCTGATGACAAAATCAATGTGAGAATTAGTGTGGGGAATTTCAACAACATTTTCATCTTTCCTTTTCGCTTCCACTGCTTGATCATCATTATTCATACAAGAAATTTCACAAATGGAGCTGTGGAATCCTATGTCTCTTGCTCTGATTTCGCAGTCTGCATATCCTCTGTCAATTGTTTTGGAACATGGTATGTGACATTTAGTGAGATGGAAATCGAATACAACAATAATGTTTTAATGTTTAAAACACCGTCCCCATTAGGGTCGACTGTTCTTCCATTATAAAAGGGCTGAATGCCCTGATTACATGCAAGTATAATTCTTTGATCTTATCTAGAGCCTAAAAATCTGTTTTACAAACTAATTATGTACAGGTGGCTTTTGTCAACTAGGCCAATGGGCCTAGTTCAGTGGGTATGTCAACTAGGCCAATGGGCCTAGTTCAGTGGGTATGTCAACTAGGCCAATGGGCCTAGTTCAGTGGGTCTCAGCCCATGACAAATTGAGCCCAACTTGTGGGTCAAAACAAATATCTCTTGTACAGATATGTAATTGATTTTATGCCTTATTAGGAGATTTGATTAGATGTTAATTAGATTATGATTACTTTAATTTAGTTAATTCTCTCAATCACTGTAAACATTCTTGTAAACTTTATCTCTATATAATGAAGATCGTGACCCTCAAAGGGATCATTGAATTCACAAACTATCATCTGTCTTCATCTCTCTTTGGTCTGACATGATATCAGAGCCAAACTTCTGAGTGTTTCTTCTCCATCTTCCAAACATTGGAAGCTGTCATAGTCTCTGAGAGACTCTCTGAACTTTTTCTCTTCATCTTCCAAGCAGTGGAAGTCGCCAGATCATCCTGTGATCTCTCGTGGTCCACCCCAGATCATTTTCATCACATCAGGATATCACAATCCCTCTGATTGTCTGAATATTCTAGACTTTCTGGAGATATTTCGATATTCTTTTGGCATCAGAACAAATCACGGATCTGTTTCGAAGGGTTCTTCCACGCTGATCGTCTGCTGGCATCTGTGGCCCACCACTGATCATCACCAACCTCATCCACAGCTCCCAGCATCTTGGTCGACCAGTTATGCTCTTTATTTTGGCAATTTTTTCAGATTTTTTCATCCATCAGAGGTAGGCCATCTACCATTTTTTGTGGAAAATCTGTTTTGTCAATTTCTTTTCATCACAGCCGTCCAAAATCTTTGATTTGGATCCGTTTTGTCTGAGACCACTTCCAGTAGGTGCAGAATTCTGCTGCTCACCCCATCTTCATCTTCAGATCTGTATACAGATCACTTGGTGGGCCCCACGTGTAGAATTACACACTGACGACAGGGTCGTCTGGGTTGGGTTTGCATTCTTTTTGTGCACTGTTCATTCTCTGTATTCTGGGAACAAGTTCTCGGCACTTGATCTGATTGTTTGAGATCTGATCCATCATTTGTTATCTGATTAGTGTGTGATCTGATCCATCAATCATATTATTTGTGATCTGATTGGTGTGTGATCTGATCCATCAGTTTGATTTAAGAACAGTGAGGTTTTTTTGTTGCACAGTTTGATAGATATACTGTTTTGACTGAAATGGAAAAGCATGAAATTAAATTGATCCAATTTAATGGAAAGAATTATACTTCCTGGTCGTATCAATTTCAAGTCTATCTTGAAGGAAAGGAAATGTGGGGACTTGTTTCAGGATGGGATCCACGACCTAAAGAAGATGAGAAAAAAATACTCTCTTGGAATACTAAGGATGCCAAGATAAAAACCTGGATTCTTGGTTCCGTTAAACCACAATATATCCTGAACCTCAAACCTTACAAAACCTCCAAGGAGATGTGGGATTATCTGAAACAAGTGTATCACCAAGGAATTCTGCCCGTCAATATCAGCTTGAACTAGAGATTGCTCAGTATTCCCAAGGCACCTCTTCTATCCAGGACTATTATACGGGTTTTGTCAATTTATGGGCAAAATATGATGAAATCAAATACTTCAATGTATCTGAGGCAGCTCTTCTGAGATTCAAAAATTACAAGCAACTTCTCATAGAGACCAGTTCCTCATGAAACTAAAATCTGAATATGAGATCATTCGTTCCAATCTGATGAGCAGAGTTCCATCTCCATCCATGAATGAGTGTCTTAATGAACTCTTGCGAGAGGAACAAAGTCAGCTCACTCAGCATGTTCTGAAGCAACAGGCCTCCGGAAAACTCTCCTGATGTAGCATATGCTGCCACTGCCAGTTACACTCCTGGTGTCTCTCATGGTCCGGGAGGGATTATTCATCATACTAATGCTGCTGCTAAAAGACAAACTCCTGCAAGAGATCTCAGCAAAATCCAATGCTTTGGCTGTAAGAGTTATGGAAACTATGCCTCACAGTGTAAGACCAAGTTTTGTAATTACTGCAAATCCAATGGTCATGTTATCAATAAATGCAAACGGCGGCCACAAAATCGCCCTCCACGAGCATATCATATCAACACTGCTGATGCTACTACTTCTAGTGATGGTTCTTCTGCATCAGTCATGCCTTCGCCACCGCCTGCCTCCACTACTGCTCCTCAGATCACCCCTGAGCTTATTCAACAAATGATCATCAATGCCTTTCTGCACTTGGCATATCAGGTAACCAACATTCCTCTTCTTCCATATGGTTTATTGATTCTGGAGCTTCCAATCACATGACCTCCTCCACCACTCATCTCTCTAACCTACAACCATACAAAGGGAATTTGCAAGTCCATATTGCTGATGGCTTCCTATTACAGCTACTGGTAATATCATTCATTCTTTACCTCTCACAAAAGTCTTTCTATCTCCTCATCTTACTACAAATCTTCTGTCTGTTGGACAACTGATTGATGATAATTGTAATGTTTCCTTTTCTCGCTCTGGTTGTGTTGTGCAGGATCAAGTGTCGGGGACGGTGATCGCGAAGGGGCCTAAGTGTGGACGCCTGTTTCCTCTTGTGATGCCTTCCTCTCAGAATAAATAAATCTCTGATTTTCTTGCTTTTCTTCTCAAGATGTTTGGAGGCTCTGGCACAATAGATTAGGCAATCCTCATTCAAAATTGTTATCTTTCATGTTGAACACTGGTAGTATTAATGAAAATAAAACATCTTTTAGTCACAATTCTGATGAGTGTTCTGTTTGCAAACTTGGAAAAAGCAAAGTCCTTCCATTTTCTTCCAAATCTACTATGGCTTCAAATTGCTTTGACATTATTCATAGTGACGTATGGGGGATTACACCTGTAATTTCTCATACACATTTCAAATATTTTGTCACATTTATTGATGATCATAGTAGATTCACATGGGTTTATTTCTTACACTCTAAATCTGAAGTCTTTGATATTTTCCAAAAATTTATGGCGTATGTTGAAAATCAGTTTTCTACTCGCATTAAAATTCTCCGATTTGATTCCGGAGGGGAATATATGTCCCATCAATTTCAAACTTATTTGCAAAAACACGGGATTTTATCACAGCAATCGTGCCCTTACACTCCTCAACAGAACGGAGTTGCAGAACGCAAAAACAGACATCTCCTCGATATTGTTCGTTCTCTTCTCCTAGAATCATCAGTTCCCGCAAGATTTTGGCCCGAAGCGTTAGCCACTGCAGTCCACTTGATCAGTCGCTTACCATCCTATCGCCTCACAAATCAAACACCATACTTTCGTCTCTTTCGTAAACATCCTTCTTATACCCACCTGCGCATTTTTGGCTGTGTATGCTTTGTTCATCTTCCTTCGACTGAACGTACTAAATTAACTGCTCAGTCCGCCAAATGTGCATTCCTTGGCTACGCGTCTCACCAAAAAGGGTATCTCTATTATGATCCTGTGGTCGACCGTCTTCGCATCTCTCGAAATGTCACATTTTTCGAAAATCAAAGTTTTTTTCCTAACCATTCCTCGGATTTACCATCATTTTCTCATCTACCAGATTTTTCTGACCTAATCTCTTCTCCACTCCTTGTCTATGAACGGCGTCGTTATAAGGATGTTCCACTACTGCCTCCCCCTCCGGATCCCTCACCGGCACCTGATCTTGACCACGTTTCATCACATGATGCTCCATCTCCACTTCAGCTTCGACGCTCTACCCGTCTCTCTAAGCCTCCAGAAAAATATGGGTTCACTCACACCTCCTTGCATGCTACTCTCTCCTCTATTGCTATTCCTTCTTCTTACTCACAGGCGGTGAAGCATGACTGTTGGCAAAAAGCTATGCACGAAGAATTAACTGCATTACAGGAGAATCATACCTGGGATATTGTTTCATGTCCCTCATCTGCAAAAACCTATTGGCTGCAAATGGATTTTTTCAGTCAAACTTAAGTCTGATGGCTCGTTGGATCGATATAAAGCACGGTTAGTCGCACTGGGCAACCGACAGGAATATGGCATTGACTATGAAGAAACATTTGCTCCAGTTGCAAAAATGACAACAATCCGTACTGTTCTTGCCATTGCTGCTTCCCACTCATGGCCTCTTTACCAATTTGACGTCAAGAATGCATTTCTTCATGGTGATCTCAAGGAAGAAGTCTATATGCGACTTCCCCAAGGCATTAAGGGTGTTTCGGCAGGAGATTGCGCACGCTTAAGACGATCTTTATATGGTCTAAAGCAAGCTCCGCGTGCTTGGTTTGAGAAATTTAGAGATGCTCTCCTTCTTCTACAGTTCTCTCAAAGTGCCTCTGATCCGTCTATGTTCCTTCATCGCTCCTTAAAAGGGATTACTGTCCTCTTGGTATACGTCGATGATATCATCATATCTGGGACAGATTCTGACATGATCACCTATCTACAAGCATCCTTACATGAATCTTTCATATGAAAGACTTAGGGCCACTCACATATTTTTTAGGCCTTGAGGTTCATCAGTTAGAAAAAGGTCTTATACTAGATCAACACAAATATGCTTTGGATCTTATTGAGACGGCTGGCCTTCAAAACTCCACTCCTGTAGATACACCTGTTGAGGCCAATCTTCAACTCGCACAAGATACGGGTGATCTTCTCCCTTGATGCCACAATGTATCGCCGTTTAGTCGGCAGCCTGATCTACTTGACTATCACTCGGCCTGATATCTCATATGCGGTGAATCTGGTTAGTCAGTTCATGACACAACCTCGCCATCTCCATCTTGTTGCTGTTCGGCGCATTCTTCGCTATGTTCTTCATACTCCATCTCGTGGCCTTTTCTTTCCTGTGGGCAATTCGACTTCTCTCATAGCTTATTCAGATTCTGACTGGGCTGGATGTCCTGATAGTCGACGGTCTACCACGGGTTGGTGCATGTTCTTAGGGGACTCATTAATCTCCTGGAAGTGTAAGAAACAAGATAAAGTCTCCAAATCATCCACAGAAGCAGAATATCGTGCCATGTCAGCTGCCACATCTGAAATTGTCTGGCTTCGGGGTCTTCTTTTTGAGCTTGGATTTCCACAATCTGGCCCTACACCTCTCTATGCGGACAATACCAGTGCCATACGGATTACTGAAAATCCTGTCTTTCATGAACACACAAAGCATATTGAGGTGGCTTGTCATTACATACGTGATGAATTTGTGCGTGACGCAATTGCTCTTCCTCATGTTCCTACCGGACTTCAAATTGCAGATATATTTACCAAGGGACTTCCTCGGCCACGACACCAATTCCTAGTTGGCAAATTGATACTCGTGGATTCACCCGCATCAATTTGAGGGGGGGGGGGTGTCAACTAGGCCAATGGGCCTAGTTCAGTGGGTATGTCAACTAGGCCAATGGGCCTAGTTCAGTGGGTCTCAGCCCATGACAAATTGAGCCCAACTTGTGGGTCAAAACAAATATCTCTTGTACAGATATGTATGCCTTATTAGGAGATTTGATTTGGTCTTAATTAGATTATGATTACTTTAATTTAGTTAATTCTCTCAATCACTGTAAACATTCTTGTAAACTTTATCTCTATATAATGAAAGATCGTGACCCTCAAAGGGATCATTGAATTCACAAACTATCATCTGTCTTCATCTCTCTTTGGTCTGACAGCTTTGACTAAGTAAATCGCCCTATATTCAGCTTCCGTTGAAGATCTGGACACATGTTCTTGTTTCTTGCATTTCCAAGAAATGAGTGATTGTTCTTTGGAAACCTAATTGTGCTCCGGCACTTGCATCCTAACCCTACGATTGCATCAATCATCCTACATTCCACAAGCATCTTGGGGCCTTGAAAATTGTAATATCCTGGGTTTTAGATTTCCTATTAGATTATTAAAACCTCACGTGTATTATTATTGAATGAAAGAGGAGTTGTTTAACAACTCTGATGAGAGGAGATTGGACAGGACTCTATGTCCAGTTACTAGGAAACTAGGACTCTAACTCTCTGTTGCCTATATTAACAACCAACGACCCTTTTGGAATATCATATTTAATTCTTTTCCTTGAAGAGAAAATCTGAGAAAGAGGAGAGAGAGAGAGAGAGAGAGAGAGAGAGAGAGCTTGGTTGTTGGAATCCAAGGGAAGAAGAGGAAGAAGTCAGCGGGAAGACGAACTACAATCGCGTATCAAGGTGAGTGAATCTTCCTAGTTATCCATGAACAATATAGTAGATGATTGATAATACTTGGTTCGCAATGGATTTGTAATGTTGCTGTGCATAGAGACAGTAATGGAATATATCGATTTGCAGTGAATCATAATTGCAGGCCAGAAATTAATGAAATCACTTCGGATGGATTCATTCCAGTGATATAGTAATGTTCAGTCCATTCATATCTTCTGATTGTTGAAATAATGGCTGTATATACAAAAGCCCAGAAACAGGGCATAGATGAAGGATTACGTTTGGGGATAGTGGGACCACCTGGCCCACTTGATCAAGGATCTGGTCCATGGATCCTGAAGGGGACCCATGGGCGACCATGATGGTACTGGTCCCATAGGGATTGGGCCCCACTGTAGCCACCATCTATTGAGATTATGCCCTGAGGCTTAAAAGGGGAGGAAAGTCCAGATCTGGTCGTTTGTAGTTGTGGGACCACTGGGATTACATGATCTGAAATCAGGTCCACTCATCTATTAGAAGACCCTTGGTCGACCATGATGTAGTTGAACATCTGACATTTGAATCAGTGGGACCCACTGATCAATGTATTCAACAGATTTCAGGCGTGAAAATTTCATAATCCACTGTACTGATAGTTTGTAGTTGTGGGACCCACTACATGGTTTGATCTGGGATCAAGACCATACATCCTGAAGGGGACACATGGTCGATCCTTGTGTAGGTGGACATCTTGTACAGTGGGCCCCATCCATGATATACCTGTTAGCCATCACAATCTTATGCGTCAATGCACAATCTTGGTCGACATGGGTTGTGGGACCACTGGGCCTACTTGATCATTGATCAACTTCCCACATCTTAAAGAGGGCCCATGGGCGACCTGCCTGGTAGTGATTCCATGTGGAGTGGACCCCATATGCCCCACCATCCATCAGTCACAAAAATCTCAGGCGTGAGGTCCTTTTTGCATGTCTGCTGAATGTGTTTTGATACTGTGGACTATTGGAAATCATCTGATGATGCATCAGATTTGATAATATGAAAGCTAGTAATGGTTGACCAAAGATATCAAGTCTGATCATGGATTAAATCTGGTGGGACCCACTGGATTTTAGAATTGAGTATCTGTAGACGTGAAACACTTGTTGTATGGGTACTGTGTGGTATACACATGGCTGGATGGGTTTTGTGATTGGGGAGATAACCCCAGGCTTGATATGTAATTACCATCTTATCCTCCTCTCTAATTTAATTGTATGATTATGTGTGGTTTATAATAAATTGTATGGACTATTTGGGAAGGTTGGCATGTTTCGGTTACTTATGTAATATATTATGAAGGTGGACCACTCCGATATTATTTCTTAACTGTTATGATCAGAAGTGGGACACTAATCTGATAAGGACTTGAATGGGGATGGGTCCACACTACTATTTGTGTATGTTATGAATAATGAATTCTAGTTGCTATGTGATTATGATATATTGTGCACTGGTCCCAGATTTTGGGATGGTCCCAGACGTGGGATGTTGGACTTAGTGTCCGGGCCGTTATAACGGCGGGTCCTTAATGGACGTGATGGGCCATTTTGATGGCGGGTCCTTAATGGACGTGATGGGCCACTTTGATGGCTGGTCCTTGGTGGACGTGTCTAATGAGACAGGGTCATGGTGACCGGTATACATGTATACGATAAGCTTGAGGCAAGATTGGATGCGCTTGGGCCAGGTCCTCTGGTCAAGTAGCCCATGAGCCAAAGAGGACAATATTGCACCAGGCATTGGTTTGGGTCGTTACGATAAGGCCTTTGAGGCGTGGTGATGTGCATGGGCACGGATTTGTATGTGAAAGAATCTTAATAATATTTGATTATTGATTTATATCTGCTGAATTATGTGATGTTTTATGTGATTTGTGTAATTAGGAATATTCATTCACCAGTAGTACTGATGTTGTGTTACCCCCTTCAGGTAATCATGCTGCGGGCGGGACAGAGGGGAACGATGTTCAGCACGTAGATTTCAATACGCGTGGCTGACAAGAGAGAACGAGAAAAGATAATTTAGTGAATAAGGGGATAGCCCTTGCTTAGGAAATTTATTTAAAGTTTTAGTACATTATTGATGCAGACAGAACATATTAAAGTATGAGTATTTATAACTCATTAATTAATTGAAATTATTTGATTTAAATGTCAAATGCTTATGAGAATTATTTGATGAATGTATGGTAATTATTGCCAAGTTATCACGATCCGGATATCCGACAGGACCATCAGAAACAAAACCGTGAGGCCAGTGGGCCAAAGCGGACAATATCATGCATGGGTAAGGGGTGGGGGCGTTACAAATAGTATCAGAGCCGACTCTCGACTAGTTCGAGTGTGGGTCCCCTGACGTGGTCTGGTGTAAGTGGGCGGGCTTCCATGTGGGCGGGCCAAGAGGGCTGGCAGGCTACAGGGGCCGGCAGGCTACTGCACAGGGACGTGCAGCCTAAGGGGGGTGGAATGTGACGCCCCGGAGTCCCACATCGACTATAGAGAGGAAAGTGATTGGGATTATATGTAGAGCTTACACCCTTACCTTGCATGAGGCCTTTTGATGGGTTGAAGCCCATCAGAAATAAAACCGTGAGGCCAGTGGGCCAAAGCGGACAATATCATGCATGGGTAAGGGGCGGGGCGTTACAAAAATTGATCAGAAAATTCAAGAACTGACAATTCTTTTTGTTTCAATTAAAGAAATTGCATAAAATAGACTTTATTCTCAAAATACCATCTTCCATATTTATCCGCATATTTGACTCTTTGAAGTGCATTGTGGAGTTTACTGATGTGCAATTTCATATCAGATGTATGAATGGATTGACCTTATTTGTAGATCTGCTCTCTACAAACGAAGAAAACGGATCGAAAATCCGACAGCAGATGGCTCCAACATTGTGAAAAGAAGATTCAACAGCTGATATGGGCAAATCTGCCATAGACTGATTATGGCGATGCAGTGATGATGTCAGCACAACCTGTTGGGCCTCAGGGAGGGTCAAGGTGACCAACTCAAACTGACTTGGATCTAACCCAGTCCCAAGCATGCGTCCAAGAGTTAGTACGTGTGTCTATAGCTTCGATTCTCGAGCTTAAAAAGAAGAAAAAAGGTTTTGAAATAGTTCTCTCTTTCTCGTCATTGCCCTTGTCGAGGCCGATGAGAGGAAAAAAGGAGACCAAAGAAGAAGGGATCTTGTCGTCGTCCACAAGGCACAAAAAGGAGTGGAGCTTGCGACTGTGGTGCTGCTGTGATGTGAACGATGCTCGCCGACAAAGGTGCAAACAAATCCTCTTGGTCGCCGATGATGACGTCGGCAGCGATAAAGATTGAAGATGATGGTGGCGAGGTCAGGCGACGGGAGCTCAAGTTCCAGGTACGTTTTTCTTTCTTTTTTTTTCTTCTTCTCTGTTTCTTTCTGATTTATATTTTTATTTTTTTGGGTTTGGGATCTGGTCGAAGGAGAGGCCAAGTTCTGGGATGTCTTGAGATTTTCTGGAAGAAGATAATGGGTTTCGGTGTTTTGGGGTTGCTGAACAATGGAGCGATGTAGATGGGTTGGGCTAGGTTTTTAGGAAGAGTGCTACGAAGAGGGTTTTTTTCTGGACTGTGTGTCAGGTTTGATGGAATTTTTTTTTTTTTTTTGGTGATTTAAGATGTCTTTCGGCCTCGGTTTGGATTTGCAGTGACGGGGGTTGGTTGGTGATTGGATTCGGTGAATGGGTGGAAGTCTGGCAACGGGCGAATGATGGGGTAGGGGTGCTGGAGGAAGGCAGACAATGGTCTGGGACTCATGGACGACGATGGGAGGCTGTGAAGATGAGTGGACAGATTGATGGGGATGGATTGGCGAATGGATGGATAGGGTAACACGCCGATCAATCGAGGGATCGTTTAGCTCTAATACCAACTGATGAAGGCCCTAGGGTTAGGGCATGCATGGAACTGCGAAAGCACAATATACGCCGAAGCGCGTGTCCGAAGACACTTCAAAAGTCTTAACAAAAACGATAAACGCGGGCGCACCTCAATGGGGAAAACCCAAAATCAATTAATCAACTCTATGAATAATTCTTCACTATAATGCCATAGAAATAAGAAAGCAAACTTAATGCCTAAGAAAACCTAATCTAATAATGGAAACTTCCCTAATAACAATAATTAAATAAAATTAAAAACTAATAACTATAATTAAAATCCTAAATCTATTTGGGCCCTCCACATGTGGCCATGAGGTCTACATTGCATCACAACAAATCTAACTATTTCCTTCATATTCTTCCCTCCGAGATCTTTGACTAAAGATCTTAAGTCGAACAGAGAAGATCAAAGGACACCACCTTCCAGATGATCTGGTAGCAATGCCTATTAGATGTACACAGGACCAGTTAGGACCCAAACCAGAAATTTCCAATTTTATGATATTAAATCAATCTTTATTATTTTATAGTGATTAAATGGAAAATACCATAATGTAGAAAATACAGTTGATGCAATTTGGGGCCTAATCATGATTATTAATAAGGAATTAATTAAATTAGTAAGGGTATAAGGGGCGACCAAGCAAAAAAATTAAAAATAATAATAATGTGGGGCCCTATGTGGGACCCACTAGTATGGTCGTGTGGCCAAGTATTGGAATTATGCCAATGGCTATCCTGAGTTGCTAGCAAATGCACAGTGGTTGCCTATTTGGGTCCGATTGGGAGACCCAGTTGACAGAGTATTGAAATAGGAAAACATGCTCCGAAAAATGGAGGAACTAGGATTCTTAATTTTGATAGAAAGCTAACCCTCAATCATTGATAGTGTCACACGCCCAATAGGGGTAGTGTCTGAGGGTAATTCAAATTGAAAATAGCAAATAGAAGTTTCGATTTAAATAAGACTTAGAAGGGGAGTTCCCAATAGAATTAAAACTCCTAGTTGAAATATAACTCAAAAACAAAAACCCATAAATAGAGTTGCATGGCCAACCCCTTCATACTCCATCTTTCCAACTTGAGTGCACCCAGATACACTCACACGCCCAAGTCTATCTCTCCCCCTCTCATCTCAACACTCAAGCCATTGAACTAGAAGAAAGAGAAGGAAACTAGAAGCAAGAAAAGGAAACAACCTAGGGTTTTAGGAGACTTGATGCAGGATAACACTCAACAAGGAAACAAAAAACAAAACAAAAAAAAAAAAAAAAAAATCTAACATACAAAATGCGAATAAACGATCTGGATTAATTCACCATGCATGATTCCTCCTTTGCTCCCCAGATCTCATTCTGGTCAAGGAGATTATAGAGAAATCATCTCACCATGACTTGATGATGGGAAGATGATCTAATTGGGAAGTGGGACCTCACTATGGGTTCCCCTTGGGTTTTCCTAATGGCCGAATCCCATAGGACCTTGATTCAGGGTCTTTTGACATCTCCCCATTATAAAGATTTTAATGTTGTTTTTGAGACAGTCTTATTAGGGTTTGTGTTCATTTGATGTTTTTACCTAAATTTGGAGAGCCAGATGATCCATAATGCTTAAGATTGTGATTGCAATTCTTGCAATGATGGCAATCAGACCTCTTAATTTAGAAAATGATAACGAAGGGGATAATTATCGAGGTGAAGGTCAAGAAATAGAAGAGTTCAAGATAGAATTAGATGCAACTGTCTTTAAACTAGGACAACATCAATCAAAAGATGGAAGATGCAAAGGAAAAGGAAGAAAACTTGGACATTGCAGGCATGGATCTAACATACCACAAGCCTCCCCATTCACTAGATCTAACGAATGTTCCAAAAGAGGCATGTAGATCATCAAAAGAAAATGACAATGTTCCGACGGAAGGAGAACAAATCATTGATGTACCCCACATTGATTTTGTCCTCAGGGTCAACGATGCGAAATTGGGGGTTATGATTTCATGGTACAAATTGTACAAATGAAGTATCCAACAATTCGATCGCACATCCACACAACGTCCGGCTGTCAAAAGAAGCGATGTGTCAAGCCTGCTTCAAATTGGAGGAAACAATCACAATTTCAAGACTTCAACAAAAGCTGTAAATCAGATAACGGATCAGAAGTTCATCCAATTGATCTTTGACCCAGGCGGACATTTACTGAAGTTGAGATCAAATTCGCTCCACGCCAGGGTGAATGATGCAGGATAGACCTCAGGCCACATGTGTAGGGCCCAAGTCAATTTAGGACCCCTTTTATTTCACTAATTATCTATCATTAGTTTCTAATTTTATTTAAAGAGTTGATCAATAGAATTGGGTTTTCCCTTTGAGGCACATCCTCATTTATGGTCTTTGCGGAGGCGTGTAGTGTCTATAGACACGTGCTTGGGCAACAGTATTGTGCTTCGGCACCTCCCTGCAACCCCTAAACCTAGGGATTGCATCAGTTTGTGTGGACTTTAGTCCTTGCGATTAAATGTTGATCCTAGTAGGGTTTTGATCCTATTAGTTCACTCATTTATTTGGATAATTTCTAGTACCAATTCTTCAATCTGTATTAATACGTTGTTCTACCGATACTATCTCTATTTTGATAAATTCTTTTTTATTTTTCCTGTCATATAAAAAGGGTAGTGTTTTATCTTGAGATGGGTATACCAAGACTCGATCCTTTAATCTTTCCGTCTATTTTCATGGAGACAACCATACGACCAAAGAAGAAATTGGTAAGGGTTGTGTTTTATCTCCAAATATTAAAAGAGCATTCATAGAAGTTCTGGGTGTTAACTAATCTAGTGCCTTATCCATTGCCCAAAATACATGCACACTTGGACTTGTTCATAAAAAATAAAAAAGTAGTGTTCTATCTCCAAATATTAAAAGAACATCCATAGAAGCCTAATCCATTTCCCAAAATACACGCACACTTGGAATTAGAAGTAGAAAATTCAATGCGTTTTGATCCAAGCTCAAGGTATTCATTCCATTTGATGTGTTATCATAAATAAAAATGTAATGGAGGTATGAATTGTAAGGACCCAAACCGAAATTTACCCTGATAATATTATTTAGTAATAATAAAATAGTTTGTGTCCAATAATGTATAATTGATATTACAACTTAAGCATGTTAAATAAGCACTACAGGTCCATTGTACTGTAAATGATTAAAAAGATTCCATATATAGAAGAGTAATTGGAAGAAAATTCCCATGCAAATTCAGAATTTTAAAGAATAATTTGATTTAATTAAGAATTAAATAATGCAAATTTGGAATAAAATTAAAATACCTAAAATATGATGGTATGGTACGACTAAGGAGGACATTAATGGCATACACTAATAAAATGCATTAAAATTATTAATAAAATATGTGGGGCCCAAGTTGTTTTGGAAAATATGTGGCATGGTACAATCGACTGTTTAGAGGCCACAAGTGGTTGTCCAACATGGTTTTGGAAAACCACGCCGTTTTGAGTGTTTTGGAATCTTCGGGTTTGTGTTTATGATATTTCTTACATGCTATTGATGATCTAAAGCTAGGGTTTAGTGTAATTGTTTTGCATTTCATTATTCATGATTGAACTCACTTGTCACAATATATTTTAATCATGTTTACCTACTGCCCGGGTGTATTTTTTTAGAAATGCTTTTTTTGTTATTTTGAAATTGAGTCCTAATTCTATCATCTGAAATACTAATATTCCATCCTTGAAGTGGTTTGATTTGTGTAACCCTAGATGCACATAGAAAACTCTCGTTTTGGTTTGACTGTGATTCCATATCCAATTTGGAAACAATTAAAATAACAGGGTTTTTATTTGGGTCAAAATTGGAATTTCCTGCACGAGGCAGCATGCAACTACTTTTCAAGGCCAAATGATGTCAGAAATTGAAGATCTTTATTCTGTGACTTTGTCTTATTGAGTAATACAAAATCGATATATAGATCATCAAATTCGGAGATTGGATGCAAAAGTTACAAGTTGTGAAAGGTTACAAGTAAAACCTGCCTAATGTAGTAAATTCTGTTATTGGATCCCCAAAAGTTTGCTCAAGAGAACCAAACCAGCAGATTTGATGTAGTTTTGAGTAATTTGGGTTTGTACTATAAACCTATTGTTTCTAATCATTTCCAAAATGCAAACCACATCACATGGACTGAATCTAAATACCAAGCTAGTTTGATTAGGGATTTTGGTGAGATTACTTGTAATTGATGAGCTTTGTGCGTCTACTCGATTGAATTGGAGTTCAAAAATCTTTGTTATAGTTTAGAGTAGTTCCCTATTTGGTTATGTGAGCTTGTATATATCCCGGATACCTTGACTCTTGATGAGTAAGCACCACTAAATTTTATTTTCTTTTAAGTTAGCAGGGAAAGGACAACCGTCCATGTAGGAGTCTCTTGCATTATTACTACTAGATGTGGTCTAGCTTCGTAACGTGATTACGATCACTTGGTACTAATGCGGAACAGACGGATATTGCTGGGAAAGCAGGATAGAGAGGGAGAGATGTGATGATAGGTCAGACTTTCACCTAAAAATTGGCCCCCCTCGCCAAACTCCAATCCAATTGGCAAAGGAAGATCGCGTAGAGAACTTGAAGAAGAACTCGAACGAGAATTCAAAACCAAAGATCAAAATAGCGGTTGTGGCGGGCATAGCATCCAATGGCCAAAACGCTGCATAGCGGGCGATATGTAGCAGTTGCGGTGATATGCAGCAGTGTTAATTTTTTTAATAGTAAAAAACATTTGAACCTTGTGTAGCAACCATGGATTAAAATCGCGGTATCGGTCGACCCCAAAAACCGATATGGTATGCAATGCGAATTTTTTTAATGGAAAAAAAATTATAAATCTTGTGTAGCAGCCATGGATCAAAGTCGCGGTATCAGTCGACCCCAAAAACTGATATGGTATGGGTCGCGGTTCATGGTCATCAAGGTGTGAAAAAAAATTTTACCCCAAAATGTTTGAAGAAATACTCAAAATCCAAAATATTAGAAAATGCTATAAAATAATGTCTTTTCTCATTAGTACAAACAATAAAGGAAAACATCAGTCCCTCTAAGTCATCCTCCTTCGTTATCTAATCTTTTAACAGTTAAATATATTAAGATGTATTGTTTAAATTTTGGGCCCCTTGTTATAATTTATAAGTCTATCAACGTAGCCCACAATGACCATTATAAAACATAACTTTTTCTTTCAAATTTTTATAAGTGATAAGTGATCAATATGACATCGAAGATTGGACCCAAAAATAATTGGAATAAATTCTACTAAGGACCTACTATGGAGTCATTTATTTAGAGTGATTTAGTTTTTTCATAAGTGGGTCCTAATAAAGGGTTACAAGTTTTAAAAAAAGTCCAAATACTCCAAGGACTTGGGGGTACCATTGTTTTGTCCACTATAAAGTATTTAACTTTCTTTAATTTTTATTTTTTTGGAAATGGTAACTTGTATTAATTAAAGGTTTATACTATAAACGGACTATACTGAGAAGCGGCTGGGAAGAACCCCAAAAACATAGCCACCACCCAAAAGGAGGGGAATTATACAAGGGGCACCGAGGCCTCAAGCAAAAAGAAAAAAGGATAGATCCTAATCATTGAGAGATGACCCCCCTCCAATTGAGTAAAGTTGCATCAAGACTTAATCCCAAAATTTTATAAGAAAGGAGACCCAAGAGGCAACACAGAATCTCATCTTAAGGATTAAGTCTTCTTGGGAAGAGGAGATCCCTTCAAAGCACCTTTTGGTTCCATGTCGTCCATATACTAGCCAAAAAAGGCTAGGCACCACATGGTCTTCCCTTTGGAGTTAGTGAGATAGCAAACCCAATGTTGGAACAACTCGGGAAAGGATTGCGGCAGCACCCAACTTCAGTTGAACTCCTTCATAATCATTGACCAAAGAGCTTTTGTCTGATCACATTGTAAGAGTAAGTGGTCAACCAATTCCTCGTGACCTAAGCAAAGGACGCAAGCGTTGACGACGAGCATGTTTCGATGTCGGAGGTTATCCATTGGTAGAATTTTCTTCTGAAGGGCGAGCCACGCAAAAGCAAGGACTTTTGGAGGTGCCTTGACCTTCTAAAGAGTTGACCAGCTTCCAAAAGGAGTGGGGGCAGTCGAAATCGAGAAGGAGAAAACCGAGAAATAACCATCTCAGGAAGTGGCCCAATGCCTGTTATCTCGCCCTTGGCTTGTGATCTCTATCCATTCAGGACCTCAAAGAGATTGAAGAGGTTTGCTTTTTCTTCCTCAAAGATATTTCTTCTAAAGATCGGACTCCACAGATTAAGGTTAGGGCTTATATCAAGATAGTCTCTTACCCTAAAATTGTAGTTCCTGGCGCATCTATAGAGATCAGGAAATTGAAGCGCTAAAGAGGACTCGCCAACCCAGACGTCGTGCCAAAAGGAGATTTTATCTCCATTGCCAACACAGCAATGGATGGATTGAGCAAAGGAGTCATTGATGGAGCAAATCGCTTTCCAAAAATTTGAGCACCTTCGGTAGGGAGTAGAGATGTCCCATCCGTTTCTCCCCACGTATTTTTCTACAAGGATGCTTCTCCAAAGGCCATCTGAGCCTTCTCCTAGTCTCCAAAGCCATTTAGCCAGCAAAGCTTGACTCATGTTCCTTAAAGGTCTTATACCTAGACCCCCGGAGGCTTTAGGGCAGCAGACAGTTGTCCAATTAATCAAGTGGAATCTTTTTTGAACCTTCGCGACCATGCCAAAGAAAATCACGTTGAACCTTCTCGATGCGGTTGATGATAGCGGCGGGGCAATGGAGGATGGACATGTAGTGGATAGGTAGGTAGGTTAAAAAGAGCGGATTAATTCAAAGTGATTCTTGCTTTCCAAGGATAAGTACCTTGCTTTCCAAGAAGACACCTTATTCTCTGTTCTTTCAATTACCGGGTTCCACATAGATTTTGTTACCCTGCCGAGGCACAGGGGGAGACCGAGATAAGTGGATGGGAATGAATCAACTCTGCACCCCCAAGATGTCTGCAAAGTGACAAAGAGAGAGGTCGTCAGTTCACGGTTGAGACCCCGAGAATAGCGCTCTTAGTGAAGTTTATCTTAAGTCCCAAGATCAATTCAAAGTATCTAAGGATAGCAACCAAATTTTTAATTTGATCCTTCATCAACATCACAGAAAAAAAGTGTATCATCTGCATATTGAAGGTGGGAGACTAATGGTCCATTTTGAGAAGGCTTGCAATCGCGGATCAGATTGCACTCTTCTGTTTTTTAGAGCATCCGACTGAGAGCCTCTCCGATGATGGCAAACAGGAAAGGAGATAGGGTGTCCTCCTAGCGCAAGCCCCTCTGAGCCGAGAAGAATCCCTTCGAGGTGCCATTAATTAGAATGGACACATTCTTTGATCCAATTTCTCCATTTTGGTCCAAAGCCCATCTTGCACATCATATAAAGGAGAGTCCCAGTCCACCATATCGAAAGCTTTTTCCAAATCAAGTTTACAAATTAAGGGAGGAACTTTTGCAGTCTGGTTGCAAGCACTTTAGCCAAGATTTTATAAGTGTTGCCCAAGAGGATTATTAGCTGAAGTCCTTCATACTGTCAACTCCGAACTTCTTCAGTACAAGGGCGATGAAGGAAGCACCGATAGTTTTTGAGAGCCTTCCTCTTGAGTGGAAATCCTTCATGAAGGCCATAATATCGACTCTAAGAAGGTCCCAGAATTTGTGGTAAAAGGAAATTGGGAAACCCTCTGGTCCCGGAGCTTTATCACTGGCTAGACTGAACACTGCTACTTAGACTTCTTCCTCTTGGAACTCACTTTCCAACCAGTTTGTGTTCTTTTCACTGATGGAGGAGAATTGAAGATTCTCTAGGGATGGCTTGGACCTTTCATCTTTACTGTACAAATTTAGAAAGAAGTCAATGATGTGGCTAGTTATCCGTTCTCGGTCCGCTAATCTATTCACTTTGACCCTCAAGTAGTTAGTTGATCATGTTTCCCCTCATTCTTGTCGTTGCCATACTATGGAAGAACCTAGTATTCTTGTCCCCTTCTCTGAGCCACCGACACCTCGATCTCTGTTTCCATTTGATTTCTTCTTCCTTGACTTTATGCTCAAATAGGCCTTTAAGATCGAGTATCTTAGCAATATCCATATCGAATAACCTTTGGGATTCTTCCTTAATACCAAGAGCTTGTAATTCCTCTATGAGTTTAGCCTTGAGGGATTCTATAGGCCCGAAGTTATTCTTGATTCAGTCTTTTATGCTGAGCTTCAACTTCTTAAGCTTCAAGGAGACTCGGAAGCCTGCCCAACCATTTACCTCATAGCTATTCCATCACTCCTTTATTAAGGCAGAGAGTTATTTGTCCTCCAGCCACATTAACTAGAAACGGAAAGGAGAGGGACCCCACTTTGTGCTTTTGGAGTCGAGAAGGATGTGGCAGTGGTCGGAAGTGGGCTTAGTGAGAGCAATTTGGCAGGCTTCAGGGAACAGGTCGATCCAATCGCCGGTGGCAAAGAACCTGTCAAGACGTGATAGCGATGGAGGACCCTGATGATTGGACCACGTGTAGTTAGCCCCTCCTAATTGAAAATCCACACGACAGTGGAAGTTAATCCAATCTGAGAAAGCTTGCATGTCCGTTGCAGTGCTCCCACCTCAAAATTTCTCTAAGGGGAATCTGGTAATGTTCGACTCGCCACCTAGGCACCAAGGATATTAAGATATTTTTTAAGCAATCAATCTTATAATGGGCCCAACTTGTAATTGAGAATATTTTGTTGAAGGTCCATTCAAGATGAGCATTTAATTGAATACTTTCATTCTTTTATAAGTGGGCTTTATTGACAAGTATAAAATATATTAAAAAAAGTCAACTACCATAGGATTTGTAGGCTTCATCATGGGGCCCATATGTTAAGTTTTCTTTACATATAGTGAGCCCAAAAATTAAGCCCATCCATCCACTCAAAATCAAAACCTTAAAAAAGAGGGCTTTTTCACCTTTCGATGGAAACGATATAAAAGTGGGGGATACCGAGCGATGGAAAAATAAGAGAAAAGGGAAAGAGAGGAGAGGAGGAAGAGGAAAAGAAAGGAGGAGGAGGAGGAGGAGAAGAGAGAGAGGAGGAGGTCCGTACTGAGATAAGGCGTGACTGTGAGAAGTCCGAGGGGGCACCGGTAGGGGTTTCAACCTCAGGTACGATTCTCTCCTCTTTTTCATCTCTAGCTCTCTATTTCTTGGTTTCATTTTTTTAATTTTCTCTACAACACATGCATGATCTCATTGTTTCTTCTTTTTTTCCCTCCTGCAATAGCATTTAACAAATCTTTCTCTGCTCTATTCCTCTCCTCTACTCTTTGTTCCCCTCAAATACTTCTCTTGGCTAAAAAAAGTTTTTTTTTTTTTTGTTTCGGTCATAATGGTCGATATTTATGTGATACCGACCGCAACGAGGCCACAACCGATATCTCATTTAGATATCGTCACGGTATGGACCGATACGGGTACCAAACAGCTGATATGTACAGGTATCGGCCGATATTTTAAATCATGGTAGTAGCCAATCTTGTGTTTTTTAGTGATTTGGAACCATATAAGGGTAGCAACTTTAGAAAAGGCTTAAGACTACTTAGCTAAACTAGGTTTTAAAAATAGCACTATTATTTTTAAAATAGAGTAGCGGTTACAACCGCTACAGCCGATAATGCAGCCACTACACTACGTGTAATATCCTGGATTTTAGATTTCCTATTAGATTATTAAAACCTCACGTGTATTATTATTGAATGAAAGAGGAGTTGTTTAACAACTCTGATGAGAGGAGATTGGACAGGACTCTATGTCCAGTTACAAGGAAACTAGGACTCTAACTCTCTGTTGCCTATATTAACAACCAACGACCCTTTTGGAATATCATATTCAATTCTTTTCCTTGAAGAGAAAATCTGGGAGAGAGAGAGAGAGAGCTTGGTTGTTGGAATCCAAGGGAAGAAGAGGAAGAAGTCAGCGGGAAGACGAACTACAATCGCGTATCAAGGTGAGTGAATTTTCTTAATTACTCTTTAATGATGTCCCAGACGATTGGTAATCTTGAGTTAAACCTATTGATTTGGGGTGAGATCTATTTTTGATCAGTGGAAGTATGTTATATGGCTATTGGAATGATATGAATGATAGTAGAATGCAAAATCCAGGGAAATACATCAAATAGAAATTGTTTGGTGAAATTCAGAAGCAAATCGTCAATGAACAGAATGCCGTTTGAGGATTGTGGGACCCATCAGTGGGCCTGATCAAAGATCAGAACCCCACATCTTGTGAAGGACACTTGGTCGACCAAAGAGTAGATGGACATCTAATTTTTGAATCGGTGGGTCTCACTGATCAAGGTGTTCAAAGACTCCCAGGCGTGAAAATCACAGAATTCACTGTATTGACGATTTGTAGTTGTGGGACCCACTATAAGGTCTGATCTAAGATCAAGACCTCACATCCTAAAGGGGGCATGTGGTCGATCCTAGTGAAGATGGACATCTTGCACAATGGCCCCCATCTATGATTTATCTATGATCATCAGAATTTCAGGCGTTAATTGATAATACTGGTCGTTTGTAGTTGTGGGACCCATATATTGATTTGATCAATGATCAAGACCACACATCTTCTAATGAACCCTTGGGCGACCAGTGTGGAGTTGGACATCTTGGGTTTTGAGAATAGTGGGGCCACTGTCCAACAGTTTCAATAAAGCCAGGCGTGACTTTGTACACAGAAAAATCAGAATTTAGTTCTGATTTATGGGCCACAGCATGTGATTTGATGACAGATCAGATCCAATAGATAGAGTATTTACTATGGGGCGACAGTGACCTAGATGTCTGATCTTGGATTGGCTGTGTGGGACCCACTGAACTCTATGCCAAGAAGTTCAGATATGATTCATATGAACAGAATATTCGTTTGTATTCTGTATGGAATAATGAGTCTTAAAAAGGGGTCTGATAATGGCGATAGACCTAGGCTTGTGTAGATTAACTTTATTACTTAGACGAATTGAAGTTTAGTGATCATAATTAATTAACTGTGTGGACTATTGTAATAAAGTCTGATGTGATGCCGGGTAATATTCAATTTGTGATAAAGAGTGGGCCACCCCTGTAGTTATGAGTACTGATCTGATAAGGACTTGAATGGGGCTAGGTCCACACTACTATTTGTGCATGTTATGAATAATGAATTCTAGTTGCTATGTGATTATGATATATTGTGCACTGGTCTCAGATTTTGGGATGGTCCCAGACGTGGGATGTTGGACTTGTGTCCGGATGATAGATGGCTTCGGGCCATGATGGGCCATTTTGATGGCGGGTCCTTAATGGACGTGATGGGCCATTTTGATGGCGGGTCCTTAATGGACGTGATGAGCCACTTTGATGGCTGGTCCTTGGTGGACGTGTCTGATGAGACAGGGTCATGGTGACCGGTATACATGTATACGATAAGCTTGAGGCAAGATTGGATGCGCTTGGGCCAGGTCCTCTGGTCAAGTAGCCCATGAGCCAAAGAGGACAATATTACACTGGGCATTGGTTGGATCTTTACGATAAGGCCTTTGAGGCGTGGTGATGTGCATGGGCACGGATTTGTATGTGAAAGAATTTTAATAATATTTGATTATTGATTTATATCTGCTGAATTATGTGATGTTTTATGTGATTTGTGTAATTAGGAATATTCATTCACCAGTAGTACTGATGTTGTGTTACCCCCTTCAGGTAATCATGCTGCGGGCGGGACAGAGGGGAACGATGTTCAGCACGTAGATTTCAATACGCGTGGCTGACAAGAGCGAACGAGAAAAGATAATTTAATGGATAAGGGGATAGCCCTTGCTTAGGAAATTTATTTAAAGTTTTAGTACATTATGATGCAGACAGAACATATTAAAGTATGAGTATTTATAACTCATTAATTAATTGAAATTATTTGATTTAAATGCCAAAAGCTTATGAGAATTATTTGATGAATGTATGGTAATTATTGCCAAGTTATCACGATCCGGATATCCGACAGGACCCCGGAATTTGGGTCGTGACACTACGTAGCAACCGTTATTTTGAACCATGATCAAAACTCAATTTCATCATCATTAATCATGTCATCCCCAAAGCGAAGAGGCTTTAAATCATTATATAAGAAAACAAATACCCTAGATCGAATCTTGACCATTCAAACACTTTTCCAGTCGAGATTAAGAAAATCCACTTAAATAACTTAAAACATAAACATTAAACACTCTAAATAATAATAATAAGCTAAACAATTGAATGAGCTGAGCACAAAGGCTTGGTCGACCCATGGGGACCACGGGTCTATCCTGCATCCGGTACCACCTTAACTTGATATATTGATGGTCATATTCCACGGGATCTCTTCGGTACTGATTTTGACAATCCGCCAAGTGGGCTACAATACGCGGCACTTTAACCCCCCTTAGTGGGGCTATAATACATCTCTTTAGCTCATGTGGATTGACATTTTGTATTAAGGTTGTAAATTTTTTATATTGTTATATTGGCTCTTGTATTAATTGTAACTCCATTCGTACACTAATCATGCATTGTTATTATCATATTGATCTCATACAATAATTACTTGTTTACTCATACTTGTATCATTGTATGTGATATTTTAAGGGCCTGCTTACTAGCTAAGCTCCCTCAACTTAATCCAATCCGTGGGCACTTTCTAAGATAACAAGGTAATCCCAGAGAACAAGAAAAATACATGACGACAAGCCTCAGAGGAATCAAGAGTCGAGTGTGGATGACGTTGTCTAAATATCTTCAGCATGGTTTAAAAAAACGGCCGAGTCCGAGTCGACTCAGACTTTGCACATACCGAGTCGAGTCGACTCAGACTCAAATGAGTGGACTCATCCGAGTCCCATGCGACTCGGGTGAGTCCCACCGGACTAGTTCCGAGTCCCATGCGACTCGGGTGAGTCCCACCGGACTAGTTCCGAGTCCGACAAGTCGACTCAGAAAGAAAAAAGAAGAAAAAAAAAGGAGGGTACAAGAGGACAGGACAATAAAAAGTGTTAGGCAGCTTGCCAGCATTAGAGATATATATATATATATGGAGAGCCCATCCCTATCTCTCATATAAGGTAAGAGATATCTCTCATAGGAGTATCTCCCATATATATAGAGAGAGAGAGAAGCCCTTGAAAATAAATAAATAAATAAAGCAAACCTGGGTTTGTCTGTCGCTGTAGCTTGTTGTAATGTAGCCATTGCTGGTGGTATTGCCGTTGTTGTTGCTCCCTAGTGCTGTGAGGGCTTCACTGGTATAGTACTCTGCTGTTGCTGATCTCGCTGGTGCTGCACTGGAATGGCGCTTGCAGGTGCCTTGTACACTACTTCTCTTTCTTTTCACCACTCTCAGCCTTAGGCTCTTAGCCCATCCAACCTACCTTGGCCCCACTTTTTTTTCCACCCACGGCACCTGAACTGGACCCACGGCAACTCAGCCATCAAACATCATCTCTTCATCTTTCTTTTTTCCCCTTTCTATATTTTTTTACATTTTTTTCTGGGAATTCCAGAGGACTTCGGTCAAGTCCCATCCAAGTCGGGTCCCAAGTCCGACTTTTTTAACCTTGATCGTCAAAGACAATTTAGAAACATTAATTTTAATTTAGTTATTAAATTGGATGACTGTAATAAGGCCCTTGAATTGATTAAGGTTATATTTGGTTTGATTAAGTTTTATATTTGGTTAGACATCTGATTTGATTAATAAATCTTAAAAAATTAAGATTTATTAATACCATGTGCTCCATTATGCAATGCTTCATGTTTTAAAAAATAAATAAATAAAATAATATTCCATTGCAATTCAATTTTCCATATTCTCACAACTGCAGAAACTTGCGGCACGAAATATGGACTTCTAAGAAATCCGGATTTCAGGTCATGACATGGAAGTAGTTTACAAAATAATAACATGAGAAAAGTTCTAAGCTCTGTCCTTTTTTCCTACTTTAAAAGGAAGCTCTATGTCAAAACTTTAACAGGCACACATATTTAGTTAACATTTCCTACTTTATTTTTTAATATCCATTTCCTACTATTATCGATATAATAAAACTTGAAATGAATCAAACTAAAAGAAATCACACTATAAACAGGAATAGAAAATCCAATAAAAATAAATCAAACCTCAGCAGCACCAGAAGATTTATCAGAGGAACCCAACTTCCCACAAGCAAAGCACTGGTGTTGTTTATACTGACAATTTGCGCATAAAAATGTTTGCATTGCCTGCACCAACCAATATTAGCAGAATTAATATCACTGATATTCAGAAGAAATGCATTGTGAAAAAAACAAACACATTCTCAGGAAAATAAGCAAAAGCAGAACAGACATATGAAAAAAAAAAAAACAAATAGGAACGTACTTCTACTTCAGCATCAGACAAGCGAAGAGAACGACATAATGACTCAGCACCAGCCTCAATGGTTGCATGAAAAGACCTCAGGCAACTCCCTTCACAACTGTATTGAGAATACGAGTATACGACAAGATTTTACTATCATACGCAAATGAAGAAAATAAATAAAAGTATACAACAATAATACATATAATTGCTGAATCAACAAGATATCAATAGATTATTGAGCATTAACATAGAAACATAAAATAGTTATGTATTTTTTGTTTGGATAATTACATGATAAAATAGATATTACCAAGAAATGAATGAAGATTTCTAATTTATTTTAAAAGTGATAAATACCCACCATGGTTAAAAGCTGCACTGAGCCTTTGATCATATATTAAAAGAATTTTTTTTTTATAGTTTCATACAGCAGTTGAATTCCCTTATTCAGAAAAATCATGTGTCAAAAGAAAATTTGTAGATAATGACCAAAAAGGCATTCACCAACAGAAAAATTATTATAGCATGGCACTACTAGAACGGGCATAATGATAAGTAAAAACCATTGTTAAATCTCCAACAATTCACATCATTATCCTCTCAATGTAAGTAGCAGAACTGTTTATTGACACTAAAAACAAAATGATGCATTGTGCGATGTGGGTGCAGTCACACCAGGGAGATAGGAAAACTACTTAGAGGTTGACCCCCAGTCCAAAACTCATCCCGCCCCACCCTACAAATTACCCCAACCCAATTCCCAAAACACAATCTGGCCATATCAATCCCCCTCTCTCAAAGTCAAAACACAAAGTTCCACTTCTTCTCCTTGAAAGTCTCTGTTGTTTGAGAAGTTGCTGTTGCAAAACCCAAACATCTCTGACTTGCTTTTGGTTTTTTTTTTTTTTTTCCTTTGTTATATGGATTAAGTATATATTCTCTACAATTACCCGTAGTGTATGATTTTTCACCTCTTACTGTGGTGACCCAATAAATGAATCATGATATGGGTTTTTCCTCTCGCCTGTAGTGCTACTACTAAATTATATTTTTTTCACTTTTGCTATTGTTAATGTGGAAAAAGTCGATGAAAAGTTTAGCCCCACCCAAATGAAAATCCTGGGTCCACCACTACACGCTACCAATTTTTTCACATACTTAGTTCATGTATAGGCAATTTCATCCCCCTAACCCTTCACCCCCAACAGATCATGATTGGAATACGTCCAGGTGGATGCCATAACTAGGCTAATATTTTCTCCACAACAGACTAGTTGTTTCCATATATACATGCTAGAGAAAGGGAGAGATGCTTCGTTCAACAATACCAGTAGCGTGCCTTTATTTTATATATATATATATATATATATACACACACAAACATAGTTCGGACAAGGCTTTGATGATGATGATAATGATATAGATATATATATATATGGAAATTCTACAAACTGCCCCTCTGCTTCTGCCCCATGTCTAACGTCCAATGAGAGATAAGTTAGTAATGGAGACTCTTTCTCCTCCTTCAAAGCAGTCATTTATTACCTTCCACCTTTTTCTCCTCTCAAAAAACATCAACTCTGCTTTAAGCCTTTACCTTCTTATAACAAAAATGGGCTGTATTTCAAAATAGTTGGACATAAAAGTGCACCAGTGGACCCACTTATAAATTATAAACCATTATCTATCAATGGGCCCACTGAAAAATTATTGTACTTTCGTTTAACTTAAACCACTTTGGCTTTAAAAAACTACAAATTGCCTGCCAAATAAAATTGGAAACCATGCTGGATTTTAGATTTAAGCTATTTCAAAGCCATAAATATAGGTAATGATGTTTAAATTTAAATTGCCAACCGAGACAATGAGATTGGATGAAAAAGGGACGTAGGTACAAAAGAGACAGACTACTGTTTTGGGTGGGAATAAGTTTTGGAATTATTCCCCTTGCCTTTTTTCCAAATCTAGTTAAATGTGCCCATTTGCATTAGATGTGATTACAGCTGCCCTGCTTTCGTAGGCCCAAAAATGGGGGCATTTTCCCAGCAACTACGCCCAAGCATTTTGTAGCGTCCCTCATATATATTTATATATATAGAGAGAGAGATATATATGATCCGGTGAGATGGAGAGATGATTTTTATATGGCCCACCTGGCCGAGTGCCACGCCTGAAGGGCAGCAGGATTGAAAGATCATGATCAGGGTTTGATATGTGAAATGGGGAGTTTTTTTCTCAGCCGTTGCAAATACATACATATGTAACGTAAACTATTAAGATGAAGGGGCTAGGATGATTGGATGGGGTTGGTTTTTTGTATATACCTTTCCCTCATCAATATCTTCCCCTGCTCTTCATGGTTGGCACTTGGGACTCATCCACAAGTGTGATGTATAAAATCATCTCATTCATCTCAGCATCTGACCAGATCATTAACACACACAACACGCGCGCGCGCAAAACAGGGAAATAGGAATACATTGAAAGAACAAACCTCCAATGAGGGAAAACTTACCACAAGATTTCACCGCCATTGTCACAAATGGCACAAACAGAATCAAACAACTCAGCGTCATCATTGTATTCATCACCAACAGCATTCTCTAATTCCTCATCCATGTCTTCCCAATCTACTATAAATTTGTACTTTTCCACTTTTTGCATATCCTAAAAAATCAACCATTTAGTAAAAAGACTATCAAAACTTCAAAAAAAAAAAAAAAAAAAAAAATGATAAAAGAAAACAAAGCAATGCGCAAGCAATGGACTAACACGGTTACATAGAAACACGAACCTTAAGAGACATTCGGCACTTCTTTGGGTTCTCCAAAAACGCATGTAGAATCTGTTCAACAGTTCATTATTATGACAATTATATAATTAGATAAACTTTGATCCAAAGGAAACATATTCTACATGAGTAGATTCTCAATACCAAATAAAAATTAAGAAATATAATCATGTCAGTGAAAAAGTTGATAAAAGATAATTACAATATACTGTATTATATATGTCAACAAAGCTGCAAATGAAAGAGTTGATAACGCAAATAAAGCACTCCATTGTCATTCATTGAAACACTTAAGTTCCAGGTCTCCTTAATTGTAACTTAGTATCTTAAATGTTCTGTCTCAGGTCTTATAGCACTTCCAAGTTCCAAGCTTAAGAACACACCATCAGTCCAATAAAGCACTTCTCAAATAACAAACACTATCCAACTATGAGCAGTATGCTCCACGTCCTCTTCAATTTCTTTCCCCGTCACACTAAAGCATGACACCACAGTATCAACAGAAAATACCAACAGCCATATACCTGAATAAAGAGCATTAAATATGACAAGAACTGGGCACAATGGATCTGCATAATCACAAATTCTTAGAATGTTGACACAACTAGAGTTGGTTAAAATTCATAAATATAACCTAGTTAAAATTGAACCCAAACAAAATTTACGCCTAGGGTTTGTAGGAAAAAAATTATTATTTAAACAGAATCTAAATTTATAACCCTTGTAATGGACCGTCATGGACCTGTGGAACAGATGGCTTATGACTCTGTTGTAAATCTAGATAATAATAGATTAAGCTGCTGTAACAGTACTCTCTTAAGATAAGAGTTATCTTATGGTTTGATTTATCACTTGGGTAAGGACTAAGGACTCCTTGTAATAAGCTCTTGCAACAAACTCTCCAGTATAAGAAAATTGTTCTCTCATTCTCTTTCTGCTCTCTTTTGGATGATCTGTTAAGGGAGATACAGTCTTTACCTTTATCTAATCCAAATGTCAAACATCCAACCAAGTGCCCATGGTATTTTAAAGGATCTGAGTATCATGGACTAGAATGTCTAGGGCAGACTCTCAAACATAAGAGTCATTCACAGGCCCGTGGCTAAAAGAAGAGAACAGTTGGTGCAAAAGCCAGATTGGACGAGGATGTGAAAGTTATGTTGGGTCATATACGAAATGGACAATAGAAAGGAAGCAGCGCACATCAGCCCGGGCTTCAGCTATATGATTAGGTAAGGATGCAGGGTTATTTCTCACCCACCATGGTTAAAGATGCAATGCATGCCCAATATCACAAGTCATGCCACATCCTACTAAGTTTTATTTGTCAGGGCCTGAAGCCTCGACATAACATTACCTTTATAACCCTCTGAGGCTTGGTGAATGGACATTGTGGGTCCATCAATCATTCATCAAGCTAGGGACATCAATTTACACGCGCTGCCATAAACTACTTTTCCAAATGGGTTGAAATCATCCCCATTATATAGTTCAAGAATCCATATCATGTATCAATTCAAGTATCAAACAAGATTATACATGGGACTGATCCTCAATCTCAGGACCACCAATTCCACTGATTTTGTACATAGTTAAAAATTATAGGACATGCCTGGAAGAATAGCCTACAAACCAGATGCAAAGAGATCACAAAGGCTTTCAATAAGACTATTTGAAGGTCATTGAAAAGATGGTTGCCCAGAATAGGATAAATTGAAGAGAGAAGCTTCCAAAAGTGCTATGGTCATATTGGGCTACTGCTAGGAGGCCTACCCAAACCACCTTGGTTTCTCTTGTTATGGGTGTGAGGCAACTCTTCCCCTAGAAGTGGAATTTGAATCACCCTACAAGAGGAGATGCGCTTATAACGAACTACGCCTTTATGACCAAAGAAATTGAATCTCCAAACAAGGAACACCTGCTTGCAAGGCAAAACATAAAGTTGTACCTACCACAGTCCTTGGCATTTAAAGGAAGAACGTTAAGAATCACTCTTTCAAGAAAAGGACATCATCCTTCTCATAGAGGACTGGTGGTTGCAAAATATCACTCAAAGATTCAAATGCAGCCAAGAAGAACGAGATTCATACCCACATAAGAGTAGGGAATTTTGTGATGGAATTCGGTGTCCCACAATGTGAGAGATCTCCCGTTCTTACAGAATTCTTGTGGGCTAAATACAGCATCTTCATCTAATTTACAACAATTACCCTAATTTGGGGTCATTTCTATTTTCTAGCAAATAATGTACAGAACTTTTGGTAGTCCGTAACAACTTGTTGGTGAAGAGTTCATACCAATTCTACTATAAGCTTTAGTGAATCATCATCACCACCACCACAACCATCATCAAAGCCTTGTCCCAACTGTGTTGGGGTCGGCTACATGAATTCTTTTTCACCATTCCGATCTATCCTAAGCCACATCCTCCATCTCAGCCCAAAACCCATGTGACACATGAGATATTGAAGGAAGTCCCAATCCACCATATCATATGCCTTTTTGAGATCCAATTTGCAAATCAAACCTGGCTTTTTTTCAAGGTTCCTAGAATGAATACACTCGTTAGCAATGAGAACACCATCCAAAATCTGTCTCCCCTTGACAAAAGCTCTTTGATTTATGGAAATCAAATTGGGCAACACCGTCTGTAGACAAGATGCCAAAATATTTGCAAGAATCTTATAAATAGAACCTATCAAACTAATGAGGCGAAAGTCCTTGATACAAACAGCTCCAGACTTCTTAGCACTAAGTGTAATGAAAGTGGCTCCTACGTGCCTGGAGAGTTTACCTCTAGCATGGAATTCTCATAAAATCTTTCAAGTCTTCTTTGATATCTAACCAGAACCTTCGAAAGAAAGCCAATGGAAAACCATTCGGACCAGGAGCCCTATCATCCCCAATTCAAAAACAACTTTTATCTCTTCTTCTAAGAACTCCTTCTCCAGCGAAGAAGCCACATCGAAACCAAGCACATTGAAAGGTAGATTATCCAAAGTGGTTCGAATCCAAGAATCTTTAGGAAATAGAGCCTTGAGGAATTGAATAATGTGGTCGGATATGCGGGTTTTATCATCAATGCATCTGTCCCCATCCCTCAATATGACAATCTTGTTGATCATTTTCCTGAAAGAGGCAAAAGTATAGAAAATTTTGGAATTCATAAAACATTTGACTCTAGATCTTTGTATCCATTTAATATCCTCCCCTATTACCTTTTTCTGATAAGAATTTTTCAGTTGAAGTCTCTTAAGAAACTCATCAGAAGAGAGTTTGCCTAATTCCTCTTTTTTATCGATCTCCTAAATTTCTTGCAGAAGGCAGGACATAGAGTGATCCATGCTACGAAATTGATGAACAGCCCATTCCCAGATAAGAAGCTTAAGGGCTTGTTTGGCCAAAATCTTATAGGTTCAAAACAGATTCCGTATGAAATAGATCTGTTTCAAATGGCCTCTGTATGAAATAAATATTATTAAATCCAACGGTATATGTTTTTTCATAAGTTTCTCTATATCCAAAATAAATCAAAGGCTCATTTTTTACCCCATGTATGTTTTTAGTATTCCTAAGAGGATCAACGGTTCAGATCATGAAATAGGAGCCAACGAATTTCAAAAAATTATACCAAATAGCTCACGTTTTCTGCAAATCTCTCAAGATCCGTGAAAGATCAACGGCTGAAATTTGAGCCCATACCTGTGATCGGACTGTTACATATTTCCAATGGTTCAGATGGCATTTTACTAGCACTGAACTCAAGAAAAAAATTGAAAAATTGAACTGCCAAAATCACATTTAAATTGTTGGGTTAGAACGTGAGCTATCTGA
Organism: Litsea cubeba; assembly: GCA_012931725.1. Taxonomy (NCBI): domain Eukaryota; kingdom Viridiplantae; phylum Streptophyta; class Magnoliopsida; order Laurales; family Lauraceae; genus Litsea; species Litsea cubeba. The sequence goes on from CM022955.1 coordinate 41,391,841, forward strand.
CGGTTCTCAAAATCTTATGATTTTCTATAGATCTGGACCAAACCAAGGGCAGAAAAATTTAGTCATAGCCATTTTCAATATTACAAAGGAGATTAACGGTTTGGATCATGATTATGCGGCCCATAGAAGTTCAAAAAAATAGATCAATGGCTATTCGTTTTTTAACATATATCTAGAGATCTGAGATTGATCAACGGCTGAAAGTTGACCCATGGGCCGTATTTTGTCTTATTAATACTTTCGACGGTTCGGATCATCGTTTCGGATCTCAGATTTTAAAAGGAAATTGAAAAAAGGGTAGCGGAAAAACGTCATTTTACTGTTCACGTGCACTCATCTATCCGCTTTAGAGACAACGGTCTGTTTGAATTCATCCGGAAAATGGTGCTGTCCCATTCAGACCATATTTGTCTTTATGTGGTTTGAATTGGGCACAGTAAATGAGGTTTCCAAACGCACTTATTGCACTTTGAATCCGTTTTAAGACATTAAGACGTTGGATATAGAGATGCCAAACTGAACCTAAGTTTTGTCACAATTTTGTACCCTGCCCAACCAGCCACCAAAGTTTCCTTCCACCAATCTCGAATTATATGAGGAAAGGAATATCCTCAAACCACATGAGATCAAGTCTGAAAGGCGGTGGCCCCACCACTCTTTCCTAGAGTCTAGGAGAATTGGGCAATGATCAGATGTTGGTTTAGGAAGAGCTCTCTATTACAGTATCTGAGAGATAGAAAGGAGAAAGGGAAGATGTTTTGAAGGAAATGGTCGTGTTCCAAGAGAGGATCGACTATGCAGTTTTATAATATCATTGTGCCTAATCATAGGCTGTAATTACAATCAAAATAATGAAAGAATAAATCCTAATCTTCTATACAAGGAAATAAGAGGAGAAACTCTGATGTACAATGTTCTGACCAAGTCCCACACATGGGATATTATACAAGACTATACATGGCCCTAGTTGAGTTGGGCATAGGCCTTATCTTGATGAATTATTTTCTACAATCCCCCTCAGATTGATGTGGGAAGAAACAAAACATCAATTTGCTAGTAAGATCATTATGACGAGTTTTCGAAAGTGCTTTTGTGAATATAATGATGAGTAGAGACATGCAGCAACGTTATCTTCTCGGTAACAACATGCTAACGGATGAAGTGACAATTAATCTCAATAGGCTTCAACCTTTCATGGAAAATCGGATTGTTTGCGATTCTGGTGGCACTGGTATTGTTCGCATAAAGAGGTGTAGAAGTACCAATAAGGGCACACAATTCACAAAGAAAACGGCGTAGTAAGATGATTTCAGCACTAGCATACGACATTGCCAGATACTTTGCCTCAGCAGAAGATTTTGAAATGGTGGTTTGCTTCTTGCACTTCGAAGAAATGAGAGATTCCCCAAGAAACATACACCAACCAGTGGTAAATCTCCGACTATCTAGGCAGCCAACCCAGTCAGCATCTGCATAAACTGATAAGTGCAAAGAAGCACCAGAAGGGTAGAAGATACCATGGTTAAGAGTGCCCTCAACATAGTGGAGTATTAGCAAAGCAGCAGTAAGGTGAGACTTGTGGGGATTGCTAACAAACTGGCTAACAGTATGAACCGCATGAGAAATATCCGGCCTAGTCATAGTTAAGTAGAGCAAACTACCAACGATCCGTCGAAAAACAGAATGATCATCCAGAGGAGGACCGTCATCTATACTGATTTTGTTATTCAATTCCATAGCCATATCAAAGATGTTAGCATCATCAAGCCTAGCCAAAGTGATCAAATCTGTAGCATACTTACGTTGATGAACCCTAATGCTGGATTTGTTACGCACAAACTCCAGGCCCAGGAAGTAAGTGAGAGGACCAAGATCCTTCATTCTGAAGTGGCAAGTGAGAAGGTGTTTGAGAGCAGTAATGCCTGCAATATCATTGCCACTGATAATCATATCATCAACATAAACCAAAAGAAATGTGTAGCCCTTTAATATCCATCTGAGAAATAGGGAATTATCAGAATGACTCTGACGAAATCCAGCTTGAAGGATTGCTGCCCGAAATTTATCAAACCAAGCCCGGGGAGCCTACTTAAGTCCATAAAGAGATTTTCACAACTTACAAACATGTTTTGGATGACAAGCATAACCTGAAGGTGGCTTTAAATAAATAGTCTCTCGCAATTCCCCATGGAGAAACGCATTTTTTACATCCATTTTCCAGAAAGGCTTAGTTGTGGGCAGCAGCTACACAAAGAAGGGTGCGAAGGGTGGTCAATTTAGCCACTGGTGCAAAGGTCTCCTCATAGTCAATCCCATATTCCTGCTTATAGACCTGTGCAACCAATCTGGCTTTGTAGCGATCAAGACTCCCATGAGAGTGAACTTTTACGAAATAGATCCATTTACTGCCAATAACAGATACTCATTCAAGGGCCGGTACCAACTCCCATGTTTTGTTTGCCTCAAAAGCGATTAACTCCTCTGTCTGTTGATTCATTATTCTGCTGCATTTGGAGATAATGGAAAAATACGGCATTGTTCCAATTAAAATCAATGGAAATGTCCCAAGCCTTCCATCTAAAGAATTTTGTAGAAGGTCAAAGGTTATTTGGTTATCTTAATGGATCCACAACTAAGCCGACTACTACAAGTACTACCGACTCAAAAGCCTTAGCCACTTGGTCCAAGGAAAATTGTAATACCCCGGGCCCAGTATAAGGGCTAGATTATTTTCTGATATTTAATACTTAATTATCTTGATTTTATTTTGAATTATTGGGACCCATAGTTTGATGGAGGAATTCGAGTGGGACTTGTGTTGGTTGTTTGGAATAGGATTGGTGATGAGTGCTTAATTGTTTGCAATCTAAGCCCTAATATTTGATTCATCTTGTGCTAGTCATAGTTATTTTATTTGATTTTACATAGTTTTGTTAATTTTTATGCTAAGGTCAAAAGGAGCAAAAAGAGAAGAATTAATAAGAGGATGATGGGCGTGAATCCCAAAGAAAGACCATGGTGGGTCCCATTCAAGATATTCCAGATTTCAAGAAGACTTTCTAATTATTTGGACAACTTACAATTCAAATCAAAGAAGGAAAGAATTAGAGAAAGAAATTCTAATTAAAGAAGAAGAGCAAAAGAAAGAAAGAAGAAACCCAATCTAGGGTTACACGCCCAAGGGGGGTCCACATCTATTACAAATAGAAGAATTTCAGAAATTAGAAGTCTCATTCAAGTTAGAAGTGGAGTTCAAGAATGGAGAAAAACAAGGAGAAAAAGAAGGAAAGTTAAAGCAAGTCTTATTCAAGTCAAGATAGAAGTCCTAAAAGAAGGGTCCCACACTCATGTTGCACGCACCAAATAGGGCCCACTTTTATGTCAAAAGTTCAGATTTAATTCCTTGCAATTAATCTCAGATTTGTGGGTCCATGTGAATAAGTTTCTAGAAGATACAAGTGGGACCAGATTTAGAAAGTCTTGCTAAAACAAGAAAGAAAACTCCTAATTCAATCTAATTAGGAAGCAGAATTTTAAAGAAAGTTGGAGACCTATTTCTACAAGGGAACTAAGTACTAAGAGGGTTATTTTCAAGACTTATAAATAGCATATGAACAGTGCCATACTACCAGCCATAAAACATCACACAAATCAGCTACCATCATCCACAAACCCTAGCAGCCGTACAGCGATATTGGGAGCACCTTCGGAGCATCTTTTGGAGAGCTTTCAGAGCGAGGAAATGGAGAACAGGCTGCTGGCCATCCACTGCAACTTCTTCATCTTCTAGTTTTCTTCTTATGAACCTCTTTTCTATGTTATTTTTCATTAAAGACATGAGTAGCTAATTTTTTTAGGGCTAGGGTGTAATTGAAACCCTAGCCTAGTTCTATGTAGTCTCTTTTGGCGACTTTTAATTCAGATTTCAGTTTTGTTGGTTGAGATTCTAAACCATGTTATTAATTGATGAATTGTGTATATGCCATGCCAACCATATGATGATCAATTAATTTTAAGAGTAGCTAACTTAATTTTGATTGATCTTGATGTTATGCATCAAGGGTTTAGAACCATGAATAATCTAAGTATATTCCATGCTTAGACTCATGCATTTATCTTTCCCATTGTTTTTATGCATTATGTTTGTTTTGACTAGGACATATGCCATGCTTAGTTTTTGCATCATAATGAGCAATTCATGTAGTATGCCACTCATGAATTAGGTTTCGGGGAATAATAATCTAGACGCATATGCCATGGTCTAGGTTGATAGATGTCACTAATAAAATCTGATTTTTTATTAAAAGATAATAAGGGACATGCATAGGATTGGTTAGGGGAGTAGATGAAACCCTAGTTCATTCATTCATTATTACTGTTTTTCAATTCTCATACTAGTTGTGATTTAGGTTACTTTCCAATTAGCTTTTGATACTTTAAATTACTATTTTTAGTAGTTTACTTCCACTTTTCATCATTCAATTATTTCATTTAATATTCTGATTTTTAGTTAATTTTTAATTAGTTTTGACATTGTTTCATCACAAGTCTTCGTGGGATCGACCTCGTACTTACAATTCACTACACTACATAGTGATCTTGTGCGCTTGCGAGTTTTTAATTGTGTGCATACTAGTAACTTATTTCTAGGTTGCTTGCTGCATATCAATTGGCATGTGAGAAGGAAATAATAAAATTAGGAAGAGGACTTTGGAAAGGATTCTAACTTCTAGCTTTTATATATTGATCGACCCCAAGCCTCTCTCAAGCTATTCTCTCTCTCTCTTTTCTACTTTCTTTTCCTTCAAGCCATAACAGGTGAGTAGAAACTCTGATCAAATTGTATGGTTCTGAATTTTGACTTTACTCTTGTGTATAATGTTTTATTCCTCTATTTTATGGTGAGTAGATTTTTGTATACGTGATGTGCTATTTTCCTATGTTAGGTGAATTGATTAAAGTGTAACGTATTGTTTTCCTTATGCTGCTGGAACCATTATAGTAACCAATTTCATGTTTTCATGATGGATTATATGTTTCTGAGTCACTGTTGACCAACCCAGTATGGTTTGATGACTGTAATAATCAAATTCTATTGATAGATGGGATGTTTGGCTTTCTATAGATTCGATGATCCTTGGGTGATGGTTTCTTGTAGAAAGAAGCAGAACCAAGTAATTATTCTGTGCAGAAGTGGATTTTTCAAGGCGCAGGTTGTCAAAAACAAATTTTGGTCGACAAAGTTGTGGGACCCCATGGCCCACCTGATGATCAATCAGGTTCGTGGATCCAGAAGGGGACCCCTGGGCGACCTCAAGAGTGGTGGACCTACCATCCAGTTGGTTGGAAAGAAGGGAGGTGGAAGTTTGTAGTTTTGGGTTGTTTTGTCGACAGGCCTTAGTGAGATCTCTTAGCTGACCTCATCAAGGATCCAGTCTATTAATTAGGCAGGGTAGTGTTGGGCGATCATCGTGGTGGAAGACCCATGTGGAGTGGGCCCCACCTGGCCGATCATCCAGACGACTCAAGATTAGGAAGCGTGAGACCAATTCCTGTGAATGTCGACTTCTGGGTTATGTTTTGTGTTTTGGGGCTGAATGATACTATTTTCCATATGAATACCTTGAGAAAGCAGAAATCACACATCAGCCCTTTTCCTTCACTACTTGATTTTTATAACTGTTCTTGAAATTTAGATAAAGCCCCTGATAATTATAGTAATCACAACTTAGATTACTTAGATGAGTTCCAAGATTCTGCAGATAAAGGCCTGGCACCTTTTGTTTTCATATCTGAATCAATTTTATTTAATTCATGAGAAGCCTACGTTTTCTGAAATTACAAACAAAGGCTTGTTATTCATTGTTATCATTTGCAAATCGTTTGAATGGTTTCCTTTAGTTCTTGATTGGTCAAATCTGTATTTTGGGCACTGTTATTTGAATAGATGGTGACTTGAAATATGTATGTGGGTTAATATGTTTATATCTTTGTTATTTGGGGATCACATATGGCAGATTGTGTGGTTTATATATGTATATCTTGTGGTTCAGTTTGTAATTGAATATTTCCCTCAAAACTGTAAAGGGTGAGTTATGTAATTGACCTCTCTCATCTCGTACACCAATTTTGATTCGGACTAGGGCAGATTAAATCCACATAATTTGAGAAGGGGTTGATTATGGAATTTGCCCATTACAAATGTTGAGGACATGCCATATATTATATTTTTGATGAGACATATATTTCCATTTGAATGGAAAACTGAGATACGATGACTTTTGTGTGTTTGGAGCAACCTTTTGGACACACCTAGACCACGAGCATGTATGGCCGATTTTGTGAGGATTGTTGATGTTGGACCTTTTTGGGACGCTGGTTTTGGACCTTCGTGGTCGATGATTTTGGACCTTTGTGCTCGATGGTTTTGGACATTAGTGGTCGATGGTTTTAGACCTTGGTGGTCGATAGTTTTGGACCTTGGTGGTCGGTTCTATTTTGGACCTTGGTGATCGATTGATATCTTTGTGGAACATGAACTTTGGGCTAGTGCTATCAGGTGGCTAGGAGGTTGTCGTTTGTTTGACCCGATTCCAAACTTGGCTTGAATGAGACTTTGGATGTTACTTTAATTTGTTGTGAAATCTTATCAAAGCATATGTTTAAATGCACAAATAGATTAGAATATCTATTCACTTAGTTGTACTGATATTTTGTGGATTTGCCCCAATCCAAGTAACCAGAACTTAGCGACTCAGGAAAACCGTGATGACCGGGAGATAGACTTTGGGATGCGTACTTGAGCGTCGAAGCCACATAGATGAAGAAGAATTAGATTGTTTAGATTATTTCATTTTATAGACAATGCAATTATTTTATTTTATTCGTCAATGTTACATTTATTTATTAGATTTGGATTTTTAATACAAGTTGGCTTAAGCTGGTAAATGCCTGAATCTCTATGTGATCTTTGATTTAACCTATGTGTGTGATGCTCACGAGTCTCGGCACAGAATTCAAAGGGCCCCGGATTCCGGGTCGTTACAAAAATACGAAAGTGGTCACTTTGGTAGTTAACTCTATTGATCCCTCTCTTGTCATAGCTCGTCAAGCCTAAGCTGCAGCATCTAATATGTGGGCTCATCTCAAGAAGATCAAACATCAAACCAATAAAGCCCGAAAGTTTACTTGGATAGTGAAATTGTTAAATAAAGTCAAGGGGATAAATCTGTGCAAGAGTATTTCAATGGTTTCTCACCTTATGGACTAAACGGACTCTATGCTCATTCAAACTGTCTCCTCTGGATTTCTGTCTGAAGCTCTTAAATTACAAGAGGAAACTTATATTAGCCAGTTTCTTATGAATCTAAGACCAGAGTTTGAATATATTCATTCGGTTCTCATGAATAGAGAGGTCTCTGCCAATCTTGATACTTTATTTCAAGAAGAACTTCGACTCACCTTAACAAACCAAATCAGCAAGCAACTTGAGAAATTAGCCCTCAAATAAGCAAGAGACAGCCAACGGTAGAAGAGAACATGCAATCAATCAGCAAAAAAGTGTTCAGATCTGTGATGATTTTACTAACCAAGCAGGGAAAGTGTAATATCCTGAGTTACTTGGGCCTAGGATTAGTCTGGCCCAGGTAATATCTTAGTTATAGTTTGGCCCAAGTTATAATGGAAGTAGAAGTCCATGCTTTTTGTAACTTGGTAAGACATCACACGTGAGAGAGTTGGGAATGGAATAGAGTTGTATGACAACTCTAAATAGAAAGTTTGAGAGGAATAAGAATTCCATCTTCCTTTTATAAATATGGAGAACCAACGACCCTTACTGTTATATTCTATTCATTGGAGAAAAGTCTGAGAGCAAAGTATTGTGGATTGCAATTTAGGAGAAGGAGAGGAAGGCTGCTGATGTCAAATTTGCATTCAAAGGCGACGATCGTTTATCAAAGGTGAGTGGATCTTCCTAATTATTTGGATGCTTTGATCAGGGGACTGATGATAGAATATGATTCTGTTGGGTTAGAATTTATGTAGTTACAATAATGATTTCTGTACCCTTGAATTACATAGAAATTCTTTTGTGAATCTTATAAATCTCGACTGTGAAGTGTATAATGTCCATGGAGTTGCTAACTCATGTTTCTTCTTGAGATTCTAACAAGTATCTGTACAAGACACATAAAACAGAGAAACAGAAGCCTATCGTCAATGAGGAAGAATGGCTTTAGGAGGCTGTGGGACCCCGTGTCCCACTGGATGATAAATCTGATCCACAGATCTTGTAGTAGACTCATGGTCGACCAAGATGGACTTGGAACCATGTGAGATGGACCCCATTTGGGCCTCCATCTATGTAACTGTAGATTAAAAATCGTGAATGACCAAGAAAACAGAGCATTGGTCGTTTGTAGTTGTGGGACCCATCTATTGATCTGATCAATGATCAAGACCACACATCTGTTAAAGAACCCCTGGTCGACCACGGTATAGTTGAACATCTGGGGTTTGGAACAGTGGGACCCACTGTCCAGTAAACTCAAGAAATCTCAGGCGTGATTTGTTGTGGAATCTGTTTTGAGTTTGTGGGCCCCAGTGAATGGTCCAATGATGAATCAGATTCATTGGTGTGATACATCAGTCTTGGGCGACCATGGCCTAGAGGTCTGATCTTGGATTGGCTACGTGGGACCCACTGAACTTTACGCCAAGAAGTTCAGATATGAACAGTATGTTCGTTTCTATTCTGTATGGAATGATGAGTCCTAAAAAGGGGTCTGGTAATGGAGATAGACCTAGGCTTGTGTAGAGTACTAAATTAACTTTATTACTTAGATGAATTGGAGTTTGGTGATCATGATTAATTAACTGTGAGTAATTATGTGAATTATAATTAATTATGTGGACAGTTGTAATGAAGTCTGATGTGATGCCGGGTAATATTCAACTTGTGATAAAGAGTGGGCCACCCCTATAGCTATGAATACTAATCTGATAAGGACTTGTATGGGGCTGGGTCCACACTATTATATGTGTATGTTATGAATAATGAATTCTAGTTACTAAGTGATAATGAGATATTGTGCACTGGTTCCAGATTTTGGGATGGTCCCAGACGTGGGATGTTGGACTTAGTGTCTGGGCCGTTATAACGTGTCACGACCCAAATTCTGGGGCCCTGTCAGATCTCTGGATCGTGATAACTTGGCAATATTTATCATAAATTCATCAAATAATTGTCATAAGCATTTGGCATTTAAATCAAATAATTATTTCATTTAATTAAAGAGTTATAAATACTCAAACTTTAATATGTTATGTCTGCATCAATAATGTACTAAAATATTAAATAATATTCCTAAGCAAGGGTTAATCCCCTTATCCATTAATTATCCTTGGTTAATCCCCTTATCCATTAATTATCCTTTCTCGTTCTCTCTTGTCAGCCACGCATATTGAAATCTACGTGCTGAACATCGTTCTGCTCTGTCCCGCCCACAGCATGATTGCCTGAAGGGGGTAACACAACATCAGTACTACTGGTGAATGAATATTCCTAATTACACAATCACATAAAATATAACATCACATAATTCAGCAGGTTTAAATCAATAATCAAATATTATTAAGATTCTTTCCCATACAATTCCGTGCCCATGTACATCACCACGCCTCAAAGGCCTTATCGTATACATGTATACCGGTCACCATGACCCTGTCTCATCAGACACGTCCACTAAGGACCAGCCATCAAAATGGCCCTTCACGTCCATTAAGGACCAGCCGCTATAACGGCCACCATGGCCCGAAGCCATCTATCATCCGGACACAAGTCCAACATATGAAACCCAAATGCATCATATCTCATAATCATACAGTAATTAAATTCCATAATTAATAATTTACACAACATTAGTGTGGACCCAACCCACACACACTTCACTGATTGTTGCCCCACTTCTTATCAAAATTGGTATAGAGTGATATAGTGGGCCTACGCTATATGTAATACAACCTTACCCATAATAGTCAATTACAGTCTATTTAGTTAATCAAAATTAACTAAACATTGATCACAAAAGTTAATTTCACTTAAGTAAGGAATTAAATTATTATTTCTACACATATGCCAAGTCTATTTTCATAAATAGACTTTCATTCTCAACTTTATCTATCTTTACAATACACGTACATGAATAATTCTTACCTGAACCTCTTGATCAAATCCAGTGGGTCCCACTTGGCTATACCAAGATCAGTCATCTAGGCCAAGGTCGCCCAAGACTGATGCATCATTCCAACGAATCTGATTCATCATAGAATCATTCACTGGGGCCCACAACCTCCAAACGGTTTACACAGCATTCATGCCTGAAATTTCTTGAATCCTCTGTACAATGGGTCCCATCGGTCCAAACCCCAGATGTCCAACTACACAGGGGTCGACCACATGCCCCCTTTAGGATGTGAGGTCTTGATCTTAGATCAGACCATGTAGTGGGTCCCACTACCACAAACGATCAGTACAGTAGTTTCTAAAATTTTCACGTCTGGAATTCTTTGAACACATTGATCAGTGGGTCCCACTGATTCAAATATTAGATGTACATCTACACAATGGTCGACCAAGGCTCCTCTCAAGGATGTGGGGTCTTGATCATTAATCAGATCAATAGATGGGTCCCACAACTTCAAACAATCAAATATGTGCACTGACGCCTGGAATTTTGATGGTTAACACAAATTTCATAGATGGGATCCATTATGCAAGATGTTCACCATTACATGGGTCGACCAGTGATCCTCCATCATGAAACCAGATCTAATTTGAGATCAGATGGCCCATGGGACCCACAATCTTCATTCATCCCTTCTTCCTAAAGTCGACAGACTCCTGGATTTTTATAAATCCTGTTCTGGCAATCAGAATCTTGAGGATCTCATAACTCCAATAGAATTTTAAGCTCTAATAGCCAGAACTTACATGATTTCCATGATTCAATTAATACTTGCACTAAACCCACGATTACAGAAAATCATTAACATGGTAGCATTGAGAAAAACACAGTTGTTGTAAATCATATTATCAATCATCCAATCATCACAGATATATTAGGAAAACTCACTCACCTCTGATACACGATCGTCTCCTTTGAACGCGAACTTGACATCAGCAGCCTTCTTCTCCTTCTCCTAAATTGAAAACCACAATGGTTTGCTCTCAGAGGTTTTCTCCAATGAAGATGTAAGGGTCGTTGGTTCAATATATATAAAGGGAATATGGAAACTCTTATTCCTTTCAAACTTCCTTCTTAGAGTTGTTTTACAACTCCAATCTTTCCCAAACTCTCTCACGTGGGATACTTGCTAAGTTATAAAAACATGGACTCTATTTCCATTATAACTTGGGCTCTACTAACATTATAACTTGAGCCAAGCTAACTAAAATACTACCTGGGCCAGACCAATCCTAGGCCCAAGTACTCAGGATATTACATAACGGCTGGTCCTTAGTGGACGTATGTGGCCATTATGATGGCTGGTCCTTGATGGACGTGTCTGATGAGACAGGGTCATTGTGACCGGTATACATGTATACGATAAGGCCTTTGAGGCGTGGTGATGTGCATGGGCACGGATTTGTATGTAAAAGGGTTTTTAATAATATTTGATTATTGATTTAGACTTGATGAATTATGTGATGTTATATTATATGTGACATGTGTAATTAGGAATATTCATTCACCAGTAGTACTGATGTTGTGTTACCCCCTTTAGGTAATCATGCTGCGGCGTGGAACAGAGCAGAACGATGTTCAGCACGTAGATTTCAACATGCGTGGCTGACAAGAGAGAACGAGAAAAGATAATTTAGTGGATAAGGGGATAGCCCTTGCTTAGGAAATTTATTTAATATTTTAGTACATTATTGATGCAGACTGAACATATTAAAGTATGAGTATTTATAACTCATTGATTAATTGAAATTATTATTGATTTAAATGCCAAATGCTTATGATAATTATTTGATGAATGCAATTGCCAAGTTATCACGATCCAGAATTTGGGTCGTGACAGAAAGATGCAGATCTGGTAGAGGTAATCACCCAACAGTAAACAGCAACAGAACCATCCAGAGTATAAAATAAGATGCCAGGCGAACTTGATTTTATGGGTAGCACCTGTGCGTGGGCCCCACACATTGGTCCAATCACATATCAAGGTTTATCTTCTTGGAAGAGCTCCAGGTCACTACCTTCAAAATTTGATGGGTATTGGTTATAGATCCACAAATCTGAACGGTCTTGATGAAATATATTTGAGAAAGAACACCCAAAATCAACAGACGAAGATCTTAGAAACTACCTCAAATGGCGATGAGAAAATCCAGAAAAATCTTCAAAATAACCTAGAATGTCTATCGATCATAAGCATGGAAGCCGCTGGTGACAAGTGGTTGATAGGAGGAGGGCCACCATTGATCAGGGGCACTCCAGACAAGATCAGCAGCAATAGAGAGAAGGAATATGCCAATAGTGATCAAGAAGAAGCACTTGATCAATGAGAGATGAAGGATTTCTCAAACTAAGAAGAACCAACTCTCCAGAACCAAAGCTCTGATACCATATTACAGTATCTGAGACTTGAGAGATAGAAAGGTTTAAGTGAAGATGTTTTGGAGGAGATGGTTGTGTCCCGAGAGAGGATCAACTATCCAGTTTTATAATATCATTGTGTGCCTAGTCATAGGCTGTAATTACAATCAGAATAATGAAAGAATAAATCCTAATCTTCTATACAAGGAAATAAGAGGAGAAAAATCTGTCGTACAATGTTCTAACCAAATCCCAAATGTGGGATATTATACAAGACTATACATGGGCCAAGTTGAGTTGGGCCTAGGCCTTATCTTGATGAGTTATTTTCAACACTTTCTGCATCGTGTCTGGGTATATGTCGAACCAGTCACCAAATAGGAGAAATCTGTCCATTCTTGACAAAATTGGGTTCTCTTGGTGATTTGACCATGTATACTTTGCCCCATGGAGCTGCAAATCCTGGAAGGCGTGTGAATTATTCCAATCGGAAAACTTCTTTATCTCTATCGAGACACGACACCCTCACATTCTCTCTTCAAGGTGCCTGATTACATTGAAATCTCCTCCTAGGAACCTAGGACCAGACCACTTATTCCTAATGAAATCCAGTTCCCTCCGAAAGCTATCTCTACTTCCAGTACCAGATGGCCCATAAATTGAAGAAATGATCCACTCCTTGTTTAGCTCCACATCCCTCACAACAGCAGAAACAGAAAAAAGCCCAGTCCAATGATCTAACATCGCCCATTGAGAATCCCACAATAGCAAAATACCCCCTGAAAATCCCACGGCATTTTAGCCCACCCAATTGAAGAATCTAGACCCAGCAGTTTGCCTCACCAGATCATCATCCAAAGAAGTAATTTTGGTTTCCTGAATTAGGACAATAGATGCCCTTGACTGCCTAATTACCCGCCAGGTCGAGCTACCCAGACCATGCATATTCCAAGAAAGAATCATTTGCAAACTTTGCTGGCCACCTGAGATCCTTGAGCAATGTTAGCCTTGCTACCTGCCTTACTTCCACCTTTCTCATACTCTCTGGACCCTTTCCTCCTAGATTTATCCGCAAAGGAAAGTTCTTCATTTTATTTCTGACAAGCCTCCCAAACTCAATGAGACTCTCCCAACCTTCTACACATTTACTGACATAAAGCCCCACGGCCTCCCCTCAAAAGCTTCAACATCTCTTGTAGCCATTTAGAGGAGGTAGAGTTTGGCGAGTGCTCCAGACTATCCTGGAGAAGACTGCTTCCACGTTCACCTGAGATTCGACACATCCGCCAGTCCTAGGAGTTGACAGGGACACTTTGTCTATACTACTAGGGAGTGACGTGGTCTTCTCACAGCACAACTTAGAGGGGGAGTCGAAACCCCCTTTTTTTCTGGTTGACAGAAACCCAACCAACCAGCTGCTGTATCTGACAAGTGTGGGGAATCAACGTCCCCTGCCCTTGGAAAAAAAGTCTCAGGGGTAGACACTAATCGCAGAGTAGTAGTAGTCAACCTGATCACCACAGGCTGAGAGCCAAGGTACCTCCCAGCGAGTTCTGGAGAAGCAACTTGTCTGGGTTTCGCCGCAATCGTGTCGCCTTGGTTCATGGAGAACGTCGTGATAGGGTAGGGATCCAGATCTGACTCTAGAGAGCATCGATTATGAGAAGGGCCGCGATCTTCGACCAGCTTGAGGATCTGTTCATCCCTCTTTGTATCCTTTGTCAATAGCAAGAAGGGGCCAGGAAACCCAGAGGGTTTCTTCACAGACTCTCGAGGAACTGTTGACTTAAAGTCGAGATTAGAATGGGCCTCTTTAAATGGACCGTCTTCTTTTCTTATTTCTTGGGCCTCCACTGCCATCGACTCACCACACTGAGGGCCATTACAATGGATGTGGACCCGGCCCACACTGTCTAATTCAAGGGCAACACAATCTAATTTGAATCTCAAATTTGAATCTCTAACGACATCGTCTTCAAGCTCTCTAACGACATCGTCTTCAAGCTCAGTCTCTGAGCAGGATTATGCGCAGTCGCTGGAATCCTCTTTGATGCTATCATCACCTTTTTGATTTCCATCATTAGAGTCAGGGATAGGACGATCTATGCCTCCATCCCTCTGATCCGACCATTGTTGAGAGTACCCTTCTCGATGAGGTACCACTTTGTCAACCTCCACCATCACCGCCACCTGGATATCATCCAACCATAGAAATATCTCCTTGGGGAGCCTTCTCATTTCATCTCGTAGCACCTTCAGTCTGCTGAAAAGGAGATCCTCTTGCTGGATTGTTCTGTGATCAACCTCCAAAGTCTGACCCAAACAGTCACCTAGAAGCTTGAAGACACCTTCCCTCCACACATGCAAGGGGACACCTTTGAACCTCTGCCAGACTACTCCAGCAGGCGTCCCCAGGACCTCCATCCATCTATCCACATCCCGGAATGGAGTGCCATCTTCATATTATAGGGATAGTAAGAATTCTTCAGCATCATTCTCATATGCAAACCGCATCCACCGTACTATGGTCCAATAGCCTAACCTTTTCAGGCTGCTTCCATCGTCAAGACTTCAACCAGTTATGGACCCTAGACAACCCATGGTCTGGGTGCTTCAGGAATCCAACCAGACTATTGGTGAGGGAGTTCTTTCCTTCTTTAATCACCCAAGGAGACACTCCCACCATGGGGGACTCTCCTCTCTGCATAATCCACCCTTCTTGAGACGAGCTCCTGGTGGATAATGTCCACCGTCTGAGAGGATTGAACCATGGATTATCAAGTGAGGAAACACATTTCCCAGGATCTCTCAGGAAGGGCTCTGAATGATGTCGATCAACAAACTGCAAAGACTCTGCCTTCTTTCCTGAATAACTGCACGATAATCTCCTCCCTCCCCACGATCTGCCTCTTGCCAGCCAAATGGCTAGTTCAGCCTCTCTCATCGACCCAAATCTAACGAAGGCAAATCCCCCTCCTTTACCAATAGCTGTGTCTTTTGGAATGAAGTTGTCCAAAATTCTACTAGCTCTACAAAACATTGCCTTGAGCTCCGGAGAAGAAATGGAGACAGGGAGATTGGACAAAAACAGGAAGATTGTCTTCCCTGTATCGTGGTAGGGGTTTGAGGTCCCCAGCCATTCCCATTCTCTCCCTGGATCGTGTATTGTTCATAGTGCAAAATGTTTGGATCTTCAATATGGGCTTTCTCTTTCGATTTTTTGTGCTAAATTATTCAGTTCAGTTACTGCATCCAAATGCACTCTCGCAACTATGGAAAGGTAATCTGTAACAATAGCCACTTACTTGGGCATCTTGCTCCTCTTTTAGGATAGGATTCTCATGAATCTTATCATGTTTGTTTATAATTCTCCCATCCCAACTGGTGTTATCATCAACTAATTGCTAAATTATATCAAAATGCATTATTTCTACTGTTTTTATACCATCAAACAATTTGGGTGCGTGTAAAATAACAGGATAGAACTAAATGCATAGCAAATTATAAATGTTAACAAAATGAAGGCTTCAAAAACCTTGGATTTTGCTAGTGCCTTATCTCTCCTAAGCATAACTCTAATCAAAGGAAGGTGATGCCGTAGGTCGCCCTCAGAAGGTATGGCCTCATGTAAGCTACAAAACATATAGAAGTTATAAGATTAAGAAGGAGCACCAACATATAAATGATGAATCAAATAACCAAACAAAATGTCAAACCTGAAAACTTTATCCAAGTGTTTCCGAAGAGATCCCCATGATGCATTTGGGTTCTTCTTTGCAAAGTGAAGGCAATAAATAATTATTAAGATTGTCCTGATCGCACCCTCAAAACTCTTCCTTGGTTTCTGAAGCTTAATCCAGCAACCTTCCATGGAAAGCACTGAAATCTCATGCTGCTCACCTGAAAGATCTAGTTTCCATCTGATAACCCGTTTGTAGATTTTTTGAAGGCCCCCATCAGCTTTCCCATGCAAGAATATTGCCTTTTCCGTTCCACCCACTCTCTCATCCTTGCCCAGTTCAAATGGCAAAACAAAGAATGAGATGACATTGTTCCTATCATCTACGAAGTGGTAGTCCGTTACAGACTGCAGCACAGGTTCTCCATCATCATCAGAGATTGGCATTTTTCATCTACCTACTTCTTATATCCTTATGACATAACATAAGAACAAAAATAAAGCATAAGAACCAAATGGAAGTAGAGGCACTAAAGGAAAAACTTTCTTAGAATAAAATTATCAAAGAAGGTATCATGCAAGGAATGTAGTTATCAAAAGTTCGAACCAAATCAATTCAAAATGCAGGTGGGGACAATTGCACAGTCCCATGTACAGGTGCAGAATGAGATTTTGCCTAAAAGAAGAGAATGATTTCTATTACAGTGGTCACAAGTTGCAAGGCATGAGAAAGAAGAGGATGAAGCATCCTTGCAAGAAATGGGAAAAAGGACTACCTTTCCTTGCAATGTTATTATCAGAACCCCATACTAGGTATCACCTGAAAAAGGAGTGTAATGCAACCTTCATCAACCTCATCCCAAAAGTGCCCCAAATTCAATGGAGTGACTTCTTACCTATCTGTCTTACGGGGTATATGACTATATGTACAGGATTCTCTCCATGATCCTAGCCAACCGTCCAAAGGTGTTGCTGCCCAATATCATTAGTTCATTTTAAGGTGGTGTTCACAGTATTTAAAAACTAACTCTTTTCATGAAGAATGGGTTTTGACCAGAGCCAGATCAAGAAATTTGTACAGTGATTATCAAATCAGGTTATTGAAAAATACAAATCAGAAGCTTTGAAAAAATTTAAAAAAAAAAAGTCAAAAGACTACTCATACTTGGACAACCCCTAGCTCATACATACGACAATCACATCATCGGTCATAAAAGATGGACCCAAACAGCAGCACACATGACCTATGCCTGACCTTGATTGCCGAGAAAGACGAATAGAGATGTATTTAAGCACGTCCAGAACTACTAACTTCTTAAGTCAAATCAAATGTCCTACATGATTTGCTAAAGGTAGCACTGATGGACAAGATGTTCATCAAAAATAGAAATCTAACAAGATGCCCAAGAGAACAGAAGAAAAAAGAAAAAAGAAAAAAGAAACTTCACATTGGCACTTGCAAACAAGGGATTTGTTCTAGGCTTGACCATAAATCTGATGGCCCCTATTGGTAGATGATGAGATCGGCCGCATCTTGCTTAACCTTACAGCTGCACAAAGAAGTATGGGAGATAATGGTTCAAATTCAAAAACACTGTCGTATTGGGGGCTGCAATCGATCCCAAAAACTGATATAGTTCACAACTGTCACAGCCTGTCTTGACATGAGGTTTTTTTTTTTTAATTATCCAAAAAAAAATAAGAAAAAGACTGAAAGAATATCCAAAACATCCATAAGACAGAAAATTTCTAGAATCCAATTTTTTTTCCAATATTGCACATATAAACTAACATGATGTATCGTTGTTTAATCTTTAACTATTATTAAATCTATTAAGTTTTAGAGTCCACCATTTCAACAATCTGAGTCGTCAGACCATAGACCATAGCTGGTGGCCCTACTTGTACAAACTTGAAAATCCATGATAGCATCAATTCAGATTGATATAAGATGCGTGCTCCCACTTTGTGGGTCCACCTAGATGTATCCCAATTCCCATTGGATGAGCTGATGGAATTGTCACATGACGGGTTTAACGGCCCAATCTAGTCCTATTGGATTATCTTTAAGTCTTGATTTACGGGCCTCAAAGTTTAACGGCCCCTTAAGTCATAATTATGCATTAAAGCCTACCTATATTCAATCCAAGCCCTCATGTCCACCCACCCTCATGTGAATTGTCGCTCTCAACTCAATTTTACTATGTATGGGTAGTTTGGCTTGGGTCTGTGACTGCATGACAATTTGTGTTAAGGTGACTGCATGACAATTTGTGTTAAGTTTCCTTGCTTACAGTGTTGTCTGTTCGTTACTTTAGTGGATTAGAGGAGCTGTCCGATCTTTTGAGTTTGGAGCAGCAGCCACTTCTTTGGTTGTGGTCCTGTAGATCAATCCAATCAGGCTGGCCTACATCACACAATGATCGAACTCGTGAAGTTTATGTGATCGAGTATAAACTCTTGGCCATATATCAATTAAGCTTCCCACTTACAAGCCACTGTTTATATAGCTATAATTCCCAAATCTAGAAACTCTATGTTGCATCACCCATCAATGAAGATGAATGATTTAGACTACTGAATACTGAGACATAGGGCCCAATCTGTAACAAATGCATTGCCTGAAAGTCTACAGAATTTCTAAGGTAGAGCATTGTGTATTTCTTGTTATAGGTCGATATTAATTTGGCCTCATCACCCTCTCCATTACCCACAATATACTGTCGGTTTCCTATATCTATTCAAACATTATAATCTCATTTTTCGTGTCTATTTTAAAAGTTTTTTTCTAAATCAATGAATTTCTGAACTGAAGTTTAAGAAAACAAAGGTTAGGTTCTATTTCTTAGCATCATTTTTATTGATTTTAAGTTGACCTGGTCAAAAGTTCAAGTAGTTGATTGACACAGTCGGCTAGCCAGGATCATAACTCATTGATCAATCAAGCTGGATCTGATTCCTGGTTTTCTAAGAATAATCATAATTCCAGTATAATAGCAAAAGGAAATAGAACAAAGACATTCTTCTTGTTATTACATTACAACCACTGATATCTTAGTTTGAAAACTGATTAGGAAGGTGAGAAATGGTAATTGAAAAAAAACAACTTTCGACCACTGTTTTCTCCGTACTACTACATACCAGCTCCATATCAGACAGAAATCTATGATTTTAATGGTTTCTAAGCCAGTCCAGTACCCCCTTTCATAGTTGTAAAAGTTCAAACCCTTGCCACAAGAACCAGCAATGGCAATCCAACAAGCATCAAACCATTCAACCCATCATCCAAAGCCATGATTCACATCAAAATCAATGTACCCATATCTCAACGGAGTAATCAAAATTATTCACAGAGAAATGAGGTTACGTACAAGAATTCTCCCAAGGAAAATACAAATCCCTTGTATTTTCCGGCAGAGTAAGAGCATTTCAAAGAAAATGCGATTAGATGAGCTAAAGTCGAGGTTACTACTCCAACAGCCATAGCAAAATAGATAGATAGATAGATAGAAAATACCCAACGGTAAGCGAAGAGTCGAGCACCGAGGGATGGAATGCTCGGGAAAACAAAAGGCATAATCAAAACCAACAAGCCGTCAAAATCACAACCATCAGAAGCAAAGCCCAAGAACAAACCAACATTGCTGCAAATGCCATTACTAACCTTGGAAAATCTTCTCAGATGAAAGAGAGAGAAGAAAATAAAAGCCCTAATTTCTTCTTCTAGAGTCTTCGACGTTTGGGTTTTGAGAAGCCAAAAGGTTAAAACCCCAACTTGTCTTTTGGGTTTTGAGAGAGAGAAGGAGAGAGAGAGAGGAAGGACGTGCTCCGGAGCGGGAAGTGTCAGTTGTGCTATTTCATGCTAATTTCATGCTATGTTGCCATACATAGTATAGGCTCTATATATATAGATATATGGGCAAAACCAAATGAGCCTTGCGAAGCGGGCACGTGGCGTGCTTTGGGCCCACTGATATAATTTTTTTTTAAAAGGAACGCGGAGATGGATCGTCGGTCTTGATGCAGGGGCCTACTGATCACCAATTTTTATTGGGTAGATTTCATGATGCAGGGGCCTACTGATCACCAATTTTTATTGGGTAGATTTCAAAGAAACGCAAAAATTTTTGCTTTATTTTATAATAGGACATGAAAATTCAATGTTTCGAGCAAGATTTAAATTCTTCAGGATTTTATAGAAAATATTTCAAAATAAAGTCATATATCTCGAAAGGTCCTCGCAATTTATGTACCACTAATAAGGACTTTTCGCAAATTTTTTATAATTTTTTATGAGCGACGATAACATCACCGTGGAGTCTCCAAAGCATTGCAAATTAATACCCTTGAAGAGATGCTCGTCAGATTTGGTAATGCGAATATCGTTAAAGCCTCTAGCTGAGAGAGTGTCATGGTCATAGTACTTTTATCTTCATTTTTGCCTTTTTCCATCTCTTCCTCCTCTAGAGAAAAAGAGGGAGAGAAGAAAGAAATAAAGAAGGAGGTGCTGGTGCGGGGTGTGCAGGGAAAGTTGAGTGTGACGAGCGACGCTAACGTCACCCATGGTACGCTATCGTCGCTCATAAAAAAGTATAAAAAAATATAAAAATTAGCGAAAATACCTCATTAGTACTACACAAATTGTGATGACCTTTCGGGATATATGGCTATATTTCGGGATTTTTTCAGTAAAATCCTCTAAATTCTTCAAACTTTCCTTAAATTAAAGACAACAGCTCAAAAATTTTGTTTTCCATCAATATTTTTCAACAGTAATGAGAATACCCTTCGGATTTTTTTATTTTTTATTTTTTTTTTAAGTTTCCGCTTGGGGTTGATCGCTAACGAGAAAAATCCACCACCACAGCCGCACTTATGGGCCTTTGATAGCTTCCAACTCCCGACCACCACTTAATATTTCATAATGGACACCACTTCTTTGTACCCAAAACCTCTGCCACCCGAAAACATGGACACCACAAAGTCGTCACCTGGAACCTCTACCAGGATTCAAAGCGGACACCTCCAGGTTGCAACGAGGAGCCTCTACCATCGAAAGTTACATTCTGAAAAATATAGACTTCTTTGGCAACTCTACTAATAGAGTCAAGAAAAATATAACCCTCATTTATCAAAAAAAAAACTTAAAACAAAAAAACATTTTAATTCAAATTTCCCCCCATATTTAAAAAAATAAAAAAACAACCTCTTTTTCCCACTAAAAGACAAAAAAAAAAAAAAAAAACTCTACTTTTCTATAAAAAGGTCAAAAAGATTCCATAATAAATAACTAAAAATAAAATACCATCGTAACTCACTTATATTTTATTCTATCTTCAAAATAATTTTTAGGGACTTCTACGAAAAAATTAAACTTAAACCATAATTAAACGGTTTTATCAAGAAAAATCATAAAATTACGAGATAATTGTTTGTACACCTTTTTTGACGAAATTACCCAAGTTGATGATATCATCAACTTAGTTGACGATAACGTCGACCTCTTGCAACTTTTCTTCTTCTTCAACTTTCTTTTGTTTCTTCTCATACCTGATTGTCTAGTTTGAAAGGGATGGTGCACTATTGGAATCTAAAATTCTACACAAAAAATACAAAACCTAGGAGAAAATCTCACATTCACTACTCAAAGATTGTCCAACATGGCTCCCAACATATTGCTCACAAACATCAAGACCTACGAAAATTCTCAAAACAAATAGCTTTAAACTTTACATGTTCACAGAAGCATACACAAATTCATGCCCTCCAACCTCACTTAAAAGCTACCACAAATCGACAGAAAATCCTCATTTATGCATTTTCACCGAACGCCTTGCACTCCAAACTTAAACTCTCTAAACTCATGTGAAATGGGCAACAAATGTGAAGAAACTAAGCATGAGACCCACACACCTAAGGAAGATTATCAAGCATGCTTAAAGAAGACCGCTATGACACAAAATGCAATGATTTTCATAACATTTCCATCATTTGAGAGAGGATGGAACAGTATATTGTTTTTTGTAATGAAAGTTGACAATATCGTCAACTAATTGACGATATTGTCAATTGGGATGACTATATCGTCAACTTGGGTGATTTTTTCAAAAAAAATATATGAACAATTTTTTCGTCATTTTATGTTTTTTTCTTCATAAAACCGTTTAATTAGGATTTAAGATTAAATTTTTCGTAAAAAATCCCAATTTTTACTTCACTCAACTTTATTAGTAAAAACCCCAAACAGTCTAAGGGCTTTTGAAATGCCGGCTCATTTGATAATTTTACTTGTCAAGTCAAGTAAAGTTAAGCATCAAATCAAAAGCACTTTAACTCAAAACTCCCTCCATCTTTTTCAGGAAAAGTCAAAAAGCAACTACCTTTATTCACTAAAAGAGAAAAAAACTTCATTTCACCATACAAAAAGTCAAAGATATTTCATTCTAAATAACTAAAAATAAAATATCATCCTAACCCACTTATATTTTATTCGCTCCTTTTATTTTACTTCACTCCATTTTATTTTAAAAGTAAAATGCCAAACGGGCGGTCATCCTCTTCTCCATCTTCTCGCTGCCTACCATTTGCCTCAACCCCTCGTTTAAGTATCATTGAAATGGGGCATAGTGGTCGGCGTGGATCAAAGAGACCACCGCTCCCCTAAAATGATTGGAGGCACTCCTTTTACACTATTGCTTTACTTAAAAGGTGCAAGATGGATCCAAAGTTATAATCAATGCGTGGAGAGGAGAGCATTGGTTATTGGTTTGCTAGATTTGAGATAGAGGAATTTTATATGCATTTAAACCCAAACATCTTTCCAACATAGGGGTATTCTATATTCATGGCCCGGGCTAAGGCAAATTCAGGAACAACTCAACTTTAGAAACACAGCTCAGGCCCTACACGGGCCACTAAAGCCATGCCTGAGCCCGTCCATTTAGTCAATCGACTCGGGCAAAACGGGCTTTTTATCACTTTTGTGTCTTTTGAGCAATTGTTTGGACCAATTCAATTCAATTACATGTATTCCTTACACGATCCGGGCCCGGGCTGGGCTTTGGGCACTCTATCACTTAATCCAAGACCGATCCAATTATTAAACGGGCCCTAATTATATATCCAACCCCGGCCCAAATTGGGATGGGCACAGACGTTCACGAGCTGGCGTGGCCCATGAGGACCCCTATCTGAACGGTGGTAAAAAAGGAGAAGCGCTTACCTTTTCTATTGAAAGCCCTCTTATATAGTATAATGGGGTGCTAGTTCAACAATCAATGCAGTGGAAACAAAACAAAGCAAACTACCAAGTAGATCTACTAATCACGCACCACAAGGAGACAAACACAATATTTTACGTGAAAACTCTGTCCAAGAAGAAAACCATGACAGATCCCTTTCCTAGTCATTCCGTGGCATAAGGACTGGAATTGTTCCTGCACAACTTTTTATGTTGTCATGACTTTCCTGCCGTGCACTGCTCCCTGTACTTGACTCAACAACACCTTGAGAATCAAGATGATCAGATAGTCACGAGAAGGTAGAAGCAGCAAACCTTCTAAAGCAACTTTTCAACATAAACTCTCAATAATGACTATAGAGAATAATGAATCTCTCTTTGGATTTTTTCGCCTCAAAACAAAGAGAAAGTAAATTTCTTGTCTTACATAGGGTCAAGAGAAACACCCTTTTAAATGCCATTAATTCGTGCAACCAGTTTGAATCGAATCAAAATAGCAAGTGAAACCAAACTCGAAATACAAAAATGGATCGCATTGGACTTTTTTTCCAAGTCTGCTACAGCGATTAGGAATCCTCGCTATAGCAAGACCCTGTTATGTCCTAGACTCTGTGCATCTATATTCGGTCTCCTACTCGTTCAGTGCCCTGGAAACTTGTCTTTCTTCGCTATAAAATAATTCAATATTTGCTCCGAGTTTTTCGATGACACAACTAAATTTCATTCTAAAAGAAATAAAAAATTACAATGCACCTGAGTTTTGTCCCACCAATGAATTAGCCAAACACATGAAAAATCCTAACATCCACCTTTTATTTTTAATTTTAATTAGATTTGGGTGGATATATATATATATATATATATGTCAATCATGATTACTCGAAAAAGGCTCAGGGTCTGCAAACTACCTTTCTCTCTGCCACATAGCCGCCATGCCACTTCTTCAATCATGATTACCTATATAAAAAGTACATAGCCGCTGATATTTTCATTTAAGCCTGTTTGGATGTATGGTGAATTGAAGTATGGTGAGGTGAAGTATCAAATCAAGAGAGAATAAAATATAAGGTGTTACGATGCTGTTTTATTTTTAGTTGTTTGGTATGAAATCTTTTTGACTTTTTGTATAGAAAAGTCGAAGTTATTTTGTCTTTCAGTGGAGAATTTTTTTTGAAAAATTCGGAGGGAAATTTAAAATTGTGTACTTTTGATATGACCCATTATCATTTCTTATCTGGATTCACTTTACTCTACTTTAATTATTTAATTGCCAAACACGCCAAATTTTACATGGATATATCCTTATATCAAATGGGGTTAATATAACTTACCCAAAAAATGGGATTGATATAAATGACTCCGGCTCCTCTGAGGGTCTCACTCAGAGGATCTTTAGATAGGAGCCGAACTGTGGGAAGGCCCAACTATTAGAATTCAGAGTTGCTCACAGTGAAAGCCCACCCTTTATACTGGATTTTTCAAAATTTTGCTTCAATAAGAGTTGGATATTTTATACAGGGGTGGGGTCACTATCTAAGAAAATTCATTGGAGCGGCCAATGTGAGAAAACATTCTAAAATTTTATAGTACATAGCAGGTTTTCCAATTTTTTTAGAGCGCCAATAAAAAATTTGAAAATTCTCACAATAATAAGGGCGTTTTCCAAATTTATGAGGCCACCTGAGCCCCCCTCTAGCTCCGCCCCTAGTCTTGTAGGATTTGAGCTGTTATTAATAATGTGATTAACATAATGCCATGCATTTTTAATCATACAATAAAATTGAACGATTTAAAAAAAATTCGAACCGTGACCGAACAGCAAGAATCGGTCCTACTTGATTTAACAGCTTTTTATATACACCCCTTATTTTAATTATAAAATAATATCATCTCTTATTTGAGTAAAATATGAGAGCATTAATGGCTTTTTTTATACACCCCTTATTTTAATCATAAAATAAGATCATCTCTTATTTGAGTGAAATATGAGAGCATTCCATTATCCATACATGGAGAGGGCAAAAGGACCGTCGTTTTAGGGAGTTTCACTCAGTGCATTCCATGTAATGTGGGACCCACCATAGGCTTGAGATGATCTACATTAAACTCAGGATGACACGGACCGCATCCAGAAATCATAGGTTGAGACGTGCGGTTCACGTAAGATTTATGATTTATGATGCCTTGGGCCGTCGTAAAAGCACGCTCATGAATACAGCTTCATGATGGAACTGATCGGCTACTTATAGAGATGCCACTTTCTGTCCTAGTTGCATGTTTTGCAAACGAGGGAATTAATGCCTTAAAAAACGGTGCAGACCCTGGGATACTTTTGACTCTGGGTGGAGTCCGGACCCACTTGGTGCCTTTTAGGCTTGCTGTGCCTGTATTGGATAGAAGTGGAATTCAACGTTCGCCCAGTATCATAAAAGAGACTCAAAAGAATAGGCCCACGACCAGCCAGCTCATTAGGTCTAATTAGTAGTGGGCTGGCCCATTAAACCTAACTATAGTGCATCAGACCATCAAGCTAATCCATAGATGTTTGATCCATTGGGCCTAACCAATGGGCATCCATCCAGCCTATTGACCCGGTAGTTTTTACTTTATTAGCTTGTAAATTTTCAACAAAAGTTTCAAGATCTAGATTTTGATTCTATAAAATTCTAAGGATTTTTACCAAAAAGTTATCAAGATTTATGCCTTTTGCCAAATACTAATAATGATTCAAAATCTTGCCAAAAAATGATAACCTAGAACTAAGCATGTTTGTGTACACACCATTTCCGCAGAAAGAGGAAATTGCTACGTCAGCAAATTCCATAGAAATGAAAACTCTGAAAAAGGATTTTCGTAGAATTTAGAAATTCATGTTTGGTGTGAAAAGAGTTTCTTATTGAATTGGTGCTAATGTTGTTTGGTGCGGCTGTAGACCTTATAGAGAATCAAAATTTCTTATTTGGTGATATAATTTTTTGAAGAAAAATAACATAACATGTATATTGTTTATTCAACATTAAATAATAATTTATATAAATAAATAATGAAAGAGTTGTAGGGTTTTTGGGTTGAAATGGACAAGAGTGAGGAAAAGAGGGAGAAGTTTTCCAAGGAAATCCATTTTCCATACCCCCCATAGGAAACTCATTTCCACAATTATCAAGGAAAACGCTGACGAGACAGGAAAGCATTTCCGCAGAATTGTTCCGCACCAAACGCCGGAAAAATGGTTTCCGAGGAAAAGTGTTACACAAACATGCCCATGAGTCGCAATATCGTGAGTGGCTCTTTATCTACAAGCAACTCACAAATCCTGCACATTACCACATTCCACCGGAGATACTTTTGTCTTCATTCTTGGTCTTTTTTTTTTAATTATTTCAAAAGAGGTACAACCATTGTTTTTAGAGGATTTTACCAAAAAAAAAAAATCACTTTAAATGCACCATATACCAAAACGGTCATTTTAATTTACCTCTAACCAAATTGGTCTTCCCACTAAAATAAATACTTTTGAGAGCTACTAAATGCACACTGATTTTTGCTCTCCACACACTGTACTAAGCAAAATTGTCTAAAAGGACATCTTTTCCTCCCAACTTCTTTCTCCACACCCCCAGCCACCCCAGCCACCCAACACCCCCTCTGGCAGCAACGCTGGAGGAAGAGGGAGCGAGACAGGGAGGGAGGGAAAGAGACATGGAGGGAGGAAGAGGGAGACAGGGAGGGGGAGATAGGCGGGCGGGCGGAGCAAAGGGAGATAGACAAGGCGAGGGAGAGGGAGAGAGATATGGAGAAGGAGAAGGAGACGGGCGAGAGGGGGAGAGAGGCAATGAGAGGGAGAAATGGAGAGAGACATGGAGAGGGTGAGCTGGCAGACGATTGGACGGCGGGCAGTGGCCGAGAGGGAGAGGGGGGGAAGGGGTGTGCATAGATGAATGGTTTTTCCATAGATTAGGGCATTTTGGACAAAATAGGTTGTGTATGGAGTGTAGAGAATACTAGTGTGGAGAGGGCAAAAACCAGTGTGCATTTAGCAGCTCTAGATCCTTTTTTTACCAACTTTTTCGAGGCTTGATATCGACCCTTGTTTCGTATTATAAGGGTTGATATCGACCATCGTGCGTGAAAATACAGTTTCCGTCATCTTCGTCCTCTCCTTCCCAAATCCAACTAAAAGGGGAAGATCTAAATTCTTAGTTCCACACTAGACACTCAGATCAATGAGCCCCTCTGCATGCCTCCAACCAACATATTGAGGGGCGCCCATCTCTAATGAATGGTTACATATGTAACCATTCATCTAAAGATAGCTAATGAATATAGAGATGGGCGCCCCTCAAGATTACGATTGAAGGCATGCGGATTGGTTCATTGATATGAATGTCTAGTGTGGAACTAAATATTTGGATATTCTCCTTTGAATTGGGTTTGGGGAAGAGAGGAGGAGGAAGATGACATAAACTGTGTTTTTCACGCGCAGAGGGTTAATACAAGGGTCGTATTGTAAGGGTCGATATTGACCGTCAAGAAAGTTGGTAAAAAAATGATTTTTCTAGCGGGAAGACCACTGTCACGACCTTGGACCAGATTAGGAACCAACGAGAGTCATTAGCCCGAGGCCGTGACGCTGTGCACGCTGGAAGATGCGAAATATTTTGCCAACGCGCATGATTTTTCACAGGTTTCCACGGTGAGGATCCCATACGAAATCATACTCTAACATGATGTTTGTTTCAGCGGAAGTTTGTAGCAAATCATACATGCAGAATCTACATAATAATGAAAGACATGCATCAAATATAGGCGCATTCGTCAAAATGGCATTCCCATAGTATTTACATAAAAGTAAAGTTTAATTACATCCCAAAATGGAGCCAACATTAATATTAAATAAAATCCCAAAATGAAAAACACTCTCAAAATAACAAGACACTCCCAAAATGGTTGGCCACTCTAGTAGTTTTATGCAGCATCAACCTCCTCCGATAGCTCCGCCTCAAAGGGATTGGAGGCAATACCTATAGCACCAAAGGGAACAAGTCAAGCACAACAACTAACAGGCATTTAATAAGAGTAACATAACATGTTTGCCACATCACAGTTAAACATGAAATAATAATCAATAGATTTCTATTAATAATAGTCAAATAAATTATGATGAAACTAATCAGGCCTTAATGGTGAATTAAATGGAGCTACAACGAGTTAAACATGCACAAAATAGGTTTCATTGTTTTCCCCCAGTGAAAGTGAAATCATACCTATGTATATCTTTAACCTTGACCTTTCTTCTATTGTATCCAAGTCCACTCCCCTCCCCTCCCCTCCCCTCCCCTCAGAAAGGAAGGCATACGCTTTTCCTTTATTAGTGCATTTTGAGCTTTTTTAATATCATACACCAACTTTCAAAGGGAAGGAAAAGCCTTCTTGCAACTATTTGGCCCAAGGGGTTCATCTTCGTACAATTGATTTATTGTTTAGTAATAAATGCCATGCAGATGAAAGAAAAACTTTGAAAAAAAAACTTCGGTTCTAGTCAGGTACATTGTATATAACTACTCATTTTATGCATACCATGTATATTTTTTTCTCATTATAACCCAAAAAGAAAAAATAAATCAAGAACAACAAAGGGAAGAGAAGAAGCTGTTAAAAAGTAGGCACCCATGGAGGCATCAAGGTTGGCATGGTAGCTATGGCTATTACAGAGGAACACAATTAAATAAAGTAAAACTAATCTTTGAATGCATTTATGAAGATTACTTGGAACTAGCAACACTAAATTGAGTGAAAACAAAAAACCATCCCTCTAATGCATCAAATGGAATAAAAAATATTTAAAAAAATGACGAAAAAGATCATCTTTTTTCGAGACTGGTTTACCAGAACGATCATGCTAATAGGTAGAATTGTTTCATAACTGAGGAAGAAAATTTTGGTAACACCAGCTGGCCCACAGGGCCCTTGAATGATAGTCCCAGTCCATCAATACACTAACCGGCCCATCACGTGGGATACTATAGTTGACTAGTATTAATGTAAAATATTCTCTTCTCATGTTACAGCAGTGTAATATATATTATTTCCATATAATTAGATTGTAATAGGTTGTAATTGCCTTGATTAAGGCTGAGAAGAGATAATAAATGGAGCAAGTGATCGATCAATTCCAAAGCTTTCTTCTCCTATTCTAAGTTCTATCAAGTTTCATGATGTCAGAGCTAGAGGTCTCGAGTTCGAAACCACGCAGGGTAGAAAATGCCTCATGCTGTGTTCTGTGCTTACGCGGGCGCAAGTGTGCAAGGCAAGAAGGTCCCATGCTGCGTTATAATGTTATGCGGGCGTGTGCTTTCGATCCAGACAGTGTCCCGCTCGAGGGCTAGTGTTAGTTAAGCACCGGCTCATCAGATTAGAATGGACTTGTTCAAATTCAGATCGTAGTTTCATTAAAAATTGATCATTTTGACTAGTGGAATGAATTTCTTGAACTACAGTGATAGAAGCATCAGATAGACTAGAGTAAATAATCTCAGTATAATCAATCCATAAACGAACAAAATGAGAATAATACTCCTGAATGGACATGGCCCCCTGAACAAAATGAGAGAGTTCATGTTCTAAGTGAAATCTGCGAGCCGAGTTATCCTATTGATAGAGCTGTTTCAGGTAATCCCATATTCCTTTTGTAATTTTATAGGGTTCGAGATTGAGAATGTATTGTGGATCAACTAACCCCAGGAGCCAAATCATAATCTAGGCATCTTTGACTTCCTATTTGGCGGCTGTTTTAGTATCTATAACGAACAAAATGAGAATAATACTCATGAATGGACATGGTCCCCTGAACAAAATGAGAAAGTTCATGTTCTAAGTGAAATCTGTGAGCCGAGTTATCTTGTTGATAGAGCTGTTTCAGGTAATCCCACATTCATTTTGTAATTTTATAGGGTCCGATATTGAGAATGTATTGTGGATCAACTGATCCCAAGAGCCAAGTCATAATATGGGCATCTTTAACTTCCCATTTGGCGACTGCTTTAGTATTAGTCGTGTCATCGTTGGGTTTGGGATCAGACCCATCCACATGATCCCATAATTCTTTACCTTTAAGGTAAATTTGAAATTGGAAAACTCCCGACGTGTAATTGGTCCATTAAATTTAACAAGGGAGATTGCACTCTTTTCCATAACACATTGTATAAATAAATCTGTAAAGGAGATACTTGATGCAAAAGAAGCTACTTCAAGAAAAAAGTAGCAAAACAATGTCTTTCTTCACACAAATATAATCCAGAAGCTTGAGGCTTGATGAAATCCACAGAATATGTGAGTTACTCCAAGACAAAACACTAGATCTTGCTCTAGTGTTGCTTAAGAACAAACCAGATTGTAGAAAAATACAAGAAATTGCCCAGACGACCTTGAAAATTGGGCTAAGATTGCCACATGGTACCCAGTTTCCGATCACAGTCTAGATCAGGGTTTTGGATGAGACGAAGACTCAAAATATCTTGTGCTACTAGAACAGGAATTTCTGAAAAATAGACTGTACGTTTTGTACGGTTTTGATGAAAACTGTTCAAAACAATTGGATGAATACATAAATGATCAGAAGGCCTACCATTAATCCAGCAAAAATTCTGAAAAATTCTCCAAAATATTGAGGAAAACTAGGCGACTAGATCTTAGTAGAAATCTGATGATGAGTTGATGATCCCAAGTGGGCCATGATTGATCACAACAGCCTATATCGAGAGACTAAGATCTTCTAGTGATGAGAAGATGAAAATTTCTGAAATCCACAAACCTGAGATCTTCTAATGATAAAAATAAGAGAAGAAAACTTTGCTTCTGAAGAAGCTCTGAAACCATGAGAGAATTGCTAGTGTAATATATATTCTTTCCATGTAATTAGATTGTAATATGTTGTAATTGCCTTGACTAAGGCTGAGAAGAGATTATAAATGGAGCTAGGGATCGATCAAAAGGATCATCCAGTCTTCCACATGTTTCCATGAACTTGGAGACATCTTCACAAAATGGTTACTTAGGCCCCACCATCAGTTTCAAGTTCGCAAATTGCTACTGTTTGACCAGCATCAATTTTACAGGAGGGGTTTAACACCAGCTGACCCACGGCCCATGAATGATAGGCTCAGTCCATCAATACACTAACCCATCATGTGGGATACTGTAAATTAATGTAAAATATTCTCTTCCTATGTTACAACAATGTAATAAATATTCTTTCCATTTAATTAGATTGTAATTTCCTTGATTAAGGTGAGAAGAGATTATAAATGAAGCAACGGATCGATCAAAGGAATCATTCAGTTATCCAAAGCGTTCTTCTCCTATTCCAAGTTCTATCAAATGTCAAATATGACCCCTTTTGCTGAATGTAAATTACATGGTACAATGGTCCCCGGCTGTCTCAGCGGGTTGGAGACATAAAACATCCCTCTCCTTGGGGGCCAAGAGTGCATGAGTTCCAACTCCCCCATGTAGTCGGAAAAAAAAAATTTAGAATGGATGGTATGCTGCAGGACTGTATTGCACCTTTGAGCTATAGATCCCACCTCAGAATAATTGGGCCATTATTTGTAGAATGGCTTGTTAGTTGCCCATCCACTCACCTCGTTGAAATGGAGTTGATGGATGGCAGTCTCTTCTCTAACCATAAATCAGTTGTGCTGCTTGTTAGCTTACCGTTCTCTAGAATGAGACATATTCAAATTCTTCCATATCTTGGAGGTACGGTTCATCAGCAGTCCCATATTGGCTCCGGTCAAAATAATCTTGGCTTGCATTCGACTTCACATGACTATGAGCCTCAAGTTCCTCTTTTGCCAATTCTTCCCCCTTTGGCTCAGATTCCGCACCTAGTTCCTGAGCATGAGAAGCAATGATTTCATTAGACAGGAGGCCAAGTTGATAGGGCCAACCTGAACCTAAAGACCTGAAGAATACAGTGTTCGGTAGTTCTGTTTGCTCAGAGCATTAAGAACAATACATATGAAGAACCCACACTTTGCACAATGGAAGATGTACCTTCCAATATTAGGAGTGAAAGGTGCAAACCCATGACTAGTTTCCCTGACACTAAATTTCCCCCCACTGGCCACACAGCGGCAGGCCGGCAGCATATTGGAAGAAAGGGGAAGGGAGAAGGGCGGTGGTAGTGTGTGCTCATGTGTATTCTGTGTTGGGGATCTGCAGTGCTGCACATTTGAGCTAACCATATGGTTATCCAAATCAGTGTTTTTGTGGTTCTTGGAGCTGAAACTAAACGCTCGCCTTGGGGTAACATGTCTAAATACAGGTGACAGCCTAAGGCATTGCTTGTACTTGAAGCATGCACTGAAGTCATGCTCCATATTGGAAGGTGTATGCCCCATAAACATCTTGCTTTTAAGGAAAAACAATGGCCAGAACCTCCACTAGTTATCTCATCATGATAAACTCTTTCTGAGTTATCATACTAGTATTGATATCATATCACAATAATCAGGTTTTTGTTTGCAGTCTAAAAAAATGATACAATTGAAAATTTATTGGGTTGTAGAAGCAAAGTACCGAATTTAACAAAATATCATCACTTCCTTTTTCACTATTTATATCTAGTTGTTTAAATTTAAACTAAATTATATGTTTGATTGATGAAAACAATTGCATTATGCATGTCAACTGAACATTTTTAAGCCTTTCCTAACAAAAAAAGGGAAAGTATGGAATTTAATGGAATGTATAATACAATTTATTGTAAAAAAAATCAAATGAAAGGATAAAAAAGAAAAGAAGGGTAAAGAAAAAGACTCCATTGAAAGATGAGTAGGTGATAGGATACATAAAAATCATATTTAAATGCTATGCTTCCATCTAGATGATCCTAAACAAGTTCCCACTGTCTAATGTGAAGTTGCCGCAAACTTACCCTTTTGCAAGTCATCAATGGA
Organism: Litsea cubeba; assembly: GCA_012931725.1. NCBI lineage: Eukaryota > Viridiplantae > Streptophyta > Magnoliopsida > Laurales > Lauraceae > Litsea > Litsea cubeba. Next base: position 41,425,324 of record CM022955.1, read on the forward strand.
AAATAAATTTTTTTATTAATGGTGCCATCAATGGAAAAGATTCATCCGGATGGAGAGACATTATGACAAGATTCATACTATGATGAGTCATACAGGATGATTGTCCTTGGGCTCAATCAACCTTTGCCGTTATTATAACCTGGAGGAAAGGGAATGTGTGAAGTTGAAAGTGAGCGCATGTAGAATTGGTTTTAGGAGTTACCTCATTTTCACTAGGCACATCAGGAAAGTCTGCATCTCTGTTAGCATTTTGCTCTGCTTGAGCTTCCTGTAGCCGTTCAATTACAAGTGCAAAATGTGAAAGATCTGCAACAGAAAAGTAGAATTACATGATAGTATTCCAACCTCAAAATATCAACAACCTTTGAACTGAGATTTGAATAAAGGGCCGGTTTGTTTGCATGTAGAACATAGGAATTGACCCAAGGATTAATGTCACGACCCATATTGATGAGCAAAGGATATGAGGTAAGGGGTGAAGATGGGACCTTGACTTTCCTAGGATTTGAATTACTAGTGTGATGGATGGGCATTCATTTCCCAATTCCCATGTTCCCTTGGTTCAACTTCCATAAGAGGGGGAGGTTCTTTGATAGTCATTTTTGGATATTTGCCTTTGATTCTGCATTTTTAACCACTTAAAGAAATACAAAGCATTACAATTCATAAGAATTCAATTACATAAAACAAACAGGTCTTAAGTTGCTTTCTAGAATTGTACAAAAGATTTAGAGAGCCCACATTTCCTATGCATGCGAACCAAGAAAGGGCATATTTGAAAATAAACAATGCTATGCCTGACCAAATAGGAGATTCAGACCATTCACGAGTGTCGACCACTAAATGACCTCAAGTAAATTCATAAAAAAATAGATATAAAGAAAGCTGCCACATGATCAACTTGTACCTTTGGAACGATGACTCAAAGCATCATTAACCTGCAAAGGATGTTTGCGTTCTTCTGCCTTAAATTTCAATTTCACTTGATGACGTGTTCTGCCAGGGAATAGCTGTTGTATCATAGCAAAATCTGCCCCGAATTGTCGAATAGCCTGACCAATCAAGTATTTAAGAAATCATATGATCCTCGCTCCAGTCAAAGAATAAGTGGGATCCCCCCCTCCTCTTTCTGATAGAGATTTAAATCACATAGTATCCTCAGGCTTATACATGTAGCCCAATAGCTAGTTAATCGAGGATGCTAATCTTAAGGGATCCACCATGGATATACCCGTGCACTATTTGACCGATGAGATTCCCAAAATCTCATTGGCGGGGTAAAGCAATGACCAACAAAAGTTGTAGTTCAGCAATTACCCCCTTCAAATGATGGCGGCAGCAAGACATGGTTCAGTATGGCATTCAACAAACAACCGCATTTAACAAAGAAAGGCCACAAACAGGAAGCTGAATATTTTGAGATCTGGGTTTTGGGAAGTTTATCATGAGTAATTCACATAAAAAAAGAACCTGAATCCCAAAACACAAGGCATCGAGTTTATTGAACCATTGGCAATGAAGCCCAAGGACACCATGCATCCACGAGCCATGAGACGCATCATCATCATCATCACCACCACGAGGCATCACATGCAAATAACACCATATTTCTATTTGTTCAGGATATCTCAACAAGACTGCTCGTCTGGGAAGATAATTATTTTACTACTGTCAACCTAGCAATAAGGTCAGGTAGAAAATACCTCATAAAACATTTCAGTATCAGATTTTGACCATCTCTCTGTAGGTGTCCTACTCATAAAAGAGTGGTAATTCAATTTACGGCAACTTGATTCATATTTAAGATTAGCTCGATCATCCTCGGGGTTTAGACCTTCTGTTGAGGCTAAGGGATCCTCATCATCATATGGGGCATCGTTGGGAGTGGGATTGTCAGCACTGCACAGTAAAACGTGATTAGAAGATTACTTTTCAAAGTGTAAGTAATACAATAGTACTAAAATATATAATTTATGATGTCGACAATGAGGTAACAGATTTCCCCTGATGCTGATGTTTCACTTCCTATCTGGTTTAAGAGAAAACAATTACAAAGCTTATAGCATTTCTCTATATAGTGCTATATGCAGAGGCAGGAAATGAATATAAGCAAGATCTTAAAATTTTCTTTTGATGGTTAAAATCCTTCTCATTCACAGTTTGGATTTTTATACAAAGGCCTGCCAATGGATCAACACTATCTATCTACGACAACACTAAAAATACATTAGCAAGACCCTCTTTTCTTTTGTCTCAATGGTGATTAATGCCAAATTGAGGATACTTCAATTGAAGACATTAGAGAGAGAGAGAGAGAGAGAGAGAGAGAGAGAGAGAGAGAGAGAGAGGAAACAACGTAATTAAGAAGTTGATAAAGAAGAAAATAAAGAGAGAGAAGTAGAGTTTAAGGAGTTGTTTACTTTCATTAATGACGAGTCCAACTCACCAAGAGTGAGAGATACCCTCTTTCATTTACAAAACGCCCGGGCGCTATGTAGCACTCACTGATCATGGGACTTGGGGGGATGTAAAGAGACATCTTTGATGGGCCCATATATCAAGCTTGGGGTCAATTCCATGCCTTTAACTCCTCCATCCGTGGCCCACAAAATTAACGGATTTATATTTAAGAAAAAAACTTGACCCTCGATCCAACGGTCCAATCCATTTGGATAGGTGAAAATTTGATAGATCCAATGTAATTCATGGGGTCCCATGTATGTAGATGGTTTGGATGTTTCATAAAGCCGGTCCCACTATGTTGTCCCTCACCGTAATATGGTGAGGGATGGATGCGCATGAATACTTCCCATACATATATATATATATAGATATAAGGGAAATGCTCCCGTGAGAGTTAACTCTCACCTCTGAGAGACATCATGATGGGTCCAACTCGGGGCCCCACTGATCACAGGACCGGTGGGGGATGGAAAAGGCCATCCTTGACGGGCATAGCTATCAAGTTTGAGTTCAATCCCATGCCTGTAACCCCTTAATCCATAGCCCACAAGTTTAACAATGTCTGTCAAAGAAATTTTTTTGACCCTCGATCCAACGGTCCAGTCCATTTGGATGGGTTCAAATCCATGGGCTCCAGTGTAATTTAGGGTGGGGTTCGGTGTGTGTGGAACGTGGATTGTTCGGAATGGCGATAGATGGGGCCCATCATAGTGTCTCTCACTGTAAGACGGTGAGAGTTAAATCTCACAGGATCATTTCCCTATATGTGTGTGTGCATATGAGAAATTCTCAAAAACTCCCCTCTTTGTTCCATTTTTTTAAGCTGTGGAGCCCATCTTGAGCCAATCCAATCTTTTCACACACCACCCCCCGTGAATTGCCACAAGTCCAAATTTGACACTCATTCAACTTTCGCTCACCGTGATATTGAAATCCTAAGAAAACAAAGATTTTTAAACTATTAAACTTTAGGGTCATAGATCAAGTGGTTAGGATTATTTAATGGAGTTGAAACTTTGAACATGGTAGGTCTTGTCCAGATCTTTTCATCCAACAACTTCCATGGTTGTCATGCATCATAGTGGACCCCACTAGGAGGGGCATTTTTCTGAAAAAAAAAACTCCTCAGGAGCTTTCTAGTGCTCCTATGTATGTATGTATGTATTACCAAGGAAACTACATCTTAGATCACAAGATGAGGAAGGAAACTAGCTCTCTATAGTCTATCCTATTTAGATGATCTAGTTTCCTAATTAGATTACAAGAGGAAGATCCTCTAGATGACAACAGAAATATGGGCCAGTGGCCTTCTTGTCATGGGCCTTTGTCCTATGGGCCGTTATGACAAACATAACCCTATTATGCCTAACAAGCTCTAAGAGTCCATGAATATGGTATGGAAAATGTATTGCATGAATGGTGCTCTCACTTTTGTAACGAATACAATACCTTTGGTAGGGAAAAGACTTCTTCAGTGCTTCAGCTTCTTTGTTCTGCAGACAATTAAGTAGTCAGGGACAGCAAAACAAGACAAATGATGCAGTAGCAAACACAATTCTGGCTTAGCTAAGAAAATGCAGCAGCAAAAAAGGAAGATTTTAACCAGTAGTTCTTCATTTATCATACCCAATGACAAGAGAAACAGGATGCATACCGATCTACGTTCCTTGATCTCAGCAAGAATGATAAGGTCCTTCATCCTCAGCTTACTATGATCAATATCTTCTTCTGCTGTTTCAAGTAGTTCTTTGCTCACTAGGAAAATTGAAGTTGGGATTATCAAACTTTTAGTAAGAGTTGCACATCAGAAAAAAAAAATCCAGTTTAATAAGACTCATGGGAAATTCTAGTACCAGTCCTCCTATTTCTTCGAGTAGAATGACAAAATTTCTTTTTGGCTGGTTCCTTAATTATTGGATCAGCACCATCAGATGCCTTTTTACGCCTTCGACTTGGTTTGTCAATTTTAGTTGCAGGTCCCTTGGTCCTTCTTGGTACCTTCCTCCTCTTCATTGTATCCTCCCCATCTTCCCCATTATGCTCATTGTCACTCCCATTTTTGTCATCCATTAAATTAATGTTAGAGTTCTCCTCAATTCCATCACCATTTTCATCAACATGACTACGGACAGCTTTCCTCTTTCTCAGTTGCATTCGCGTATTGCCAGCTTCATTTTCTTCACTAATTGTTGAAGATTTTCCTTCAGTTTCTTTAACTGAGGTCGAAGTTCTCCTTTTTCTACCTTTAGTACCCTGAAAAATCAGTATACAAATCAGTAAAGGACACAAAGTAGAACAAGAAGATGCCATATCACCATTAATATGCCTGTTCATGAAAAATATAAATACATGATGATCATGGAAATTACAAAAGCCCACCTCTCTTTTTGATGTTACAGGATCAGTTTGCAAATACCCATCCCCTCCAGCGACTGCGGTTTCCAAGTGAGTCTCAGAACGGTCTGATGACTGTTGGGTCAAGTGTTGTGAGTATGGACCTGTTGGTGTGGAATCATAGGGCAAATTCACTGTTGAGAACTAAACCAAAACATTGGGTGGAAAGGAATTAGGTGAACCATTTTTCCAAGAATTCAGTTTCGGAAGAAAGAATATGAGAACCCTGTGGAGGAGCCAACGTGTCCTAAGGAGGAACGATATGTGTGATGGCTTTTGAGGTTGTGGTTAGGGGTGAAAGGCACTGGCACCACATCCTCAAGAAAACACAAACGAAATTACTTTTTATTTTAACCAGTGACTCAAAATATTTCTCACATCAAACAGAAAAGAAAAGAAGAAGTTGAGGCAGTAGCTAGGACTTTTGAGTTTGGGCAAAACAACCAATCTTAAAGAAAACAAATACATAGATGAAGATCCATAACACAAAACAAAACACAAAAGAAAAGTTCTAGCAAGATTCGCTTTACCTACCAGCAGTTGTGATGTGCTGAAAATGAATGTCAAGAGAATCCACACCGGAAGAAACTGTTGGTGCCTGAAAGCAAACTAAAATCATCAAATTTCCCAAGATAAACTAAAAACAACATTCCAAGCTACCCGAGAAAAAATAGGAAGTAATGTATAAGTTATTTCACTACCTCCATTCCCGAATTTTCATGATCCAACTGTGAATTTTCATTTGCATCAGAGACTGCAGCTTTGAAATGTACATCATCTGTCGGGTTCGCATCCTCTTGGTCGATAAGAAGTTGGGAGGAAGTCTCAATTGGTGCAGAAAAACAAGTGCCGGTGGTCAACGGATCAAAAGAAACACTAGTTGGGGTATCACAGGGAGGCAATCTGTCCACTAATCCTTCAATTTGAGAAGAGAGCTGAGGATCAAATGGAGGAGAAACAAACTCTGCAAAGTTTGAAGTTGTAGTTGGGGGAGAAGGAGCTGGCACCACAACATAATGGGGGCTAACAGGTGCAACGGATTTTGAGGTAGTGGTCGGAGCTTTTGGCTTCGGTTGGAATTTACCGATTCCATGAACTGCCAGCCACATAAATCCATAACATATCAAACAAAATATGGAAGAAAAGTTAAATCAAGCGGACCCATCTTCTCACCAGTGGTCTTGGCAGGCTGAAAAAAAATATCATCAAGAGAATCCGAAACAGATGTGACTGTTGGTGTCTGGAATTCAATAAAAAAATAAAAGAAATCATTCTAAGGATGTCCAAAATAAGAAGTAGAAAAAAAAAATAAAAAATAAAATAAAAAGGCATATATGAGTTATGAGTCGCAACCTGTTTTCCCAATCTTTCATCATTCATCTGTATGTTTTCATTTGCATCACAGACGATAGCTTCTGAATTTTCAACCTGTACTGGGTCAGCATCTTGGGCAACAACTTTGGAGGAAGGATCTATCAGTGCAGAACTGCAAAAGGACAGTCAAGAGATCCAAAGAAACATTGGTTAGAACATTACAGAGAGGAGATCTGTCAGCCAATCCTTTGACTTCAAAATAAAGGAGATGAGGATCAAATGGAGGAGAAACAAACTTTGAATCTTTTGAAGGTGTGACTGGGGGTGGAGAAAGAACTGGCACCATGTCAACAGGAGGAATCACCACTGTAAAGGATTTTGAGGTCGTGGTTGGATGTTTTGGCTTAGGTCGGAACTTACCAACTCCTCGAGCTGCCAATCACTTAAATCTATAAGGTACCGAATAAAATATGAAGGGAAAGTTCAGGCAAGCATTCTCATTTCTTTACCAGTGGTCTTGGGCTTAAAAAGAATATCATCAAGAGAATCCAAACCAGAAGTTACTGTTGGTTCCTGAAACCAAAGAAAATCATTCAGAGAAAATCCAAGAAAAACATAGGAAGGGTATAGAAGTTATGAGTTGCAACCTTTTCACCTAATTCTTCGTTGTTCTTCAGTAATTTTTCATTTGCATGAGAGACTGCAGATTTCAAATGTTCAAAATCTATCAGGTCTATAGCATTTTCGGCAACAATAACTTGGGAGGGAGGGTTGACCGATGCAGAACTGCAATTGCTGATAGTCAGCGGATTGGAAGAAACACAGGTTGGAGCATTACACAGAGGATATATGTCCCTCAATCCTTCACATTGAGAAGAAAGGAGCTGAGCATCAGGTGGAGGAGAGACAACCTCGGCATCTATTGAGCTTGTGATTAAAGGTGAAGAAGGAACTGGCACCACTTCACCAGCAGGAGACCCAGGTGCACAGGATTTTGAGGTGACAGTTCGGGCTTTTGGCTTAGGTCGGAACTTACCAACTCCTCCAACTGCCAATCACATTAACCCATCACATATGATACTAAATATAGACGAGAAAGTTCTTGCCAGCGTTTTCAGTTCCTTACCAGTGGTCTTGGTGGGCTGAAAAAGAATATCATCAAGAGAATCCAAACCAGAAGTGACTGTTGGTGCCTGATTAAATCAAATAATTCTGAGAAAATCCAAGAAAAAAGTAGCAAAGAATATAGAAGTTATAATTGCTACCTTTTTTCCAAGTTTTTCATCATTCATGTGTTTTTCATTTGTATGAGGGACAGCAGCCTTGTAATGTTCAACATTTTTCAGTTCTTTGGAATCTTGGGCAACAAGAATTTGGGAGGAAGAGTGAATTGGTACATAACTGTCATTGCTGATAATCATGGAATCAGAAGATACACTGGTTGGAGCACTAGAGAGAGGTGATACTTTAACAAATCCTTCCATTTCAGATGAAAGTATATGCGGATAAATTGGAGGAGAAATGCACTCTGCAGCTTCATAAAAAAAAAAACAGAGGGATCTTCAGAAGATTCTTTGCTAGTGAGAGAAAAAAGAAAAAGAAAAAAAAAAAAAAAACTTCTCATGAAACTTCCCCACAGTCCTTCCTATCCACAAATAGTTTCCCACAACTAAGAATAGCAATTAAAAGTTTAAAAAATAATTTTAAACTTCTCATGAAACCTCCCCACAGTCCTTCCTATCCACAAATAGTTTCCCACAACTAAGAATAGCAATAAAAAGTTTGAAAAATATATATATTTTTAATACTTCTCACTGTCAATGCTAACTAGTAGTAGGGGTGTAAAAGAAATCCGGAAAACCATCTAACCGAACCGAATTGCGGTTAATGACCGTGTTTCACGGTTCGGTTACAGTTAAGGTTATTAAAATTGAAAAACCGATATTAACGGTTCCGTTACGGTTTCCAGCATTGACTCATAGTTATTAACCGAACCAAACCGTAAAATACGGTTCGGTTAACCGGCACACGGTTAACCGTACCATTATACTAATAAAAAAAAAATGGCCTAAATGAAATATGTATCTAATTCTTAACTTCAGTATACACTTGACAAAACGATTTTTAACGGTTTTTCCGAATACGGTTCGGTTACGGTTTTTAATGATTAACTGCGATTCGGTTTTTAACGTTTTTCTAGATACGGTTATAGTTTTTAAAATTGAAAACCGTAATTCATGGTTCGGTTAATGGTTCTCCCAAAATGAACGGTTAACCGAACCGTTACACCCCTAGTAGTACAAGGGTGAAATAGAATATCATCAAAACCCTGGCTAGAAAAAAGCTGCTGCTGCTGCTGCCCACAATCTAACAAAAAATTACTACGAGATTTATCCTCAAGAACTCAAAATTCATAATGAAGTAGGTATTCCATACCCCAATTTTTGACCCTGCATAATAGGTTTATAATTCTATGTTTTGCATTAGGGCCTCCTGAATAAGGAGCTTCTATCATGGCTACAAAGTAAAGCCACTTGGGTCACAATATGTTGCAATGCAGTCATGTTTTCAGGGTTCCACATGGCACTCACCTTGTGAAAGGAGTATATATCCCAAAGGGATTTGCGCAAGTCCCTAGGCTTTGGCGGTATTTATCCTTGATTTTAAAAAATATACTGCAAATCACCCAAGGGTCCAAAATTGAAACAATTCATGAATACTATCATGAAAAGTGGGGTTTCTTTTTTTGTGAAAAATGAAAGGATTAAAAAGAAAAAAATAGGCATCTTCATATTCCAATTATTTTTCATCCCTAGCAAAACATCAATATACTAATAAATACGGCTATGGATTATGATACCATTAAATATTCATATGAAAACACCATTGATGTACATCAATATATTATTTATGAATTATAAAATATGTGTAAATAGTTGAAAATGATTAAGACGTTGACGTTACCGAAAAAAATAAACCAGTTGATCTTTTAATTCACTTTAAATCCAAAAATAAATAAATTCTGGATCATCAACCTTCAATGGTTAAAATGTGTTGTCTTTTTTTTTCTTTGAATGGTTAAAATGTGTTGTCTGAAGTTAAAGAAGTATTTTTTATGAAAAAAGGTAAAAAATAGAGAATCAATTTAGGGTGAAACCCAAACTCATAGTCAAATGCTTCAATTGCAAGACTATTTCTTGTTTCTTTAAATAAACTTCTTAGAATCCCACACACTAACTGGATAACCTCGTTGAAATAGACACACCAAAAAATATATATTTTTTTGAAAATGACTATAAATACAATTGGTAATTGATATTCCCACCTGGAAATCAGCTAAATCATGAAACTAAATATAGCAAGTATCAAATCATGAGATTCACACTTGAATCCTAAGAGGTACTTGTAAATGGGATTTTCCATATAGATATAAATCTTTTCCGGTATGCTTCGATATGGATCCTATCTCTCTTTTTTTTATTAAAATTATGGGCCACTAAATTATGATCCAATCTGTTGGAAATATTCCTAAGCCCAAACATGGCTATGAGCTCAAATTTGAGCCGTCGATCTGTCTTAAATCTTGAGATATTTACGAAAAAGGTAGAACCTTAGATATGCAAGTGGGCCCCACAAGCACGACCCAAAATGATGATCCTCTTTGGAAGACTGAAAATAGCTATGGGTTCAAATTTTAGCCCTTGATTCCTTGCAATTTCAAGAAAATGATGAAAAACAGAAAACCATTGGATATCCTCGGGTCAAAAAAAGCCAAATCCACGTGATTTTTACCGTCCTTTTTTTTGCCTTTTTTCATTAAATTGTGAGCCACTAAATTATGACCCAAAGTGTTGGAAATATTCTTAAGCCCAAGCAAAACTATTGGCTCAAATTTCAGCTGTTGATCTGTCTCGAATCTCGAGATATTTGCGAAAAAAGTTAGATCTGCATATCTAGAGTTCTGTTGGCCCCAAAATCAAGATTAGAACGGTTGATCCTCTTTGGAAGGCTGAAAATGGCTATATGCTCAAATTTAATCCCTTTGATTCATTATAGATCTTGAGAAATTGGTGAAAAATCGAGAACAATTTGATTCTTAAATTGTCTATTTCAACCAGTTTTTTTTTTTGTCCGAAGTCTATTTGTAAGTCATCTATTTCAAACCGGTCCTTCTGAAAAAGATCTATATCACATAGATCTACTTCACACAGATAGATTTTGTCAAACACAGCCTTATTTCAAAGAAATAAGAATTGCCAAATAGGCCTTTAGTATATATGTGTGTGTACGGCGGAGAAGAGGTGATTTGACCATGGGTTAGATATCCCTTTAAATCCATGTCTCTCGACCGGTATTAAAGAATAATATGTAAATCAATAAGTGGGGCCCCATCGAGAAACTAGAGACACCCCGGTGACAATGGTGTCATCTCACACAGCTACCCAGGGATCGATTTGTAGGTAGGTGGGTTGTATCACATGTTATGTACCACTCACCCATCCAGCAAAAAAATAATAATAACAATAAGTGGGGCCCATCTAAAATTTCAAACAACTCAAAAATCACCATCACCTAATGCATTCATTATCCATGCGCGAAATCTCATATCTAAATGGAGCCGAGCCCACAATCGGATTGTTCATATGTAAAACACGTGAATAAGACGTACAAAATAAGTTATCTCCAGTCATGAGTGATGAATATGAGAGTGCCTAATGCCAAATGAAGTGAAATCTAACAAAGAGATTAAAAAGGGATAATTACAATGAATTGTTAGGGTTTTAGATAGGGGCTCCCTCACGTTTAATTGTTTTAGAAGGTTTTTATTTTTATTTTTCTTTTCAGATTTTCACTGGTGATAATGTTTGGATGAGTGTCAAATCTAGGTTTATGGCAATTCAAAGGAGGTAGCATTTGTGAGAGATAACTTGGTCACAACGATAGGTTGTATAGGCGGCTCAGAAAAAAGTGTGATCACACATAAAAACCAGGAAAATGGTTCTCATCATAATATTTCAGTGTACATATATGCCAAATTATACCCATGAATCAACACGAATTGAATCAAATTACATCGAATTAGTGCATCAAACTCGTCGAACTTGAACTTCGAATCAAGTGAATCAAAAGTGAATTGAATGAGCCCACCTCATTGAATTTTTTGAATTGCATATGTCGCTTTTCAAGATTGCAAAGGCAGTGGTGGAGAGGGTGGACCGCATTCGTCGGACTTTCTTATGGGAGGGTCAGGGTGATAAGAAGAAATTACACTTGATCAAATGGAGTGAGGTGATTAAATCAAGACGGAATAGGGGATTGAGTCTTGGCAGTTTGGAGAATAGGAACAAGGCACTTTTAGTCAAGTGGTAGTGGGGGTTTGGGGGGTGAGAGAGGGGCTCTTTAGAGGAGGGTCATTGCCGCTAAGTATGGCGTGAACAAATGGGGGTGGTGGCACAATCTTGGCTTTAGATCCCGCAAATCAGGATTGTGGGGTGCTATTGCTTCGGTGGAGAATGTCTTGTTAAATTAGAAATTTTATTAATGATTTATTTTGTTCTTAAGTCAAAAGAGAGTCTCAAACTTAAGAAAGTATTAATGGGTGTTTTATTTTAGTATTTTTTTCACTTGAATTAGAATTAGTGAGTGTTTTGATTTTAGAAGGACTCTTAGTTGGGTTAATTTTGCTGGTATTAGTATCCTTGAAAAGTTGAAAGATCACAAAGGACAAAAGTATTACTGTTTCAATGGACATTACAATGTCTCTTTCTTTAAATCGGTTTTTGCCACCCACTCAATCAATGTGCAGTATACACCAGCAAAAAACCTAAAAGCAAGTGCATCAGTGAAATGGGTTCTCAAATGAGAAGTAGACATTCCTTTCACAACCAATACATATGCATCAATCAAATCATATGTTTTGATTACATAACCATTGGAAGGGTGTGTAATGAATTCGCCCACTGCTAAGATTACCATGTTTGTTTGTTATCACCAATTATGTAGCTAATTCCTATCTAAAATAGATTACATCTTTCCATTCATCAAAACTTCTTCCAAGCATGATAACATACACTTGATATACATGGTTTAGGCTCGCGTTACATCTAGCATACATACACCAACAAATTGCAGTAAATCAAACCACAAAGAGATGAAATAGCATACCACAATAAAGATTGATTGGGTGCTTTTTTTTTTTGTAACCAGATCTAGCTGTAACATTCAAATAAGAAGAGAATACCTTAAGAAAAGAAAAAAAGATAAAGAGGAAGAGAAAGAGAAAGCACCTGTTGTTTCGTGCGTATTGAGAGCGGCGTGTCCGATGGGTTAGAGAAAGAGAGGGGAAGATAGATTGGAGGGAGAGGGCAGAAATAGATTTCTATTGGAGGGACTCAGAAATCAATTGACAGTGGAACTGGGAAAGTCAGTGGGGCGCACCCTAATAAAAGCCCTTGTATGGGTTGGGTTATCACCAAAGTTTTACTTCAAAATAGAAGTTCGCCCTAGTAAGGATTTTTTTTTTTTTTTTAGATTATGACATATTTCTTTTTTAAACTCGATTTTTCTAATTTCATCATCAAAATTCTAATAATGTCACTCACTAGTCACTTCACTTTAGTTAATATTTTTTTAAACTTTTTTTATGCTATATTCCATAATATTATATAACTACATTTATTTTGAAGAGTCCTGCTGCATGGACTAACTCATGGACTTAGTCCATGTAGACTTTTTATATTTTGAATGACTTGAATTTTCAATGGATGGGCTCACTTTAGGATTCGGATGTCTCTTAGTCAAAACCTCCTAACTAACATTCATATCACAGTTTTCCGAAGCACTTTCACTTTGAGTTTTTTTTTTTTTTTTTTTCATTTTTTTTTTTCATTACTTTGATGCTCGATTCACGGGCAAAGGGGAAAATCTAGGGGAAAAAAACAAAGAAGAAAGAAAGAACAGAACCTGAGGTCCTCAAGCAGTAAGTCGGTTGTCATGACAAGTAAGCCGCCACTGGCTGTCTTTCTTCTTCTCTTCCTTTCCTCTCCTATCCATTTTCCACTTTTACTTTTTTTCCCTTCACTCTCTTGATTTTTCCCTTCTAACGAGACATATATATATATATATATTTGAAAAATATTCAAGCATATCCATCCCTCACCATGACAAACATCCGAACCATCCACACACATGGAACCATAGACCCACTAAATCTTCACCTATCCAAATGGATTGGTTGGATCGAGGGTTAAATTTTTTCCTTTAATATAGAGTCATTAAATATGTGGGTCATGAATAAAGGGATTAGAGGCTTGAGATTGACTCCAAATTTGATATATGGGCTCATCCAAGATATCCCATTCCATCCCCGACAGGTCCCGTAATCAGTGAGTCCCTAGGAGGGCTCCATTAAATTTGTCCCACACCATATGATATATATATATATATATATATAAGCAACAAAGAAGGAGGAGTTCTCCTTGTAGAGAAAAAAAAAACACTTATAAAAAATTAACACAATTTTAGCTTTCATGTAAATCTCTACATTTAAATTAAGATTATGGTTTTGATAAACCTACATTTCTAAGACTCTTCTAACTTCCCCTCAAATCTCTCTCTTCCTAACTTTTCTCTTTATCTTCCTATCGTAATGCTCAAATCACTCTCCAATCTTAATCCATCCTAAAATCTATTTAACAAATCATTATGATTTTTGGTATTTACTTCGAAGGGGTCGGAGGTGATAAAACACCGGTACATGGTCCTCTTCCTCAACCTCTCAATCTGCAAAATCCAACAAGATTTGCCGTGGATAATCCTCTCAAACCCATCAACAAAATCAAACAAGACAACCTATTCAATCAAAGAAATTCTAAATGTCATTTAGTGGCAAAAACTTCATCAGTTAGATTGTTTTTTTTTTTTCATTCTGTTTTCCACGAATAAGAAGATTGAGATCCTAATTATTATATGGTTGGGATCATCAAATCGCAATATGCTCACCCATGGGAAGTCACACAGTGCTATTTTGGAGTTTTCTGGTGGTGGGTAATATCATCCTTTCATTGCATTGTTTTTCTTATCATGAATGATACTATGATATATATTCCTTACTAGTTTAGTTCTGCTTTAGCTTTTGGGATTTTATGGTTGAATATGCGCACACAATTTTAGTTGAATGGAATTTATCATGAAAAATATGAATGGTCCGGGTTATGTGATCCATTTCAAAGAAAGGTATGATACAAGATAGATAATTTTAGTTTTTGTCATTTTAATCAAAATATATTAGAGAATCTTTAAACTTTATAAATATATTATTTTGATTTAGACCTGGGATTAGCACATGTAGTATTGTTTAATTTTGCTTTTTCTTGCATTTCACATTTTTATAATAATACATATGATTTACTTTCTGGAACCAATTAGTTTTAAAGTTTATTTTGATTTATAGTTTATATAAGTTAGTTATGCCTTTTCTTCTTTTGAAAGAATCTTTCATATATACTAGTGGAGCCCTACACGTGCAATGCACGTGCACCAAACACACACAGCTTTTAAAAAATTTAGTAGAAACTGAAATACATTTAAAAATCAAATTTCAACAGAAAATGAGTGATTGTAGATTGCAAGGCCCGTGCAATGTCCAAATACAGCTGACGCTACTTTTTTTCTATATATTTGAAAATAAAAAAAATGATGATATAGTGAGAAAAATGAGATCTCAAAAGAAAATCGATATGGAATTTATATAACTTTTTGATGATATAAATCACATATTTCGAGATATTTTATCATGAATGTGTACAAAGAAATTTAAATTTACTTTATTTAACCTATCAGGTTGACTTATCAGTTTCTTTGTAGACTTGACCTGCTAAAGTTGGAGTCCAGTCGAAAGCATAGTCAAATTGATAACCTGCAGTTTTATATAAAATAAAAATAAAAACTAAGAACCAGATGAGCTTACTGTTTTAACCAATTACCATGAACATTATATGTTCACTACAAAATCAGCTTCTATTAAGGAAAAAAGATTAATTATATCCTACCTAAGGACATTAGAATAAAAAAACTGAGATGGTGGTTTTAGTCTTAACTTACAAAGAAGAATAACATCTCACATTGATCGTCAAGAATAATGAAGTAATCCGGCTCGTTCTCAAGCGACAGCTATCAACAATGGTGGAACTATGATATAAACTCTGATGGGTAAGATTTGTAGAGCACCCGTTGATCAATATTAGTATTTAACATGTACTTTGTTTTATTTTATAAGACGAACCACTATTAGGTAAAAAGAGGCAATACCTATCCAAGAGTCAGCATCTCTTTTGCTTGATACAAAGTGCTATATTTTATACCCAATAAGAAAATGATAATACAAAGTAATCATAGAAGTTCAGTTAAATGAAAGCTCACAAATAGAGATATCCATAGGGAAAAAATACCAAAAAATAAAAAACTACAAATACAAATCTGGCAAAAGAATTGGATATTCCTCTTAAGAAATACAAAAGAATGTAACCTAGGTATCCTAGATCAACTCTTCTGCTCTGTTCTGTATAGAGGATGGGAGTGCTGATCAAAGAAAGGAAAATTTGAAACGAACAAAGACAAACTGAATTTGTTGCAGCTCAGCATCAAATACTTATGTTAGTTGTTTACACTTAAAACGATCACTTCATTCACTGACTCTGAAGTTAGTAGTAACGCTAGCATAACAAGCATTTTCTATGAGATTCTCATTTTTCCTTTAAGGAAATGCATGACGCTTCATTGAAATATATAAAAAGAAGAATGAAAACAACAAGAAGAAGAAGCTTGCAATGATGAAAGAAATTAATGTGTTAAAAAATGATCAAAGTTTTTTAATTTAAACCTCATGAGTAAGAGTAATAATAAATAAATAAATTCATGCCCTTGAAATGCCCATTTATTATAATAAAAAAATTTACAAAAGTTGTATATTAAGAAACTAAAATAAGTATTAAACATGACCTTGCCTACATGGATCTAACGGAGGACATGGCCCTAAACAGATTTGATTGGCGTCGTCAAATCCATATAGCCGACCCCACCTAGTGGGAAAAGGCTTGATTTGGTTTGGTTTGGTTTGTATATTAAGAAACTAAAAATTATACAGAACAACAATAATTTTACGATAGCAATCAATGAGACCTACCACTAAATATCATTTATGGAATTATCTTTAGCAATCACTAATATTAGAAGAGCAACAATATTTAGTAGTAGTTATCATATTATCCAACTTGTGATTATTCTTCCAACAGGGGTATAAATCAAGATCAATACAACTATTATGTCATAAGTGAAAAATAATAATACTAAGTGGGGCCCACATCTTGCATTTTATTGGGTAGGTGTATAGTGAAAAATAATAATACTAAGTGGGGCCCACATCTTGCATTTTATTGGGCAAGTGTGTAGTGAAAAAATACTACACTTTACTCTCTTTTATATAAAGGTATAGAAAATTATAAGTGGGCCATGGTGTGTAGTAAAAAGCATTGTTATTTTGTTCTCTTTTATAAGAGTAGATAGATAGATAGAGAATACTAAGTAGGGCCCACATTTTGTATTTTATTGGGCAGGTGTGTAGTGAAAAAGTACTACACTTTACTCTCTTTTATATAAGGGTATAGATATAGAGATAGAAAAAAATAATAATAATGTATAGATTATATTATTATTATATAGGTGGGGCCCACACAAGTTCTTCTCTTTTATAATCTTATTATTATTATATAAGTGGGGCTCAAGTTCTTTTCATTTAGAAGGGTAATAATAATATATAGATTATATTATTATTATCTAAGTGGGGCCCATACAAGTTATGTCATTTTGTTCTTAATAATAATAATAATGATGTATAGATTATATTATTATTATAAAAGTAGGGCCCACACAATTCTTCTCTTTTAGAAGGGCAATAATAATATATAGATTATATTATTATTATCTTAAGTGGGGCCCACATCTTGTATTTGAGTAATAATATATAGATTATATTATTATTATCTTAAGTGGGGCCCACATCTTGCATTTGATTTGGCAAGAGATTATATTATTATTATCTAAGTGGGGCCCACATTAGTTATGTCATTTTATTCTTAATAATAATAATGATAATGTATAGATTATATTATTATTATATAGGTGGGGCCCACACAAGTTCTTCTCTTTTAAAAGGATAATAATAATATATAAATTTATTATTATTATCTTAAGTGGGGCCCACATCTTACATGTGATTGGGCAAGTGTATAGTGGAAAAAAAGTTACATCGTGGGGCCCACATCTTGCATGTGATTGGGCAAGTATGTAGTGAAAAAAAGTTACATTGTGGGGCCTACATCTTGCATGTGATTGGGCAAGTGTGTAGTGAAAAAAAAGTTACAACTTGCTCTCTTTTATAAAAGTAGAAATAGTAGCTTCACACTGATCTGTCCATACATATGGTGCATTCTTCCTTGTCAACTTCGTCAATGGTGATGCAATTGACGAAAATCCCATAACAAACCTCCAGTAATACCCTGCTAATCCAAGAAAAATTCTGATTTCTGATGCATTCTTCGGTCTTTCCCAATTCATAACCGACTTCAATCTTGGCTGGATCCACTGATAACCCTTCTTTGGAGATAATATGCCCCAAAAATTTTACTTGTTCCAACCAAAATTCACACTTACTGAGCTTTGCATATAGCTGGTTATCTCTCAGAAGTTGTAGTGCTATTCTCAAGTGCTCCTCATGTTCTTCTTTGGTCTTGGAGTCAACCAAAATGTTGTCAATGAACACTACTGTGATTTAATCCAGATACTGTGCAGATATCTTGTTCATCAATGCCATTAACTCTGCCAGTGCATTAGTCAAACCAAATGACATCACTAGGAACTCATAGTGTCCATATCATGTCCGGAAAGCTGTCTTCGGTACATCTGACTCTCTGACTCTCAGCTGATGGTAACCGGACCTTAGGTCAATCTTTGAAAAGTAGGCAGCACCTTGTAACTGATCAAACAGTTCATCTATCATTGGCAAAGGATATTTGTTCTTGATAATCACTTACTTCAATCTCCGGTAGTCAATGCACATCCTCATTGAACCATCTTTTTTCTTGACGAACAAAACCGGAGCTCCCCATGGTGAAATGCTAGGTCTGACAAAACTTTTGTCCAATAGTTCTTGTAATTGTATCTTCAATTCCCCCAATTCCGCCAGAGCCATTCTGTAAGGTGCAATAGATATCGGAGCAGTCCCCGGTAACAACTCAGTAGTGAAATCAATTTCTCTGATGGGTGGCAATCTTGGGATCTCTTCCAGGAAAACATCCTGGATTCCCCTAACAATAGGGATCTCCTCCACCCCTTGGGAGACATCCACTTTTTAAAAGTCTATCAGCCTTCAATGCTGAAATAAATCATGCACGAGGATTACTCCTCTCTCATACAATACTCCTACTTGTGTTTCCTCTAATTTAAAGGTGAAGGTTTTATGGAAACAATCCATAGTGGCATAGTACCCTGCCAACCAGTCCATCCCTAGGATGATATCAAAATCATGCATACTCAATAAAATGAGATTTGCTGGTAACACCATTTTTCCTATCTTGACTGGACAACTAGGATAAAAAGTTCTACACATAACTTCTTTACCTATTGGGGTAGCCACAATCAAAACAAAGTCCAGTTCTCTAGCATGCATATCAATCATCTTAGCAAATTTAGGAGATATGAATGAATGGGTAGAGCCAGGGTCAAACAAAATCCTAACTTGAGATCCACAAATAAGAAGTGTACCTTCCACTATATTGCCTGTTGCCTTTGCATCAGCCCTATTGACAGCATACACTTGTCCTCACTATTGTAGCCTGTTATGAGCTTGTTGTTGCTTGCCTTGCTGTGCATTTCTGTTCTGTTGTATAGGACGCTGATTTTATTTCCGCCCTTGCTAACTGGCCTGCTGCTGCTGCTGGGGTCTATACCGCTGCTGTGGTGGTATTGCCTGATTCTGGACAACCGGTGCGTTATGAGGCTATGCTGGATGTTGTGTTGCTTATTGTTGTTGGTTCTGTCTGCTTGGCCTCGGGCAACCCCTCATTTGATGGTTCATCGAACCACACCTAAAACATGCCCCCGAAATAGTACGACATTGTGTACTATCATGATTCTTCCCACAGTGGATATAAACCACTGGATTCTGCACATTCTGCTTTGGCCTCTGCCTCTTGTGCTGCTGGTTCCTTTGCTGATGGCTCTGATTCTTCCCTTGAATTCTTAGGATCTTGATATTGAAGTTCTCAAATTTGTAGGCTCTCTTGACAGCCTCTTCGAAGGTTGCAGGTGGTACAACCCCGGTAGCTTCTCTTTCAATGAAGGGATTAAGTCCCTCAAAGAACTTCGCTATCTTCTTCTCAACTGTGTCTACCAACTCTGGAGCATACCTTGACAACCTCTCAAACTTGGTAAGGTATTCAAGAACTGTCATGTTGCCTTGCACGAGTTGCTAGAACTCGATTGCCTTTTGCCTCTTGACATGAGTAGGCACATACTCGTCTGCAAATTGCTTCTTGAAGTTTCCCCATGCTTCTGCATCTGCCACTGTCCTATACTCTGCCTTGACTGTCTTCCGCCATATATCTGCTAGGCCCGTGAACATAGATGCTGCAAGTGACACTTGTTGTTTACCCGTGCATCTGAAGACCTCATAGATGTTCTCCGTGTGCTCTAGCCAGTCATCTGCAGCTAAGGGATCCTCTGCCCCAGTGAATTCCTTTGGTCCTTTTTCCCTAAACCATTCAAACAAGGCATTGGGATCATTCTCCCTATTGTTGATCACGATTTGAGTGCCTGGTGGTGGAGCAGGAATCGGTTCATGCATTCTCTCTAGCACTTCTAACAATTGTCTCTGCATTTGTGCCATATCCCTGGCACGGTCCTCATCTTTCTTGGCCTTTTGCTCTTGCAATCTAGCCTGAGTCTCATGTGCTTGAGCTTGTAGCCTAGCCTGATTTTCATTATCCTGACGTTGCCAATCTATCATGGCTTGCATCATCTGTTGGAATTGGTTATGCATAGTATTAACAGGTGTATTCTCTGTAAGTGGCCCTGTGTGTTCAGTGTTCACTGCTAGCTGTAGGATCACTGTTCACTGGTCGTTTACGAGGTGACATAACGCTGCTAAACAAGGTGTCAGCACATAAAAATCAAGTATAGGGTGGGTACACATTGCTCACATGATTCTAACTAACGGAAGTCTAACAAATCCTCGCCACGTCCTTAAGATTTTTATTTTTTTTTAATTGCCTGAAACACGTCTCGCTCTGATACCAGTCTGTAGCGACCTCGAACCAGGTTCGTGAGCTAATGATGCTGTGCCACGTGCATCTAAGTAATTGGCTGATACGTACATGGATTTACAAAGCACATTTTATCTGTGCACGTGATTTCCCACAGGGTTCCGCGGTGAGGATTTTCCATACAAGTCATCTCACATACAAATCATAAACA
Organism: Litsea cubeba; assembly: GCA_012931725.1. NCBI lineage: Eukaryota > Viridiplantae > Streptophyta > Magnoliopsida > Laurales > Lauraceae > Litsea > Litsea cubeba. Next base: position 41,446,024 of record CM022955.1, read on the forward strand.
TGTTCGGGATGCAGAAGCGTGTAGCAAATCAAAAATAACATTTCATTCATGATACAAGACTGATAATACAAATGTGTAAGCCGTGGTGTCAGAGTGAGCAATGATCATTAGCATTTCCCAAAAATAATATCAAGTTAAAGATCAATTAATTGAATTGCCACAAAATAATGGCCAACAAAGGCTAGTACATCCAAAAGAATATTTCCCCAAAGATGCTAATTAAAAACCCCAAAAATGTCGAATCTCGAAGCTTGACCGAAGGTCTACACGACATCGTCAGCTTGCCACTCAACTACAAGTTGCGGGTCACCGATCGCCTCCTCTGGCTCCTCCTCAAAGGCAACTAGTTCTGGACTTGAGTACCAAAGAATGGGGGTCAGACATGACGGTCTGACAGTGTTGACACCAAAAATGTCACTTTGCCTTTTCAAGATCCAAAGAGCTACATGAAGTCGCAACCTGCCATAAATAGGCAATGCTGCTTCCAAAAATAAAATCTTGTCAGAATCAAACAAAAACTGCAAGATTCTTCCAGACAGCCAAAAGAGAAGTACACAAGAAGTTTCAAGCCATTTCAAGATCATTTGGCCTAACTTCGTTTCTCCGACAGCCAAATTAAGCCTCTCGGCAGTAAAGCTCTCCGGGACCATGGTTTCCAAGACAGAACCTATGGATCATCTTAAAATGACTCCAATAGGTTCCCTGTCAAATTTCAAGTCAATCGGACATCGGTTGACCGCACATCAAACCGCGACATCTTCATCGCGACAAAAAGCAAGTCTGCAGGTGATAGGACCCCAAACGGCTTCAAAACTCAAACAAAAGCCTATGGTTGGTCTTATTTATTGCTCAAGAGGCTTCACACCAAATTTCAGGTCATTCCGACATCGTTTGACCCAGTTTCAGCTTCTGACGGGAAATCGGCAACTCTGCGCGACAAAGTCTTCGGCTTTCTCAGGAAATTGGAAACTTTGCAAAATAAAATGCAAGGATTCTCATCAGGTTTCCTACAAAGAAATCAGGCCAATAAATGATCAAAATGTCAAAGAAAAGTACAGAAGAAAAAAGAATAAAAAAAGAGCAAAAACGGACGCAAAACGGGACCAAAAAGGGGAAAACCCCCCCCAGGGTCGCAGACCCCTGCGACCCTGGGCCAGGGTCGCCGGCGACCATGGACCCCGGGGTCGCCGGGAAAGCCCCGGAAACCCCGGTTTTCGCCGTTTTTTTCGCGATTCGAGAAGCCCAGCCTCTGGTACTTTCCAAAATTCATGCTTTTGAGACACCAAGTCCTCTGATATCCGTCCAAAACACGGGGTAAATCATCAAGAGTATCAAAGACAGTATTGATCGCCACCCGGTCAACCAAAAAAAAGTGTGCTTTCCACCCGACCGATCGAGAAATCGACAGGACAGATGGCACCGACCCGCTGTTGGCAACAAACACCTGAAATTACATGGTCATCTGATGTCGATCTACATGAAGATCCATCGATGATCATCGACAGAAGAATTCCAAAAGGACATGGCACGGCCCGCGACTCTTCAGCTGCTCGGCGACCACTTAATGCGATTAATTGACTAGCTTTATTACAGTCATTAATCCATTTCTTTGGACGGCCCAATCAGAAGCAAGCATTTGGGAGTTACAAGTCAAGAGATTCATGGCATTTAACCCATAAAACTCCTCCCATCATGGCGATTAAAGGCGATTAAATGCCCTCAATCTCCTCCGGCCAATCAGAAGCCAGGAAAAAGGAGTTACAAAATAAACAATTCAATTTTGTAACTCCTCCCATTATGTGGCTTAATGACATTAAAAGCCCATAAGCTCTCCTAAATGGCTACCAAGAGCCTATAAATAGGAGAGCACTCCAAAGGAATCCAGATCGGAAAAACACACAACAAACATCAGACAGCAGTCAGAAATCCAGAGAAAAGAAAAAGAGAGAAAACTCTGCGGAAGTTCTACACCGGCCACCGCAACAAGGTGACAAAAGTCCCTTGGGGGGTACCCCCCAAGGTCCTTGCCTTCTCCTTCTGCCTCCAATGGCTTAGATGTGGCTTTTCAGCCCGTCTACTCGGCTTTTTATTGGACATAGGACCTCCTTTGGTCTTTGTCTTCTAAAAACCCGAGGTTATAGCCAAGCCAAGTGAATCAAATAGCATCCTCTGTTCTCATCTGCATGGATGATGGCGAAGCCCACATATGGCTTGCGACCGTCAATCTAAACGAGTCCCCCACAATCTCCTGAGAAGTTAGATCCTCCTTTTCTTGCTTTTCATTGTAGTTTGTATTTTTTTAAAAAGAGACAAAAATCACAACTCTTGTCTTTCATTATTGATAAGAATTGTAAATCGGCTATAAATGCCAAAAATCGGCTATAAACGCCAAAAATCGGCTATAAACGCCAAAATCGGCTATAAATGCCAAAAAATCGCCTTTCACGGCAAATCAAGAAAATGTCTCTTTTCTTAAATATATGTGCAATGGAAAACTTGAAAGAAGTTGATTTCCTTTTACTTGCGAAGGTTGATCTCCGGATCACCACTTGCAATTCCAAGTAAAAATAGAAAATCTGGCACACCCACAAAAAAAGAAATGTTGATGCACGCCCCTGCCCCCCGGTTACGAAAGGGTCGGACCCGACGGACTCCCACGTCCGCCGACCTCGGTAGGAACCGAGCAGGAGCGCGGTCCATCAAGCTGGCATCACCCGGTGGGACTCGTTTATTTGAGAACACGATGCTAGAAATGAAATATTTGCATATCATATATTTTGCTCTATGCTTATATTTCTTTTCTCGATTCCTTGGCTACTTTATAATTGGTGGCCTATGTTGAATTCTGCAAAAAAAATGAGATGAGATTTTTTGTTTGGAAATTTCTAATTCTTTGAATTTATTTCCATTCTTTCTCTTTTCAAAAAAAAAAAATTAAAAAAAAAAAAAAAACAAAAAAAATCAGATTTGTCATTTTTGGATTCAAAATTGAGAAACCTTGATCCGTTCCTATCGTTCATCGCGCTTGCAGAAATGTTGAGCCTGTTCGACTAAGGTTTTGGGCCATGGTTTCTCTTCGATGAGTTCATCAAAAAATAAAAAAAAAATATATATATATATATATAAAAAAAAAATTTTAGATTTCTCAATTTGGATTCAAAATTGAGAAACCTTGATCCGTTCCTATCGTTCATCGCGCTTGCAGAAATGTTGAGCCTGTTCGACTAAGGTTTTGGGCCATGGTTTCTCTTCGATGAGTTCATCAAAAATAAAAAAAAAAATATATATATATATATATATAAAAAAAAAATTTTAGATTTCTCAATTTGGATTCAAATTGAGAACCTTGATCCGTTCCTATCGTTCATCGCGCTTGCAGAAATGTTGAGCCTGTTCGACTAAGGTTTTGGGCCATGGTTTCTCTTCGATGAGTTCATCAAAAATCAAAAAAAAAAAAAAATATATATATATAAAAAAAAAAAAAAATTTTAGATTTCTCAATTTGGATTCAAAATTGAGAAACCTTGATCTGTTCCTATCGTTCATCGCGCTTGCAGAAATGTTGAGCCTGTTCGACTAAGGTTTTGGGCCATGGTTTCTCTTCGATGAATTCATAAAAATAAAATAAAAAAAAATATATAAAAAAAAAAGACATAGACCACTAAGGTTAAACCAACTGTGTTCTTTGATCATGGTTGATTCAAAGAAAAGCCTTGTCCAGAGTGTGGAGACAGCTTGACTGTTCTAGGCAAGGGTCCTCCAAACGGGTTCATTAAGTAATCCTACCCTTACCTGGGGGCAATTCTATCAATCAAGATTTCATAAGACCGGGTTAGGAGGCCTATGTGTACTCTCTCGTCTTTTAAATAAAAAAAAATAAAAAAAAAATATAAAAATTTTAAAATAAAAAATAAAAAATAAAAAAAATTTTCAAAAAAAAAAATCTTAAAAAAAAATAAATAAAAAATAAATAAAAAAATAAAAAAAAAGATTTTTTTTAAAAAAAAAAAAAACTTCAAAAAAAAAAAAAAAAAAAAAAAAAAAAAAAAAAAAAAAAAAAAAAAAAAACTTCCGTCATTTTGGGTTTAGATTGGAGAAATCTTGGTCTTCTTCTTTCTGAGCACTGGCGCTCGCGGAAATCGCTGAGCCCGTGTTCAGATTGGAGTGCCTTTTGCTCTCTTTGATGAACCCGATATTGGCCTTTCAAAAGAAAACTCGTCATTTTTAGATTCAGATCCGAGAAATCATGGTTCATTTCTTTCTGAGCACTGGCGCTCGCGGAAATCGCTGAGCCCGTGTTCAGATTGGAATACCATCTGCTCTCTTTGATGAATCCAATCTTGACCTTTCAAAACAGAGAATCTCATCTCATAGATGCGGTCTCAAAACATTTGTGTCTAGCGGTACTAGTACGCCCTTTCAGGGTCTACTGTATTGCGACCGGCACATCTGTAACTCCAACTTTATATTCTTCTTACCTCGAGCAAGCTCTGCTTCTCGATAAGTCGAATTTAAGTTCACAATTGCTTCTAGCAGTCACTGGGATGCCCATTCCGGGCTTACCACGCCTGCGATCAGAACAATTGTACCCTCTATGGCATTTTGCCTTCCTCATATTGTTTGGGTCATCTACCTCGAGCAATTTGAAAAGACGAAACCATAGAACTTCCCATTTATGATCATTATATTCTTGTGATTACTAATGGATGTGGTCTTGTTTCAGAAATTTTCGAAAAAAACTAACAATGGCAGCTTCACTAACCATTACTTTCGACGAAAGCAAGCACCAACTCATGCTTCAACAGAAGCAAACCACGCGCACCTACAAGCGCCCCATCAGCTGCCGAAGTGTCAACTCCCTCGGCAACTCTGTGAACTCCGGGTCGACCTCGACTCCCCGGACTATCGTCTTCGGGACGCTGGGACCATTCCCACTTCCTGAGGAACAAGCTGCTCCCTCCAAGAAGCAGAAACTCGCCTCTCAACGTGTCACTACCGTGACACCAAAAGGCGAGCACCAGAAGACCTGAAGCCCGTGGCAGCCCCACGAAGCCTCAACCTGCAAACAACCAGGTCTACCCCAAGACTTGGTCCCCAAGACCTTCACCAAAACAAAGAAGGTCCCGGACATCCACTAAGCCAGCATTCCTGGCCCCACTCAAGGAGAACCAGTTCTATCCTCTTGCTTACATGAAAGAGGAGAGACCCATCTCCAACCCGACTTCAAAGTCAACCCAGCATGAGCCGGCTTGTTCCTACAAGCCCAAAATCAAGTCATGCATCACAAGGCCTCCACAAGCACCTGCTAAGGCCTACAAATCTGCAGTTCGACCCTTCAACTCTACATCAATGCATCAAGTTTGTTGGCGACGACGGCATGATACATCGAGTCTTTGCGGACAGAAAACCCTTCAAAGGTAAAGAAGTCCACTTCGCAGACTCACAGATGTATGAAGGTGAAAAGGAAGAAGAGGAGAAGCATACAGCATCCTTTGCCGAAAATCTCCAGAAAGATAAAGGCAAAGCTCCTCAACAATCACCGGAAGAAAACAAACCATCCGGTAAATCTGAAGAGAGCATGCAAACTCCCTTCATCATCTCCCTCAAATCTTCAAAGCCTTTGGTCATCACAACTAAAGTGAAGAAGGCAAAACAAAAGCCTGGGGGCAAATTTGTTGTCTCTTTCGTGTCTATCATGCAAGACACGGACTCGGATTCAGAGCCAGAAGACGATACATCGTCAAGCCAAGCTGACACTCAGCAAGTTCAGCCTGCTCTTACTCCAATGGAGACAACTTCTGACATAGAAGATCCTACGTCAGCTTCCTTCGTTGTTCCAGCAACTTCAGCAAAGGAAAAAACCGATCTTCTTTCATAGATCGGATGCTTCTTCATCAAACTCCATGCTTGAACCTTTCCAAAATAAAGGTACGCCTCAACTATCCTTATACAGTTCTGTGGCACAAGCTATTATGAAGAAAATGGGCTATGACGCTCAAAACCCAGTCAGTTTGGGAGAAGGACGCGGTATTCTCACACCATTGGGGCCCGTCTTGACCAAAAGCCAGCTGGAAGATTGGAGACTCTACGGCTATATAGAAAAGTCTTCACACGGGTTAGGGTATGATCCTGACACTCCCTTGAGACAGTTGACACAAAGGCTTAAAAGTCAATATGCTGACCAAGCCTCAACATCTCAAGTCCATGAAGACATCGATCTCCCTGGATATCTCTTTGATGAGTCACCTGACAAAGATCCAGGAAGCTCATCCAATTGGTACGATTTCTCCGAAAATGAAGAGGAGTTGTCCGATGGAACAGACGTGTGGACTTCTGACTCAGAAGAACCCTCATCTCCAAAAGAAGTAGCCTACTTTGACTCGGTTTCAACAGGCGATTGGGATCATCTCATAGCAAGCCTTGGGAAAATTACCGATCAAGAAGACCCGTGGAAAGGAACAAAACCTTGGTCTGGAAATGCCCTTGAAACCCCAGAAGGTTTCGTTGAGCTGGAAGCCTCCGAAAATATTGTGGAGGAACCACCTTCGAACCTTCCAACAGAAGATCCTGTTCAAAAGATAGACTTGGGAACACCAGATAACCCACGTCCTGTATTCATAAGCAAGAATATAAAGGATGATGAGTTACCCGAGTATATCGCTTTTCTTCGTGAGTTCGTTGATTGCTTTGCATGGTCTTATGCTGAAATGCCAGGCTTAGACCCCAAAATAGCAGTTCACAAACTCAATCTTCAAGAAGACATCAAGCCTGTCAAGCAAGGCCAAAGAAGATTCCGTCCAGATGTGATGGATAAAATTGAACAAGAAGTTCAAAAACTCAAAAGCGTCGGCTTCATCCGTGAGGAACAACATCCTGAATGGTTGGCCAACATTGTCCCCGTGACAAAGAAAAATGGGCAGATCAGGGTCTGTATTGACTATAGAGACCTGAATGGCGCATGCCCAAAAGATGAATTTCCGCTCCCCATACCAGAGGTAATGATTGATAATACCTGTGGATTCGAGCGAATGACATTCATGGATGGCTTCTCTGGCTACAATCAGATAAAGATGCATCCTGAGGATGAAAAACATACATCCTTTCGAACCCCATTTGGCGTGTATTGCTACACTGTCATGCCATTCGGTTTGAAGAATGCTGGTGCCACATATCAGAGGGCTATGATGAAAATATTCCAAGATATGCAGCACAAGACGGTTGAATGTTACGTTGATGACCTCGCCGTCAAAAGCAAAAGAAAAGAAGATCATCTCGAAAACCTTCGAGAAGTCTTCCTCCGGCTTCGCAAACACAAACTGCGAATGAATCCATTGAAATGCTTCTTCGGCGTCTCGTCGGGTAAGTTCCTCGGATTCTTAGTTCGGAAAGCTGGAATAGAGCTTGACCCCATAAAAGTCAAAGCCATTCTAGAAATGCCCTCTCCAAGAACCTTGAGAGAACTCAAAGGGCTTCAAGGGAGATTGGCCTACATCAGGCGGTTCATCTCCAATCTTTCGGGGAAATGCCGTCCATTCTCCCGGTTGATGAAAAAAGGTGTAAACTTTGTTTGGGATGCTGACTGTGAAGCTGCTTTCCAAGACATCAAGTCATACCTGACAAAACCTCCAGTGTTAGCTGCTCCTACCACTGGAAAACCATTCATCTTGTACACAAGAGCCCTTGATCACTCTCTGGGAGCTCTGCTTGCGCAAGAAAATGATCAAAGAAAAGAAGCTGCTCTATATTACCTCAGCCGCATGCTAGTAGGTGCAGAGCATCGCTACTCTCCAGTCGAAAAAGAATGTCTTGCAGTGATGTTTGCCGTACAAAAACTGCGTCACTACTTGCTTTCCAACACAGTCTACCTGGTCTCGAGGGTCAACCTCTTGAAGGTCCTTGTCACAAAGGCAGGTTCTCTCAATGCTCGACTGGAAAAATGGTCCATCCTTCTGTCACAATTTGATATTAGGTATGTACCACAAAAAGCAATCAAAGGGCAAGCTCTAGCAGACTTCCTCGCAGAGCATCCATTGCCTAAAGATTCTCCACTCAGAGATGATCTCCCAGACGAACCAGTCTACAATGTGGAGACTTTCTCACAAAGTGCCTCCTGGGACATGTACTTTGACGGTGCAACCAGGACAAATGAAAAAAGACAGCTGATCTCGGGAGTTGGCATCCTCTTTGTTAGCCCCGACAAATACATGATTCCACACGCTTTCTCGCTACTGGAACCATGCACAAACAATGCAGCTGAATATCAAGCTCTGATCTTAGGATTGGAACTCGCCATCGAATCCGGTATCACTATGCTGGAAGTCTTTGGAGACTCTCAACTGATCGTCAACCAGATGAATCAGAAATTTGAAGTCAGGAAGCCAGATTTGCTGCCCTACTACAACAAGGCACAATCACTTCTGCAAAAGTTTGACGTCTGTCACATCACCCACATTCGTAGAGGTGAAAACATACGTGCAGATGCCCTAGCCGGACTTGCCGCATCCATGGCAATCCAGGAAGGGGAAAACATGCAAGTCACAGTGTGCGAAAGAAGAATCCTTCCTCCTCTTAACACACACCAAGCAGTTGCTGAATGCCACCAAGTGGTCGGAAGTCGGATTTCAATCCTTCAAACTTCAATTGGCGACTGGAGGGATCCGTTCATTGATTACATTATGTTCGGAATCCTACCTGAAGATCCAAAAGAACGGGTAAGCATCCAAAGGCGAACCCCAAGCTTCCATTTGGATATTCCTTCAAAAATCCTTTACAGGAAATCCTTCAACGGAGTACTTCTACGCTGCTTATCACAACAAGAGGCTGAAGAAACACTCAAAGAAGTTCATGCTGGTCTTTGTGGAGCTCATCAGGCTGGACCTAAGCTCTATGATCAGATAAAAAGGTTAGGATATTACTGGCCTACCATGGTAGCTGATGCAATGCAATTTGCTAAGCGCTGCCAACAATGCCAAGTTCATGGAGATTACATTCACATGCCTCCAGAATGGCTGCATCCTACAGCGATCTCATGGCCTTTCGAAGCCTGGGGTATGGACATCATAGGTCCTATTTCTCCCCCTTCAAGCAAAGGTCATCGCTTCATCTTCGCCGCTACGGATTATTTCTCCAAGTGGTCAGAAGCATTTGCGTTTAACGAAATGAAGACCTCATCAGTCCTTCAGTTCCTACGCACCAACATCATTTGTCGTTTCGGTATACCCAAAAGATTCGTCCATGATAACGGGCCACAGTTCCGGGATCATCGATTCTACAGGTTCTGCGACAAATACAAAATCCAAAGCTGTCCTTCGACTCCATACAATCCGGCAGCAAACGGGTTAGCAGAAGCTTTCAACAAGACACTCTGCAAAATCCTCAAAAAAATGGTCTCTAATCACAAAAGAGACTGGAGCGACAAAATGTCTGAAGCTTTGTGGGCCTATCGAACCACCGTTCGAGGACCAACCCATAGCACACCATTCTCCTTAGTCTATGGATGCGAAGCTGTCGTGCCCTTGGAAGTACAAATTCCTTCCTTGAGGGTATCCTTGCAAAATGACATGACTCAAGAAAGCAATGTCAAATTGCGACTCCATGAGCTGGACAATCTCGATGAGAGACGGCTCGAAGCTCAACAAAGCATTGAACTTTACCAAGCACGTATGGCAGGATCTTTCGATAAAAAGGTCAGGCAACGCGCCTACAAAAAGAATGACTTGGTTCTTGCGGTAAAAAGACCAATGGTCTTCGCTCACAAGTCCAAAGGCAAATTCGAGCCAAAATGGGAGGGGACCCTACGTCATCGACAAAGTTTTCTCCAATGGCGCATACGCACTCCTAAACATGGAAGGTGACAGATGTATGCTGCCCATCAATGGCAAGTTCTTAAAGCGGTACTACCCTTGAAAACTTACCCAACTGGGTAAGAGCAATGCCTGTACGGCCAAAACCGGTTTCCAGGTACACGCTCGCTAAACCCACCCTTTTTCAGAATTTTCATGTCAAAAATTGAAATTTCTAGAAATCTAAAACAATGTTTACTTTCATCGTTTCATTGATAAAAAAAAAAAGATATATATATATCCAAGTTTAGGAACCTTTCCCTAACTTGACCAAAATTTTCAACCCTTGAACCCAAAATTCATGGTTTGAAATAAAATCCGGATTCAGGGATTTCCACCCTAGTCCACCCTGCCTTTTACCGCCAAAATGGTTTTAGGTCAAAACTTATGACCCTCGTGTCTTAAAAAAAAATAAATATATGGTTTTTCAAAAAACCGCGAGGAAGCGACGCTTAGTCGATACTCGCACAAATCGGAAGCAAGCGAACCACGTTCGACACTTCCAAAATCGCAGGGAAACGACATTTCGTCGATACTTGCAAAATCCAAAACTGTGGAGACGCAACATTTCAGTTGATATCCACAACCCAAATTTCAAAGGTTCGAAAAAACCTAAAAAACTGTGGAGATGCAACATTTCAGTTGATATCCACAACCCAAATTTCAAAGGTTCGAAAAAACCTAAAAAACTGTGGAGACGCAACATTTCAGTTGATATCCATGACCCAAAGGTTCGAGAAAACCACAAATTTCAAAAATCGTGGGGAAACGACATCAAGTCAGTACCCGCAAAACCAAAATTTTTGAAAAGCAAGGATGCGACATTCCATCGATACTTGCACCCAAATCCGCGAGGATGCGACATTCCATCGATACTCGCAACCGAATGAGCAAGGATGCGACATTCCATCGATACTTGCAAGAACATTCAGCAGGGAGGCGACTTTTAGTCGATACTTGCATTTTTTGAAAACCAAACCGGCTATAAATGCCATCAAAACAGGCTATAAATGCCACAAACCGGCTATAAATGCCACAAACCGGCTATCAATGCCACCAAAACAAAACTGGCTATCAATGCCACAAACAAAAAAAAAACTTGGATTTCAAAAACGGCTATCAATGCCACCAAAACAAACCGGCTATCAATGCCACCAAAACAAAACAGGCTATCAATGCCACCAAAAACCGGCTATAGATGCCACAAAACAAACCGGCTATCAATGCCACCAAAATTGGCTATAGATGCCACAAACAAAAAAAACTCGGCTATCAATGCCACAAGAAAAGCTGGCTCTCATGCCAAAATTGGCTTCCATGCCACAAACAAAAAACCTGGCTTTCATGCCAAAACAATCATTTGACAAAAGATTTTCACAAAATGACAACCTTTTGATCAAATCCCATTTAGCAATTACTTTTATTACAAAAAGATTCAAGTGAGCGTAGGGATAAAAAAAAAAAAATCAATCCCATTTAGCAATTACTTTTATCACAAAAAGATTCAAGTGAGCGTAGGGATAACAAAAAAAAAAGAAAGTGTTCACAAGCACTACAAAAAAAGAGTACCAAAAAAAATACATGTGGTACCAAAAAAAAAGTGTTCACAAGCACTACAAAAAAAGAGTACCAAAAAAATACATGTGGTACCAAAAAAAAGAGAGTGTTCACAAGCACTGCAAAAGAATAAGTACCAAAAAAAAAATATACAAGTGGTACCAAAAAAAAAAAAGAAAGAAGGATGGTTTCTGTATACAGGAGCTCAATCAAAGATGGTCTCCAGCCAAGAGTTCAACTCCCCAAGCAGACTTTTAGCCTCAGCTGTCAAGGATTCCAAGGCACGCTTCTTCAGGAACTTGCCATGAGATGCTGGAGTGGGCTGTACCCCTTCTCTCACACCAGGAAGCTTACCTCGAGCAGCTTGCCATTGTTTATCCTCATCAGACTTCCTTTTGAGAACCCGTTCGGCATCTGCAACCTGGTGAATCAGGACACTCTCCCTGTCGCGAGCTTCTATTATGGCAGTCCATTTGGCAGCGACTTGTGCCTGCAGAAGCTCAAGACGTTTCCCTGGCCTCATCGACCTCCCTATCAAGGATGTTAAGGTCATGTGTCAGCTCGATGATGGTTAGCTCTTCTCTATTCCTCTTTCGGACTGCCACCTTCTTGCTTTCTGTAGCCTCATCTAGGTCAGACTTAGCCTTATCAGCAGGGTCCAGGAACATCTCCTTGAAGAACTGGTCATCAGCCAAACTCACGGTCTCAAACCACTTGTCACCCAGTGCAATGATCCTATCAACGATCGCCCTGGCACCTGTGACATCCAGACCAGCCTCTTCAGCATCACTGAGAATCTCCTGCACATGCTGGATCATGCCAAATCCGACTTCCAAGTGCCCAGAAAGGAGAGTCTCAATCCAAGAGCGCACAACTCGCACCACCACCTTCTTCGCAAAAAGAAGAGATGGCCCAGCTGAGGATTCGCCCAACTCCGTTGGTCGGCTACTCATGTCATCATCTGTTGAAAGAGTAACAAAAGAACTCTTTCCAGCTGAAGCTGCTCCTGCTCGGGAAGGAATCTCAGCGCGAGGAATCTCCTCAATATTGTCAGAGCTGGTCCCAGGAATCTCCACCTCTGGATCAACCTCTGGCATCTCTTGCTCTGGAAGCGACGGATCCTCCTCTGCCACTTCAAAACCTGCAAAGGAAACACAAAAAGGTATGAATATGACCCTGTTTGAAAATCATTATCAGAGTTATAACTACAAAATACCTTCTTCGACGACTGGCGGAACACTTTCTTCCTCCATGAACTCATCGAAAGCATCATCAACATTTGCGTCCATCGATGGTTCAAAGTCATCAGAACCCTGTGGCAAGTCAGCTGGCAACAAAAAATGTGTTAGCAAGCCAAGTCACAAACAAAAAAAAAAAAAAAGAAGAGCAAAAGAAGTCGTACCAATTGGAGATTTTGGATTTACTCCAGAGTCCCTCGGTTCTTCTTCAGGTGCCTCAACAGGATCCATCACCACCTCATCGGTTGGAACCTCAGGCATCACCAAGTCTTCCTCTGCTAAAAAAAAAAAAAAGAGAAGAAAAGCAGAAACAAGAAGCAAATCATAACATGGAAAAATCCCATGAAAAGAAATGGAAAGAGAAAAAGGAAGAATCATACCTTCACCGACGGTCTCTTCTTCTCGACTTCTTTTCTCTGGAGGCTCGTCAGCATCCACTGGCACATCCTCATTGATAGTAAGAGGAACTTCCAAGTTAGGAGAATCCTCATGCTGCCCCTGGCTGCGATGATGACTCCTCCTCCTCTTACTTCTGCGGGCTCGCTTCTTAGAAGAACCTACCCCGCTGTCAGAGTCAGGTTTCCCACTTGACTCATCACTGGATGGTCTGCTCTTGCCAGTAGACTCCACGGAAGCTTGCCTCTGCGCCGCTTGCATCCAAGCGCCAAGTTCGGCTTCCTCCTGTTCTAGCTGCTCCAAAGCCTCGTCAGGTATTTCTCGAACAGCTTCAGAACCGATGACGCCCTGGTCACCGAGAAAGCCTATCTTGTGCTTCTCTCCAGAAAGGAAGGCCCAAACTTCCTCTCGCCGGATGCCATCCGACTTTCCAAGACCCTTTCCAGATACCAGCTTCACATCAAGCTCCTTCCTGGAAAGTCCCCGATATGCCGAGAAGCTCTCCGCGAACCACTTCGCAAAGCCGGCAGTCCGGGAAGTCAGCAACACAGGATAAGAAATCATGGCTGTAGTATCTTCAGCACTATAGAAAGCCCATGCATTTCTCCCGTCCTGTAAGCCTCCAAAGCGCTTCACCATGCTTGAAGGCGCTCCAACAACGCCTTGAGAAAAGCCCAGCTGCAAAGCAAAGCGAGAGGGTACATACGGCTGGATGTCGACGAAAAAGATGTCTACGGTACACCATCGTGCCGACACGTATGCTGAAAAGCCACTCTCTCTCTGCATTTGTCAAGGAATAATGCCTTCCCGACCCCGCCCTGGTAGAGTCTCGGGAGGCACCAAAATCAAAAGCCTTCTTCCGCAACTCCGGAGAAAGCTTTACTGAAGATTGCCCCATCTCGACGTCCCTGAAACGTCGGATCCTCATGCGGGCAAACAAAAGTGATTCGGACACGGCTTTGCCCTTAGCCAGTCGAATCATCAGAGGATCATCATCCTGAGCAGCACCCAGCCGATGGAAGCCAGGACAGTGGTATACATACCACGAATAAAAGATATGGGCTGAAAATACCCTATTCATGGGAAGCCCAAGCCGAACTAGAAAAGCAGCAGCCTGCAGTTCGGTACAACAGGTAGGAGTAAAGAGCAGGCACCAAAGCAAGCTGCTCTCCAAACGCCATCTGACAAGCCGGGAAAATACAATGCGGCCTGATGTGCGTTCCATCTCCTCCAGCAAAAATAGCCTCACCAAGCCAATAAGTGAGGTACACAGCGAGATCTCTCCTCAGTGCAATGTCAGGACATATGGCGTTTGTACTTGCACAGAAATCTCTTAACTCTTCTTGCATGGCCAAGATCTTCTTTGAACTTGGATCCTGAGCTCCAGCTTCCTGGGTCATGCTATCAGAAGGCTCCCTACTATCAAAGAAGTTGGGGAATGAAGAGCAAAAACTCTTCCAACTGCTGGATCTAACTTTCGAACCCCCCTTCTCCTTCAAAAAATCATAGAAGGCGACGAGTTGAAAGTATAAAAGCCTGAACTCCTCAGACTGCCCCTCGAGGACGCTGTCAATCGGCATAAACTCCTCATAGAGTTTGCCGAGGATGGGCAATCCGGTAATAGCGCTCAGCTCCTTCAAAGAAAAACCAATCTCACCATTCGTCACAACGAAGGTATTGGTTTGAGGGAGGAACGACTCCAGCATAGCCATGAAGGCCTCGTCGGAAAAGATCACGGTCTCCCCAAAAGCGCGGACCGCATCAAAAATCCCGGCTTCCTTCAAAACGGCGCCACCAATCAGCAGGACGCGATCAGTCCACGACTTCCACTCGGAGTCAGCATTGAAACGACCTCGAAGTCGAAAAGGCTTGATCCAATTGCTGCCGTCACCGCTGAAAATACCAAGGCCCACCGGTCTCAAATCGACCGACGGATAATCAGAGCCCTGGTAGCCGCTGGATGGCATCAACAGGTCCATGTCAACAGGCGACCTCTCCGTATATCCAGGAGAACCGCCAACAAAAACCCCGGTCTTGATTACATTTGTCCTTCTCACCCAGCTTGGAGGATCTTCCCTCTTGGGGCACGTGGGGGCAAGGCTCAGAATCGAGACGGTGCGATCAAACATCGACCGGGTAGTAACAGTCTTCTTCTCACCATCTGCTGTGAAGGAAAACTGAAAAGATCTCCTCTGGTATGTAATGTCGTCAGGGACTGCATCACCAAAGAAGAAGGTAGGCTTGGGCAAAATGCTCTGATCTTCCATCAGCCATGGACGACTGCTTACCATGATCTTATAGAATTCCTCTCCCTTGAGAGTGATCAGTCGCTGCCTCATCTCATCTCTGTTGAGGGAGTCGCACTCTTCCAGGTTTCTTTCAACATACTGGACCTTCTCGAAAGCCTGCTGAACGGCCGGATTAGAGGATCTAGAAGACCGACGAGGTACGCTTGTAGCAGGCTCTTTACCCTTGTTCGCTCTGGAGGAACCACCTGAAAAGGATGGAAAAGAAAAAGATCAAACATCAAAATGACAGAATCTCGCTAAAAAAATCTGGCGAAATTTTGACATGATGACGGGGCAATTCCGAAGAAAAGGAACTATCCCGAAAGAAATAGAAAGCTTGAAGATGGGCTCAACATCGCTGCGAGCTCCGAAACTCCAAACTTTCGAAACCTAAAAGTCTCCGCAAAATCAGGAAGGGCTCAACATCACTGCGAGCTCCAAGTTCCCAAATTTGCAAACACTTTCAGGTATGCAATCACATCATGCTACAAGTTTAATTTACAAATTAAAGGCATGCATGAACATCTAGATTTGCGAAAAAAAAAAAAATGCATTATCATGATGAGCAAACAAAAAAAAAAGAGAAAAGAAAAGAAACTTTCTCTAAAAAAAAAAGGGGAGGAGAAAGAAAACAAAAAAGAAACGAAACTCTCTCAAAAAAAAAAAGGGGGAAGAAAAAAAAAAAAAGAAGAAAAAAAGAGGAGGGGGCTGGCCCACAGGCCGTGGCCCACAGGCCACGTGGCCGTACGGCCAGATCCGTACGGATCTGTCCGTACGGCCCACACAATAAAAAAAAAAAAACATGAAAAAAAAAAAGAAAGAAAAGAAAGCAAAAAAAAAAAAACGTGTGAAAAAAAAAGAGGCAAACACGTGAACAAAAAAAAAAAAGAAGAAAAGAAAGAAACAAAAAAAAAAAGAGAAGAACTTTTTTTTTTTCTTCCTACAATGAAGTTTTCTTGAAAAAGAAGAACTTACTTGAAGCCATTGATGGAGAAGAAGAAGAAAACTCTTGAAGATCTTGAAGAAGAAAAGCTCTTGGTCTTGAAGCCCTCTTGAGATTATTGCAAAAGAAAGTAGTAAGAGCAAGAGATCCAACCTTCTCCTTGCTTTTATAGAGGAGAGCAAACCAAAGAAGGAAAGAAGAAAGAGGTAAGTGTTACTAATTAGTAACCTTACCAAAAGAAAGAGATTAGAAAGATTCTTTCCCAAAAGAAAGATATCTTGAGAGATTTTCTCCCTAAAATCAATCTATGACGGATTCTTTCCCAAAAGAAAGATATCTTGAGATATCCTATCCCAAAATAAAGGGATATTGAGAGATTTTCTCCTAAAATCAATCTATGACGGATTCTTTCCCAAAAGAAAGATATCTTGAGATATCCTATCCCAAAATAAATGGATCTTGAGAGATTTTCTCCCAAAAATCAATCTATGACGGATTCTTTCCCAAAAGAAAGATATCTTGAGATATTCTATCCCAAAAATAAAGGGATCATGAGAGATTCTCTCCAAGTAAAGATATTCTTAGATATTCTCTATCCAAATGAGATATTTTTGGATATTCTTTACAAAAATGACACCATATGAGATCTAAGCCATTTCAAAAGCTTAAGGTCCCATGGGTTAGCCCATATGAGCCAGGTTTGACCACCTAGGCACAGAAAAAAAGAGAGAAGAATTTTTTTTTTTTGGGCTTTTAGTCAAAAAGAAATCCCTCTTACCAAGAGCATACAAAAATGGTTCCATGCCTCTTTTGAGTTGATTGGACCATACAAAAGAAAATTCCAAGCCCCATGAGCTTCCAAAAAATCAAACCATCCAGCCTCATATACCAAATTGAGCCAAAATCTTGAAATTGACATTCCACAAAAATCAAACCAAATCCTGGTCCCCTAACTTGCCACATACAGCCTGTTAGGTCACAAGACCAAAACCAAAAACCAAAACCTGATCCCCTAACTTGCCACATACAGCCTGTTAGGTCACAAGATCAAAACCAAAATTGATCCCCCAACATTCCACATACAGCTTGTTGGGTCACACGATCAAAACCAAACCCGACCCCCTAACCTGCCATATATAGCCTGTTAGGTCACAAGGTCAAAACCCAAATCCACATCCCTGATGTCATCTTCAAAACTTTGCCTCGAGATGGTACGTGATCCCTTTCACTACCATAAAATTCCCCTGGAAGCTCAAAAGGCTACAAATACCAAAAAGAAAGATTGCTCAAAGACTCTTGGTCAAGTCACAGGCTCTCCTTCAAAAAATCTCTTCGAGGCACATCGACTACAAAAGTTAAGCAACTCGCCGCTGTACCTCGAGGGGGCATTTGTTGACACCAAAAATGTCACTTTGCCTTTTCAAGATCCAAAGAGCTACATGAAGTCGCAACCTGCCATAAATAGGCAATGCTGCTTCCAAAAATAAAATCTTGTCAGAATCAAACAAAAACTGCAAGATTCTTCCAGACAGCCAAAAGAGAAGTACACAAGAAGTTTCAAGCCATTTCAAGATCATTTGGCCTAACTTCGTTTCTCCGACAGCCAAATTAAGCCTCTCGGCAGTAAAGCTCTCCGGGACCATGGTTTCCAAGACAGAACCTATGGATCATCTTAAAATGACTCCAATAGGTTCCCTGTCAAATTTCAAGTCAATCGGACATCGGTTGACCGCACATCAAACCGCGACATCTTCATTGCGACAAAAAGCAAGTCTGTAGGTGATAGGACCCCAAACGGCTTCGAAACTCAAACAAAAGCCTATGGTTGGTCTTATTTATTGCTCAAGAGGCTTCACACCAAATTTCAGGTCATTCCGACATCGTTTGACCCAGTTTCAGCTTCTGACGGGAAATCGGCAACTCTGCGCGACAAAGTCTTCGGCTTTCTCAGGAAATTGGAAACTTTGCAAAATAAAATGCAAGGATTCTCATCAGGTTTCCTACAAAGAAATCAGGCCAATAAATGATCAAAATGTCAAAGAAAGTACAGAAGAAAAAAGAATAAAAAAAGAGCAAAAACGGACGCAAAACGGGACCAAAAAGGGGAAAACCCCCCCCAGGGTCGCAGACCCCTGCGACCCTGGGCCAGGGTCGCAGGCCCCTGCGACCCTGGGCCAGGGTCGCCGGCGACCATGGACCCCGGGTCGCCGGGAAAGCCCCGGAAACCCCGGTTTTCGCCGTTTTTTCGCGATTCGAGAAGCCCAGCCTCTGGTACTTTCCAAAATTCATGCTTTTGAGACACCAAGTCCTCTGATATCCGTCCAAAACACGGGTAAATCATCAAGAGTATCAAAGACAGTATTGATCGCCACCCGGTCAACCAAAAAAAAGTGTGCTTTCCACCCGACCGATCGAGAAATCGACAGGACAGATGGCACCGACCCGCTGTTGGCAACAAACACCTGAAATTACATGGTCATCTGATGTCGATCTACATGAAGATCCATCGATGATCATCGACAGAAGAATTCCAAAAGACATGGCACGGCCCGCGACTCTTCAGCTGCTCGGCGACCACTTAATGCGATTAATTGACTAGCTTTATTACAGTCATTAATCCATTTCTTTGGACGGCCCAATCAGAAGCAAGCATTTGGGAGTTACAAGTCAAGAGATTCATGGCATTTAACCCATGAAACTCCTCCCATCATGGCGATTAAAGGCGATTAAATGCCCTCAATCTCCTCCGGCCAATCAGAAGCCAAGAAAAAGGAGTTACAAAATAAACAATTCAATTTTGTAACTCCTCCCATTATGTGGCTTAATGACATTAAAAGCCCATAAGCTCTCCTAAATGGCTACCAAGAGCCTATAAATAGGAGAGCACTCCAAAGGAATCCAGATCGGAAAAACACACAACAAACATCAGACAGCAGTCAGAAATCCAGAGAAAAGAAAAAGAGAGAAAACTCTGCGGAAGTTCTACACCGGCCACCGCAACAAGGTGACAAAAGTCCCTTGGGGGGTACCCCCCCAAGGTCCTTGCCTTCTCCTCCTGCCTCCAATGGCTTAGATGTGGCTTTTCAGCCCGTCTACTCGGCTTTTTATTGGATATAGGACCTCCTTTTGGTCTTTGTCTTCTAAAAACCCGAGGTTATAGCCAAGCCAAGTGAATCAAATAGCATCCTCTGTTCTCATCTGCATGGATGATGGCGAAGCCCACATATGGCTTGCGACCGTCAATCTAAACGAGTCCCCCACAATCTCCTGAGAAGTTAGATCCTCCTTTTCTTGCTTTTCATTGTAGTTTGTATTTTTTTAAAAAGAGACAAAAATCACAACTCTTGTCTTTCATTATTGATAAGAATTGTAAATCGGCTATAAATGCCAAAAATCGGCTATAAACGCCAAAAATCGGCTATAAACGCCAAAATCGGCTATAAATGCCAAAAAATCGCCTTTCACGGCAAATCAAGAAAATGTCTCTTTTCTTAAATATATGTGCAATGGAAAACTTGAAAGAAGTTGATTTCCTTTTTACTTGCGAAGGTTGATCTCCGGATCACCACTTGCAATTCCAAGTAAAAATAGAAAATCTGGCACACCCACAAAAAAAGAAATGTTGATGCACGCCCCTGCCCCCCGGTTACGAAAGGGTCGGACCCGACGGACTCCCACGTCCGCCGACCTCGGTAGGAACCGAGCAGGAGCGCGGTCCATCAGACAGGTGGGTGAAAAGATATATATATATACACAATAAAGTAATGATACCTTGGAAAACATGGAAACCTGTATAAATAATGAATTTCATGAAAGATAATGCATCATTTATTAAGAGAAGACATAAGCAGTATAAAACATGTAAAGGTACCAAGAAATAGGAACTAACAAGATGGCAACCACACAAAGCTAAATCCTCTCTCGCTAAAGGGATAAGAGTAATCGGGTCGGGGCGTTGACCTTAGTCACACAAGGTGAGGAGAGTCAATGATCATACATGGATGTGTAACGGGAAGGGACTGCGGTAGCTAATCGGGTATCAGGGCAGGAGACATGAGGGGGATCTCCAAGCCGGTGGATCAAACTGACAAGGTCATCCAAGCTTAGTGGTACCGACTCATAGGTCATATGCAAGAAATCAAGACAAGTACATATATAAATGGGACGGGATGCTCATAGGCACAAAACACATTTACATCGGGTTAGGCACATACGGGTTAGCAAAGTGCTAGAAACATGATTTTCAGTACTTTCGGGGCAAGTCTAGTCATGTAACATAAAGTTTGAAATATAGAAGTAGAAATTCGAATAAAACCAAGTATAATGGATTTCTATACATTTTCGGGTCAAGCGTTGAGGGTCTAAGATTTGAATCAGTATGAATAGGGTCCCATATGTCGGATTTGATATACATTTGGTACTCCATGAGAATTAAGGACATTCCGGGTCTCTATGCACATTGACAAGTCTAAAAATCCTTAACGAATCTACGTGATGGGATTCCTTCCTCAACTGGGTTTCGTACAACACTTTTCATGTCCTTCCATTGCATTGGGGCTCCAAACAGTACCTCCCCAAGCCTTAGAATAATGTTTCAAGTTCTTAAGAATAGACCCAGGCCTGACAAACAGTTGGCTCAAGCGGACTGGAAGGTGCGCTCGAGTGAACAGCTCTCTGTCTGGGGTTCGCTCGAGCGAATCAAGGTTCACTCGAGCGGACCTGCTCGTATCAGGTTGGCTCGAGCGATCAGAAGGTTGGCTCGAGCCAACAAGCTTCTGGGAGGGGTTCGTTCAAGCGATGTGTCATGGTCGCTAGAGCGAACTGTCCAGAAATGTGCAGTTCAGTGCAGTTTCGGGCCTTTTTCCTTCTTCTCCTTTCATACAATTTTGAGCACCTTTCCATCATACATTTGAGGACTCCAAAACCTCCTCAAAACCCCATTCAATCCACATCGTTCATTCCACAATTACTCCCTCCAATCCATCTCATTTCATCATAATAAACCCATAGAAATCTAACACAATCAATATGACATTTTCAAGAGTAAAAAGCTAGAGAGATACACTAATTAGTGTATTTCAAATTCCAATAAAATACATGAAGCAAAGTTTAAGCAATAAAAATCATTAATGAAAAGCTAAGCATATGAATAAAACATGATTAATATCAAGAAATCATTTCATCCACTTGCCTTAGGTCCAAAGCTAGGCAAATCAAGCTCTAATCACCCTCCAAGCCAATAAACACCAATCTATACAGAAACCCCCAAATCAACCCAATAAGAAACCCTAGAAAATCAAAACCATGCAAGAAGAAGAAAGAGCTTGCAAGAATCAAGATGAAGCACATCTAGGGCTAGGAGAACATGAATCTAAAAGATTGGGAAGATCTCTTACTTGGAAGTTCTTCTAAAGGGCAAGGAGAGCTCAAAGGAAGCTCCAAGGATTTCTCTACAAATGGTATCCAAAGGAAGCTCTTGAGGTGAGGATGAAGATGGTGAAGATCATCCTTTAGTTTGGCAAGAGTTGGTGTAGGATTGAGGAGGAAGAGAGCAAGAAGAAAGGGAGAAAACCCTAAATGGCTGGAACTCTTCTCCTTCAATGAAATGAGCAAGAAAGTGGAATGAGGAAGAAGGGTTCTCCTTATATAGAAGTTGGAGGTGGGACCCACAACTTAAAAAGGTTGTTAGGCTAAAAACATGGCTTTGGGGACCTCAGATGAATTCGACGAAAAAGGCCAAGTAGATCGGCAAAATCTCTAGTTTCCAAAAAGTATATGTTTCGCGGGTTTCGGTGACATTGAAAACTGTGTCCAGATTTTGGTATGAAAAGACTGTATTGCCCTTAAATTGAGAAAATCTGGGTTTTGAGATCTCGAATGGGGACGGAGTTAACACGAAAGTTGTAGAGATTAACAAGATGAATCAAACGGGGTTACAACATAAATTTAAGGAAATCTCGAACAATCCCCCAAGCTCACGCATAGTCGCCAAAGGAACCCTCAAAGGGTCCCACTAAAAAAAAAAGGCTCTCAAAATTCCCCAAAGCTATTTAAAAGCTATTCTAATCCCAACTTAACCAAAATCCACTAAACAAATTTAAAGCTAAAATACAACTTAATTAACACTAATCGTAGTCTCTCGGGTCGGGGTCTTACATATGTTGTGCAAGATCTTTTTTTACCCCATTTTTGAAAGTGAGGAGAAAAAGATGGCACATGTTTCCCTTACCAGCTAAGCACGATGCCACATCTTGAATCTTTGAAGCATGAGCTGCTATGCCATCTTGCATTTGATTGGGCCCCATACAAAGGTGTGTATATATAGATAATGTAGCATGCCGGCCAACCACAAAGGTGTAGGGAACCAAGCAATGCAAATTTCTCTCTTTTATATAAGGGGTAACATAATTTTCGTCTTTTATAAATATGGTAGTCTAGTATAACACTTCTTTAAGAGTAACTTGCTAATTTTTATTGCTAGTCTCGAGCCTGGATGCCCACATGTTACTCTATTTCTTTTCTCTATTTTCCCCCCTCTGATCTACTGATGTTAACAAATTTTCTCTTCATTTCCTCCTTTATGAGTCTAGTCAAACACTTATTGTGCCTTCTATGAATGTAGCTGAAAATTCATGAAATTACTATTGCTCATCAAGGCAGAAAATCCAGAATCACCCATTAAAGACAGAGAGAAAGAAACATTATAAACAACAACACCAAAAGGGGTTATTACATCTGAAAGACATCAATAATTAAAAAAAAAACACCACAATATTTAGAGAGGATTTTGAAAGGATGAATGGAAGTAGGGATAGAAAATACCTCCAAGAGTTGCAATCCAGACAAAAAAACATTAAACCTCTCTTCTTGGTTACCAAAGAGCTGTGTTGTGCAAGATCTTTTTTTCTCCCATTTTTGAAAGTGAGGACAAGAAGATGGCACCTGTTTCCCTTACTAGCTGAGCACAATGCCACATCTTGCATTTTTTAAGCTTGAGTTGCTATGTCATCTTGCATCTTGATGGGCCCCACTACAAAGGTTTTGATATATAGATAATGTAGCATGTCGGCCAACCACAAAGGTGTAGGGAACCAGAAATGCAAATTTCTCTCTTTTATATAAGGGGGTAACATCGTTTTCGTCTTTTATAAATATGGTAGTCTAGTATAACACTTCTTTAAGAGTAACTTCCTAATTTTTATTGTCAGTCTCGAGCCTGGATGCCCACATGTTACTCTGTTTCTTTTCCCTATTTCCCCCCTCTGATCTATTGATGTTAACAATTTTTCTCTTCATTTCCTCCTTTATGAGTTTAGTCAAACACTTACTGTGCCTTCTATGAATGTAGCTAAAAATTCATGAAATTACTATCACTCATCAAGGCAGAAAATCCAGAATCACCCATTAAAGACAAAGAGGAAGAAACATCGTAAACAACAACACCAAAAGGGGTTTTCTTACATTCGAAAGACATCAATAATTAAAAAAAAAAAAGAGAGGATTTTCAAAGGATGCATGACAGTAGGGATAGAAAATACCACCAAGTGTTGCATTGCAATCCAAACAAAAAAACGTTAAACCTCTCATCTTCTTAGTCACCAAAGAGCTGTCTTGTGCAAGTTTTTTTTTTCTCCCGTTTTTGGAAGTGAGGAGAAGAAGACGACACTTGTTTCCCTTACCAGCCAAGCATAATGCCACATGTTGCATCTTTGAAGCATGAGCTGTTATGCCATTTTGCATCTGATTATTCCCTACCACAAAGGTGTTGATATATAGATTATGAAGGATGTCGGCCCACCACAAAGGTGTAGTGAACCAATCATGTAAACCTTTTCTCTTTTATACATGGGGTTATAGATATATTTTAGCTTTTCCAAACAAATTTGTGAAAACTCTATATAAAATCAAGGGACATTTACGAAAAAAAATCTCATTAAACATGGTAACCACAACTAAGTATCCCAAAATTTTATAATATTAGCATAGGTCCTTCAGCCCAAATCCCAATTTTTCATTCCAGTTTTGCCCCCGTGTAGTTGATGTCAATGAAACCTTGAATCCTACATTGGGCACTTGACTGGAAAAATAAGGAAACGAAGAGAGGAAAAAGAAAACATTGGGGAGCCTCACCCTTCTGCATCCACCATCCAAACTCATGATTTTTCAGGTGCATTCAATGGACCCACGCCTTTATTCTCCTCAACCATATCTAGATCATCTTCTCATCTATTGTTATCTTCTCCATTCATCACCCAATTTTAATCTTCTCCATTCAACAACCGATCTTCTCATATATTTTCTGCATCTCCATTCACATCCTTCCTTTTTGTCTTCTTTAGAACTAAAGCTTTGATTGTGTACTGTTTTGTGTAATGGGTCTAGATCATCTTCTCGTCTATTGTCATCTTCTCCATTCATTGCCCTATTTTAATCTTTTCCATTCAACAACCGATCTTCTCATATATTTTCCGCATCTCCAATCACATCCTTCCCTTTTGTCTTCTTTAACACTAAAGCTTTGATTGTGTATTGTTTTGATTTTCTTCCTATTCAGCTATTCTGATAGGTTGGTAGAGTTCGTAAAATAGATAAGTATGTTTTCTGGGTTTTTTTCTTATTTAGATGGTATGGTGGCTGCGAAATTGGTATATTGATGAGTCATGAAAAAAGTGCATATTTTCATACACACTTTTGACCTTTTTTTTTTTTTTTGGCTAACAGAGGATTCTCAACCCTTTGGGCTAGACTATTCCCTCCGGGCCTAGAGCAAAACCGGGTAAAACCCTTGTAGCCCCTAGGTGGTAGCACAACTGGACTCAACATTCGGTCCCTAAAGAGGGGGGAACCCGGGGTCGATACCAAGACCTTTAGCTATAGAAGAGGGAGGAACCGTGGTCCTGGCCACTCAGCCAACCCCTTGGGGGCCACAGGGGTTTTGCCCATTTAAGGACTTATTGATATTAAAGAGTCTCATTTAGTGTCAAATCATGCTTTTATGCATTTTGGATCCATTGTAGTGCATTTATGCATAATTTACTCAAAAATCACACTTTTTGCATAAATTCATGAAACTTGCCATTTTTGAAAATCTCTTTTTGGAAAGTTGGTTATTTTGATGCATCACGAGACAAGTAGGGTCCCATGCATAGTCCATTCAAATTTCTCCCATGCGATTATTGTTGAATTTATTTATTTCAATTTGTGTAGGAGATCAATAATGAGATCAACAATGGTGACATTTGAAAGAGATCAAGGATATGACATCTTTCATGGTGGACCCACATATCTTGGTATTTTTGGAGAGTCTGAAAAGTCAACAATGGAAAGCTAGATTTGTGATTTCAAGATCAAGAAAGGAAATTCCAGATTTGGTAAGATCCATTGGTTACTAAGTCTGAAATCAAAAATTAAGAAAGAAATTCAAGAAAGGAAAGTGTGCTAGAAGAGTTGACTAGTCAATCAAAGAAGCTTGGAAGCAAACCAAAGATGGAAGGGGACTCAGGAAACAAAGAATTAAATATCCAAAGATCCCTTTGGACGTCCACATGGGTCCCACACACCCCATTACACAACTAACATAGAAGCTACCATATGCATACAAATTTTTTTTATTTTTATTTTTCAAGGGCTGCAAGATTAAGTAGGCCATAACTCTCAATCCAACCGTCGGATCTGGGCAATCTAACCGTTGGAAAGCTATTTTTAAGTAGATATCCGTAGAGCCCAAGATTACATCAATCGGAGTTAAAACGAGAGAGATATGACCTCTGGAATTTAGTGTTGTAATTTCTACTCGAGATTGCAATTTTATACATGGAAAACACAAAATCTCTCACTCACCTTGCTATTTCTTTGAAGACTTGTTGGCCAAGGAAGTGACTTATCATACAAAGAAGATTTTCAAGGCGACAAAAGTGGAAAGAATCTACACATATTGGGCATTCAATCTTCTCTTGATTCCAACTTGGAGTTTGCCATCTTATGTAAAGATTCTTCCCTTCTTTAATTGTCTCTCATAAATGTCAAGTCAAAGGAAGATTTGCTAAAGAAGAAAATATGACAAATGCATGAAGATAGAATGGAGAAAGAAAGGAGAATACTTACTAAGTGAAGAGGATTCTTGCACCAAAGTAGGGACTAGAAAGAAGGAATAGGGCAGCCCATGCCCTATTTAAAAAATGCTTTGAACGTCCATTATTTTTCATGAAGGAAAAAGACCCCTCACTAGCATAATTCCTCCACCATTCTAAATATCTCCTTTCTCTACCATAGCCCATCTCTCTTCAAGAAGGCTTGTCCCAACTTAATGCTTCAACTAGAGAGGTTCCTTCCATCCTAGTATGTAGTTGTTTGTTTTTGGAATTTTAATTCATTATCTTTTGTAGAAAACATTACATATTAGTAAAGTTGTTACTTTCATTATTCAATTTATCCTTGTTTTTTCACTTGTGGTTTTATGAGCATTTGATGTATGGCTCCTTGTTTGTTTGCTAAAGATTGGATCGACAACCCAATTTTAGAGGGTAAAACTCTTAGTGTTTGATTCAAATAATCTTAAGTCCAAGATAAAAAAAAGGGAGAGAAATAAGAGATGAACAACTACCACACATTTAAATTTCTGTTAAATCCACACATTTAGTTTCTTGTTAATGCCACACATTTAATTTTATACAATCCACACATTTTTTTTTTTGCACTACACACATTTAAATTCAAGCACTTGTTGTTTTCTTTTCTTCTTATGTTTCTTATGCATTTATGTGAATTTTTATGCATAGTTTATAGTTGGATTAGAGTTCATTGCATATATCTTCATATCATACGGTCAGTGCATGTTTAAGTGGCTGGAAATTGAAGCTTTTCAGATCTTTAAGAAATAAATTAAAAATCAATTTTGATGAACATATGTTGGACATCGAAACAGTCCACATATGACATACTTTTGAAGCATGAAATCAATGGATGAAAGTCTAATCAATTGTGATTAATTGAAAATAAAGTTTGGTACAGATTTAAATATAAAAAATCTTGATTTGAATGGCAAATCTCGGACAAGAACAAGGCTGGAAAACAGTCCCTAATACCAAACAACCAATTTTCTGCACAATTTCAGCAAAACTGTAGACACAGTTTTTGGCAAAAAGTTCGAAGTGGGTAGACTAGTCAAATCATGATATTTTTATGTGAAATTTGGAGAAATTAAAGTTCAACATGTGGTCTATCACGTCCCAAAACTTCAGACCAAAAGTATTTAAGGAGGTTTGTGAACCAGTGGCTTGAACATGGCATGTTAGGCTACCAGAATTTCTGCACAATTTTAGTTTTTAGGTCATATTTGTGCATTCATATTAAATCATTTTTCAGTTCTGTTTTTTTTTTTATTTGATTCATGCATCATTGTAGTTCAAAACTGAGCCATTAAACTCAGTTTTAGGTTGTATTAGATTAGGAAAAATCATGCATAAAATAGCCCAGCATATTAGTTTTTCAGACTTACGAGTTTTTTCAACATCTCATGGCATACATTGCATTACTAACTTTCTAACTTAGGTTTCTTGTGTTTCTAGTTTAGTTTCTTAGTTTTATTTTTGTTACTTTTATTCTTGATGTTCTGACTTGTGTATTCTTTTGTAGCAACTTTAGTTTTTAGTTTATGATTTTTAGATTTAGGAAGTTTTCTTTTCATTTGATTGTAATTAATTTAATTTTTGGAAAGTTGGAATGATGGTTGTGATTTTTTTAGTTTTTAGGCTAGTTTTAGATTTTTAACTTAGGGAAGGTACAAGTTAAAGATAAACATTAATTTACATTGCTCCATTTGGATCGACTTGGTTTCACCTTTTTTATTACTACATGACGGCTCTGCATTTAGAGCTCACAATCATATATGCTATTTTGTTATTTCTTTCCTTGTTTGGATGTCGGTTCTTCAGTTTTATTAACTTGTCTTTCATATTATTCTCTTTCTTAAGTGTAACCTTATTTTGTGGTTATGCTTTTATTTTCTATTGACTTATTTGGTGTGTTTCAAAATAGAAAGGTCTTTCTTTTATGGTATTTGCTTGTTCTGTGATGGATGTGAAATGGGTCTTCCTTGTTTTGATGCTTTTAGGTTCGCATAAACCCACGGGTTTGTACATGTACTCATTATTTTTCTTTGGGGCCTTTCTTTCTCGGTTTCTCAATGGGGTGGGGTGTATGGATGGGTGCGGGTGGTGCTTCAGTTTTTTTATTTTTTTTGTTGTTGTTGAGAGGTACGGGGGTATATGGATGTTCTTTTCAAGAATGTCTCCGTGTTCATGGTTATCTTTTTACTAGTTTTCGACTAGTTTAATGGTTTTTGATGATGCCAAAATAGGGTTTCGGACACCACCGGTCAAGTAATAAATGTAGTAAATGTAATAATTAAAGAAGAGAGAGAAGGGATTATAGTGGTTCGGTCAAAATGACCTACGTCCACTGCTAAAAGGCAGAGATTGCCTGTGGTGTTTTACTTCCTCAATGATTTCGGGTTACAAACTAGAGGAATACAAGAGTCGAAGTGAATGGAAGATCTTAGTTGCCCCCAAGTGCTGGTGGGGCTCTTGATTTATAGTCTACCCTAAGACGGGCTGCAACGTTCGCCCTTGGAACCCTCGAACTGATCTCGTGTTGGACGAGGCAGGTGAGGAACTGCCCTCGCGCTGGACGAGGCAGGTGAGATATCTCTCCACAGGACTTGGTAGGAGCGGAACTGTTTCCAAAGCAACGTGGCTGCCCTGACCCGGTCTCTTCGTGGGCTAGCACCTGGGCTTCAGCGGATGGAATCGGATCTCAACGAAACTGACGGATCGAGTTCTTTGGCCTGACCTATCATCCTGGAATGGGTCACTTGGGCTTGGATCGGATCACTGGACCCGACTCACCATCACGATTCGGATCTTGGGTCTGACTCATCATTTGCCCCTCAATGCCCTGTGCTCAAATATTTTTTTGAAAGGGGGCATTGGTAAATTCCAATCTCGTCTCCCTACAAAATCTTTCTTTTTCCTGGTTTTAACCCTGTTAGTTCCTGTAGATATGTATTTCGGAGAGTCCTCCCGGCTTGGGCTACTCTTTTTTGAAAACTCAGGCTATAAAATAAGCCCTAGAGCATTATTTCTTCAAAAGAAAGAAACCAGCCTCTGCAGAAAAACCATTGGGAGAGAAAAAGATGGCGACAGGTAGCAAGGGAGGCGACGGCGCGAGTGGATTCGGCCTGGTCCCCCGCCCGTCGGCGGTCGGACGTGGAGCTGCGGGCGGTGCTGCATCGCGCGCCTCTGGCCATGGCGCACTGGGCGAGGACTCCGCGGTGGGCGCCCGCAAGGCAGCGGCGCCCCTGCGTTGCTGGGCACGGGCGACGACGGGGCTGCCGCGATGGGCGCCCCGGTACTGCTGGGGGTGACGAGGGGACTGCCACGACGGGCGCTCCGGCGCTGCTGGGCACGGGCGACGAGTGGGCTGCCGTGATGGGCACCTCGGTGCTGCTGTGCACGGGCGACGAGGGGGCTGCCACTGTGGGCGCCCCAGTGCCACTGGGCGGCGGCTTGGCTGCCGCGGTGGGCGCCCCGTTACTGCTAGGCGGCGGCAGGGGCGCCGGGCGACGGGAGGCCGGGCGGCGTCTTGCTGGCGGACGCTCTCGAGAAAGGGGCGCCGGGCGGCCGTTTGCGGACGGACACCCACGGGAGAGGGGCGCCCGGCGAGGGCACCCCGGCTGCTGCGGCGTTGGCAGACGGGCCAGCCCCAACTGCGGCTGTGGGCGCGGCAGTGGCGGATGAGGGCACCCCTAGGGCGGCTGCCGCGACTCTTCAGGTGGGCCACACTTTTGCGGGCGTTGATGCGGCACGCTATAGTCGCAATAGTTATCGAGGAAAAGTCATTGTCGAAAATGACAGATCCAAGGTAAGCTCTATCATTAGTGTTTTCAAGACTGATGGTGACATTTTGAACATGATTACTTCTTATCATATCCCTCCAACTGTGTCATGTCGCCGAGCCGAAATGGACGAGCCTGCATGCGACGACTCCTCGGGCGACATTGTCATTTATGAGGAGATGCTTGAAGCTGGGCTGAGGTTTCCCCTGTCGTCAGCCGTTTGCCGCATTCTCCACTACTTCTCACTGACGCCAGGTCGGTTAGTACCCAATGGTTGGAGAGTTCTCATCGGCTTTCTCGCATTATGGAGGCAGATACATAGGGAGGATGCTTCCCCTGTAGAGTTCCATGCCGCCTATAGCCTAACCGAGTCTCCAGCCCCTAATAGGGGATGGTACTATCTTACCCCCAGGGGTGGTAAGCTGATCACAGGCCTACGTTCCAATTGCCACAGTTGGAAATCACGCTTCTCCTTCATTGGCAGAGAGTGGGCCTCTGAGACAGACCGAGCATTGATGCCCATACGATGGGCTGACGCCAAAAGATTAGGTATTCACCGACTGCCCTTTCTTGTCATTTTTATGCATCCATATGCTCATTTCTTCTCCTTTGTTTTTTGTAGAGTCCCCCGTACTTTCTGCGGATCAGGATCGGAAACTGCAGGCTATAAAAAATCATCATAATAAAGATTTTGGCGATCTCCTCTCCAAAGAGAGTGGTAGGACTGGTGGACCCTCTCCAGGGACTTCTTTTTCCAAGAGAAAAGGTAGTTCCTTTTGCTTTAGCCACAAACTTATTTTTTGTCTTTTTTTTATCTAAGCAATATTTGTACTTCGGCAGTGATAAGCAGAGAGGCGATTGGAGCTCGCCTTTCTAAGAGAAATACCCCTCCTTCCAAGATAGCGAGGGTAGATGACTCAAAAGAGAATTCTCCACCATTGACTTTCAAGGCGAGCTCTCTCTATCTACTTCTTCCGCAGGGCCATCGGTAGCGTCTCTTCGACCGGCGACTCCTTTGGCCATGCCTGCCAGTCAGGACTATTCTTCTCCAGCTACACCTTCTACCCCTGGTTCGTATCCCCCACCCTCGGGAACTTCAACGGGGGCATCAACTCGGCCTGGTCCCATGCCTGGTAATCCATCGACGATCCGGGAAAGGCTATGGAGATTTGTGTCGAGTCCTCAGGTTGCACAGGTTAATTCTTTGGGTTCAGAGGGAGTTATAGATTCATTCCTAGAAGGTTTGGTTCAGGTAAAGGTTTACCGTTCCCCCTCTCCATACCTTCATTTTATGTATGCTCTCTCATTTTCTTTGTCTCTTATTGTTTCAGGCTTCCACTGCGTCGGTTGTCTTGTTTTCCAGGGCCCAATCTCTCAGTCGGCTGAAACAGGAAAAAGAGGGTATGCGGAAGGAGCTCTCTGCTGCTCAAGGAAGGATTTCTGCCCTTGAGGCTGCTGGAAGGGCTTCCCAGGTTGATCTTACGTCGGCTTGCGAGAGAGCGACCAGGTTTGAGACCGAGCTTTTAGCAGCCCAGAAGAGGACGATCGAGGTAGAGGC
The DNA here is from genome assembly GCA_012931725.1 of Litsea cubeba. Taxonomy (NCBI): domain Eukaryota; kingdom Viridiplantae; phylum Streptophyta; class Magnoliopsida; order Laurales; family Lauraceae; genus Litsea; species Litsea cubeba. Next base: position 41,477,740 of record CM022955.1, read on the forward strand.
TGAGCTTGTGAAGGCCCGCGAGAGGGTCTTGCTCAGTGAGGGTGAGCTTCTGAAGGCCCACGAGAGGGCTTCGCTCAGTGAGGCTGAGCTTGTGAAGGCCCGCGAGAGGGCTTCGCTCAGAGAGGCTGCCTTGGAGACAGAGATGAGAGCGACACATGAGAGAGCTTCTCAGGCTGAGTAGGACTTAGAGGATGGTATCGCTGATGCCTTTATTGACGGCTATGAGGAGCTCCGAGGGAAGATCTCTGCTGCCTTTCCAGATATTGATTTCTCAGGCTTCGTGCCGACTGAGGCGCCTGATGATGGTAGTGGGAGTTCTGACGATGTTGAGGACGATTTCGAGGACGATGGTGAGGATGGTGGAGATAGTGATGAGAGTGATTAGTGTCAGGGTGCTTTAGCTGTTGCCCTTTTCTTTTTTTAAAAGGCATTTGATGGCCTAAGTGTTTGAATATAAATGCAATAATATTTTTTCTACAAAATGCAGAATGTTTTATTCCTCCATTACTCATTGCTTGAACAATGTCAATTGAAAATAGAAAAAATCAACTTAAGCCCCACACATTCACTACTCTGGTTCCCGTAGAATGCTACTGATAGTACCTCTTCAAGTGTTCCGCGTTCCATGGATGGAGTAAGACTTTTCCGTCAGAATTCTGGATTCTGTAGGTGCCTGGCCTTACTACTTCTGTGATGAGGTACGGCCCTTCCCAGTTTGGTCCTAGTTTTCCTTCGCGAGAGTCCTTTGTGGCGAGGATCACCTTTTTAGGACTAAGTCTCCCATTTGAAAAGAATGAGGCTTCACCCTCGAGTTGTAGTACTTTTCCATGCGCCGCTTGTACTCCGCGTTGTGGACCTTTGCCATCTCCCTTGCCTCCTCTATCAAGTCGAGGTTGATGCGGAGTTCTTCCTCGTTGGTGGCGGGGTCATGGAGATGGACTCTTAAGGAGTGGACCCCTATCTCGACAGGGATGACTGCCTCGGTCCCCAATGCGAGAGAGAAAGGGGTTTCCCAGGTAGCAGTTCTTGGTGTAGTTCGATATGCCCATAACACCCCTCGGAGCTCGTCGACCCAAAGACCCTTTGCTCTTTCGAGCCTTGTCTTTAGATTGCGAATGACTGTCCTCACCATGACCTCTGCTTGCCCATTTGCTTGTGGGTGTGCTGGACTGGAATGAGGCTGCTTTATCTGGAGATCGGAGCAGAAGTTGTTGAAGAGTTTGTTATCAAACTGCTTTCCATTGTCGCTTACAATAGCGTGAGGTATCCTAAAGAGACAGACTAGGTTTTTCCAGACGAAGTCTTTTATCTTTGAGTCTGTTATTTTTGCCAAGGGTTCTGCCTCCGCCCATTTTGTGAAGTAGTCAATGGCGATGACTACAAACTTACATTGTCCTCTGCTCAATGGAAGAGGGCCCAAAATATCAATGCCCCATTTGGAGAAAGGCCATGGGCTCAGAATTGGTGTTAGCTCATCTGGTGGTTGCCTCGGTACAGTGGCGAAGCGTTGGCACTTATCGCACTTTCTGGCAAATTCTTTGGCGTCCTTCACCATGGTAGGCCAAAAGAATCCTTGCCTGAGTGCTTTGTGGGCCAAGGAGCGTCCTCCAGAATGATTCCCGTAGATTCCTTCGTGAATCTCACGAAGGGCGTAGTCAGCATCCTCAGGCGATAGGCAGCGCAGCAATGGTAAGCAATAGCCCTTTTTGTAGAGATGTCTTGTAGTAGAATGTACTTGGAAGCTCTCATCCGGAGTTTTTTCACCTCAAGGGGATCATTCGGCTCTGTACCCTCTTGGAGGTACGCCCTTATGGGGGTCATCCAGTTTGACTCATCCGTTGCACAGTTGATGTTTGTAATTGCCACATCTAACTTGCTCGGCTCTAACTGGTGCCCAATGAGTGTCGGTTCGGCAGATGAGGCTTCTAGTGACGAGGCGAGCTTGGCGAGTGCATCTGCAGCCATGTTATCCCCTCTAGGGATGTGACAGATCTGGAAGCTTTGGAAATGAGGGATCAGTCTCTTTACCATGGCGAGGTAGTCCTGCATTCTTGCCTCTTTTGCTTCGAACTCGCCATTTACTTGATTTACCACCAGTTTTGAATCACTGTAAGTGGTTAGGAACTGGGCGTCCATTTCGATCGCCAATCTCAGACCAGAGAGGAGGGCCTCATACTCTGCTTCATTGTTAGAGGCAATGAAGTGGAGCTTCACCGCGTACTTGATTGGCGTACCGTCAGGGCTGATTAAGATGAAGCCAGCTCCACTTCCTTCATTTGTTGCCGAGCCATCAACGTATAGTCTCCAAAGTGGCTGTGGCGAGGGAATCTGATCGCCTGGGTGAGGCTCGGCGCTCTATGAAGTGGTATCCCGGGTGCCAGGAACAGGTTGGGCACCCGGGTCTGAGGGGGAGGCCCCCTGGGCGCCCGAGGGGCCTTGGGCGCCCGAGGTAAAAGATGTCTGGGCGCCCAAGCTTGAGGAGGAGGAGGCCCCCTGGTCGCCAGGAGCAAGTTGGGCGCCCAGGGGGTCTTTGGCGCCCGGGGTAAAGAGGGTTTGGGCGCCCAGGGGAGTTGGGCGCTCGTGGTCTCTGTATCTGGACGAGGCTGGGAGCCCTGTGTGCCACAAGGGATGTCTTCCGTGGGTGGCAGATTGACTTGCGCGCCGGGGCTTGATGGTGACAAACTGGTAGATCCATTCGTCTTCCCCTCAGCGTATGTGAATTCAGCTACAAAGTCGGCTAGGGCTTGTGCTTTGATTGCTGCTCTTGGCCGGTACTGGACATCGAACTCACCTAGTTCCACTGCCCATTTGACCAGTCTCCCAGATACATCCGGCTTTCCCATTATTCTTTTTAGGGGCTGATCAGTTATTACAACAATGGAATGGCTCTGAAAGTAGTGTCGTAGGCGCCTTGCCGTTGAGATGAGGGCAAGCGCTAATTTTTCCAAATCAGAGTACCTGGACTCTGCCCCTCGGTATGCTCTGCTTACATAATAGATGGGCTTTTGCACTCCATCGTGGTTTTTAATGAGAACAAAGCTGACTACTGAGGGGGAAGCGGATAGATACAAATATAACACCTCGCCGGGCATGTGAAAGAAGATGAGGAGCAGCTAAATAGGCTTTAAGCTTCTGGAATGCTTCCTCAGCTTTGGGTCCCCATTCAAAAGCTTTTCGGAGGAGTTTGAAAAAAGGCAAGCACTTGTCTGTAGACTTGGAAACAAATCTGTTAAGTGCTGCAACTCTTCCATTGAGGCGCTGCAACTCCCTGGTGGAAGTGGGCGGCCTCATGTCCAGTATAGCTTTAATTTTATAGGGGTTCGCCTCTATTCCCCTTTGGTCGACCATGAAGCCCAAGAACTTTCCTGATCCAACGCCAAAGGCGCACTTCTCAGGATTCAACTTCATGCGGTAGAGTCGGAGAAGTTCGAAAGTTTCTTGGAGATGGTCGATGTGATCTTTGGCAGCGAGGCTCTTCACTAACATGTCGTCCACATAAACCTCCATGGTTCGCCCGATCTGAGAGTGAAACATTTTGTTCACCAGGCATTGGTAGGTTGCACTTGCATTTTTCAACCCGAAAGGCATAACCCTGTAGCAATAGGTTCCTCTCGGGGTGATGAACGACGTCTTTTCTTGATCTGGGGGATGCATGTTAATCTGGTTGTATCCAGAGTAAGCATCCAGGAAGGAGAGCAGTTCATGTCCTGCTGTGGCATCAATGAGGAGATCAATCCTCGGCAACGGGTAGCAGTCCTTTGGACATGCTTTGTTAAGCTCGGTGAAGTCCACACATAGGCGCCACTTCCCATTCGCCTTTGTCACCATCACGACATTTGAGAGCCATTTAGGGTATGCTACTTCCCTGACAGCCCCGTTCTCTATTAATTTCCCGACCTCTATGTCCATTGCTTAGGCCCTTGCAGTGGAGGCGCCCCTTAGCTTTTGTCGAACAGGCTTGTGGCAAGGGTTGACATTGAGGCGGTGAGTGGCGACAGTGGAATTAATCTCTTCGAGATCCGCATGTGACCATGCGAAGATATCCATGTTATTCCGCAGAAAATTTGTCAGCTTCCGGACCAAATCTTTAGAAAGAGGAGAGCCAATGTATACTCTTCTGTCAGGAAGGTTTTCATTTAAGACGACAGGCGTAAGTGCTTCAACTGGTTCTCCTCTCTCTATGGCGGTGTCGTCTCTCGGGTCCAAGATTTCAACTTGCAACGCCTCCTGCGTTTTCTTGGCCCTCATTGAGGAGACGTAGCATTCCCTCGCTGCTACTTGGTCCCCTCTTACTTCCCCGATTCCATTCGGGGTCGGGAATCGGAGGATGAGATGGTAGGTGGAGAGAGTGGCTCTCAAGGCATTAAGAGCTGGTCGCCCTAAAATAATGTTATAGGCTGAGGGGCAGTCTATTACTAGGAAGTTGACCATTATCGTGGAGCTTCGGGGTGCTGCACCCGCTGTGACCGGCAGAGTAATTGCCCCTAGGGGATATACTTTCTCCCCTGAAAATCCGATGAGGGGGCCTTTGACAGGCTGCAACCTCTCCCGGCCCAGCTTCAGTTCGTCATAAGCTCCTGAGAACAGGATATCTGCGGAGCTGCCGCTATCCACCAAGATCCTACGCACCCGGAAATTGGCAACCGTCATGGTTAGCACTAGAGGGTCATCATGGGGGTGCTGGATCCCCTCCAAATCCTTATCCGAGAAGGATATGATTTCATCGGTAGCTCCGTGCATGGGCGCCTTGGACGGGCGTGTTTCATCATCTGGATGTCTTGCCTTTCTGACATGAGCTTTCATGGCAGAGTGTGACTCTACACATTCCGCTAGTCCTCCCGCGATCGTCCTGATCTCACCGATCGACTGCTGGTCCTCTGGATGTTGAGGTGGTGGTGGAGGCAGTGCTTACCCCTGCCAGCAACATACCGGCGCAGATGACCCCGCTGAATGAGATCCTCAATCTGGCTCTTGAGGTCATAACAGTCATCAGTGTCATGGCCATGGTCGCGATGAAAGCGACAGTACTTGTTCGGGTTCCTGCGGTTTGGAGGGGACTTCATCTTCCCCGGCCATTTTATTGCAGGGTCATCCCGTACTTGGAATAGGATGTGTTCAACGGTGGCATTGAGGGGAGTAAACACTTGCCTATCTCTTTGCGGAGCAGGACCGAGTCTGTCTCTGGCGGGTACCCTCTCTGTCCTGCTTCGCTTGTTGCTTCTTTCCTTCTTTTCATCTCTTTCCGCTCCTTTCCCTTGTCCAATGATTTGGAGGACTTTCCTCGCCTAGCCCTGGTAATATCTTCGGCGTTCATGTACTTCTGGGCCTTTGCCAGTAGTTCCGGGAAGCTCTTTGGAGGGCGCTTCATTACTGAAAAGAGGAAGCTCGATGAGTGAAGTCCTCCTAGGAAAGCAGTCATGGACACCTTGTCATCGGGCTCCTCGACCTGAAGTACCTCCTCGTTAAAACGAGTGAGGTAGCTCCTGAGGCTTTCAGTTTTATCCTGTTTTATGCTGAGCAGGTGTGTGGCGGGCTTCTGGTGGTGATGTCCTCCAATGAAGTGCGAGACAAAGGATTTGCTTAACTCTCCAAATGTGGCGATGGATGCAGGGGGAGATTGGCAAACCACTGCCGAGCGGAGCCCTTCAAAGTGGTGGGGAATGCCCTGCACATAATTTCGTCGGGGATATTATACAGCTGCATCCTGGTTTTATATGTCTCCAGGTGGTCCAACGGATCCTTCCTTCCGTCGAAGGTCTCCATGGACGGCATTTTAAACTTCCTAGGAAGTGGGTAGTGTACTACATCGGGTTTAAACGGTGTATCCGTTCGCCCGACTAGATAATCCACAGTCTCCGGTGCCTGGGCCTTCATTGCATTGAAGACATCGCCCAGTTGATTATGCATTTCTCTGATCTTTTCCTTCCAGTGATTGTGAAGCTCCCTGGATGGACCAGGGAAATAACTTTCATCTCCAATGCTGTGATTCTCACTTTCCCTTTCTTGGAAGTGAGAGTCCTCCCCGTCAGAATTGAAGGAAGGAGGTGGAAATCCTCCATGGGCTCCACCAGGGGGTGGAGGAGCTTCGTGATAGGCGCGGCCTTGAGGATCGACCAAGAGTATCCCTTGAGGGGTAACTTGGGGGGCTCCTGAAGAGGCACCATGGAGGTTCAGATGTGCTCCTCGGCCATCGGGGCCGTGATGTGCTCCTCGACCTTGGGCGCCATGATGAGGGGCGCCCAAGTGAGGTGCTCTACCTTGGGCGCCGGGGGATGGGCGCCTAGGTGAGGTGCTCCTCCACCCTGGGTGCCCTGGGGATGGGCGCCCGGGTGAGGTGCTCCCCTACCCTGGGCGCCAGGGGGATGGGCGCCAGGGGGATGGGCTTGTCGCCGTGAAGCCTGCCTCGGGATTGGCACTTCTTGCTGTACTTCACCAAAGGGTGCTCCTCCCTGGGGTGCTCCTCCAAACTGAACTCCTCCTTGTCCCGCAAGAACGAGTTGCAAAATTTGTTGGTTTTGGGCTACCAGCTGCTGCATGGTCTCCAACATCCGCTGAGGAGTGGGAGCAGGGGCAAGAGTATTCGGGCCAGGGTTACCCGGTGGAGGACCATTGTTTCCCTGCCTAGGGGAGTCTGGGCGCCTAGAAGGACCCGGACCTGCAGCTTGGATGGGATTGTCCTCTCGTCTTACGGATCTCGTGCTGATCACCATGATTTTGAAAGTATTTGATTTTTGTTTCCCACAGACGGCGCCAAACTGATGATGCCAAAATAGGGTTTCGGACACCACCGATCAAGTAATAAATGCAGTAAATGCAATAATTAAAGAAGAGAGAGAAGGGATTATAGTGGTTCGGTCAAAATGACCTACGTCCACTGCTGAAAGGCAAAGATTGCCTGTGGTGTTTTACTTCCTCGATGATTTCGGGTTACAAACTAGAGGAATACAAGAGTCGAAGTGAATGAGAAGATCTTAGTTGCCCCCAAGTGCTGGTGGGGCTCTTGATTTATAGTCTACCCTAAGACGGGCTGCAACGTTCGCCCTTGGAACCCTCGAACTGCCCTCGCGCTGGACGAGGCAGGTGAGATATCTCTCCGCAGGACCTGGTAGGAGCGGAACTGTTTCCAAAGCAACGTGGCTGCCCTGACTCGGTCTCTTCGTGGGCTAGCACCTGGGCTTCAGCGGATGGAATTGGATCTCAACGGAACTGACGGATCGAGTTCTTTAGCCTGACCTATCATCTTGGAATGAGTCATTGGGCTTGGATCGGATCACTGGACCCGACTCACCATCACGATTCGGATCTTGGGTCTGACTCATCAGTTTTCTTATTGGAATTTGATCAGGCAGCTATTGGACGTTGATTTTAAATATGATGTTAGCCCTCCTTCTTTTTCTGAGCTTAAGGCTATCAATGCAGTGGAACAAGAAACATATAATCTCACTTTACTATAGTCGACTTTAAGAGGATGATGGCTATGTAGTCATTGTCAAAGAAAAGACCATTTAATTGGTGAATCTAGGCTAGGCAGTAATCTAGTATATATATATATAAAAGACCATTTAGAGTACATCTATATTTAAAAGGATTATAACAAATGTCCATGAGCATTTCCAATTGAAAAAGTTGAAACTAGTTAGAGTGGGAGTTAAGAGTAGAGATTTGAGAGGGCAAAAATAGATTATTGGCCACTGGAATAAATGCATACTCACCGTTAAATTATAAATGCTTTGAATTTAAATCATGCAATTGTAAATTGAGCCAGCCTAATTTAGATATATATGGGAAGAAAAGTTAAATTAGTCTTATTTAGTAACCATGTATCATCACCAACTCATTTGGGTGGAAGGGCAACAACTTTTGTTGAACCAATCGACACGATAAGGCTACCCAACTACGTAAAACATAAAAAGACGGGTGACACTTGTGGGTAAGACAGCCACATGTCTAATTAGGATGTACGTGTGAAGATACCTTATTCTGGATTCCAAGTGATTGAAAGATGATCGTACTTGTGGGCCGATCCTCGATCTCCTAAATGGGTCCTACAATTCTGATGTTACTATTCATTTTACAATTAATTGTAGTAATGACTTTAATTGAATTCAAGAATATGCAAATTATCATGACTGGACCACTTTGGTGGCTACACTGCCAATAAAATTGTGGATTTTAATTTGATAAATATAGCAACACACGGTGTGATCTACATTGTCACTAATATGATTGTCAAGTGTATTGTTTTAATATTCTTAGGTTCATCAACAATTATGGCCCATCACATTATAATGTGCATCGGTAACTTTAATTGGGCTTCATTATAACTAAAACGCTTTAATTTGGCAAACATTGACATACGTAACCTAATTAGATCACACTGCACATGGAGATTAATCCGTTATAGGATCATAGTTCCAAATTAACCTTGATTGAGCATTTATTTGATTACGAGTCTAATCAATTCGATTACATATGATAAAACGAATATACCATAAATTTCCCTATAATCCATCAATTGATTCAAAATAATTAGGGCATATTATGATTAAAAATATAAGTAGGAACTGAAACTGCTTATGTGTCAATGATGGGATCAACAGTTGTAAGCGGAAGGGTCCCACATAAGAAAAATAAAATCACTATCTAATTATGCCCCAATTATTTTATCATTGGATGAATGATCCAACCTTACTATTAGATAGATCTAATTTCCAGGAACGCACATGCATAATTGGATCGCAAATCCAAGTTCGAATGAAATAAATATCACCAACATAATAATTTAGTGGCTAAAAATTGATCGATCTGATCAACCCGAGTCCTCTATTCGTCCACGAGCATATAGTGTGCCTTCAGATCTATCTTACTGCATGATTCAATTGGGTCGGATCGATTTAGGACAAATTCTAATAGCAGCCCTAACTTATGTAAGTATATTTGGGGCCCGTTTGACACTTTACTAATTAAGCAATTGTTTTTCAACAAGGGCCACATCAAAAGTATATATTTTCAAAATTTCCTCCTTTAAAAAAATAAAAATAAAAATAAACTCATTTCTCTATTAAAAAAATAAAAAATCTCTACTTTTCTATAAAAAAAATTAAAAAAATCCATACCAATTAATTAAAAATAAAATATCATAATAATCCACTTATATTTTATTCTCTTTTGATATGATGCTTTATTTTAACTTTATTTTACGGTAAAATTACTTAACGAGCTGAGTCAAATTAAATCAATGGGACGGACAAGTCTTAATATTGGTTAGTCCAACTCAATGGACCAAAGAGAAGCAGGGCGGTTGTGCACGGAATGGTACAGTGGCAGTGCCAATCAATGTCCACATATTTACATGACTGCCATTGTCTGTGAGGACCGATAATCAATCATTACTCTCATACAAAACTAGGTTCTGAAGAAACATATGTGTGGGCAATTTGTCTCAATAGTGCAAAATATGTTGGGCCCCATCTTGATTTGAACAGCTACATTTTGATTCGCGATTTAATACACTCTTCCACTACGGCCTTTCTATATGGTCTTCATGGGACAATAGATCTTTTTGAGTAAGTCCCATAGCATGCCATGTACCATTCAGAAAATAATACATCAAAAAATTTGTGAAGTTAAGCAACTATTACCGAAATCATTCGTTTACAATACAATTGCTAAATAATTCTAATTTTAGTTCTATCTATGCGCAAGACCAATGAAATTGGACTATCATAAGATTTGAAGATCAGTCAAAATAAAAAATAAAAAATGCAATTTTGCAGTCAATTGCCAAAATTGAAATCAATTGCAAAATTGAGACTTGATTTCACAATAGCTTTCATATATAATTATTGGACTCTTGTAAGATTAGGACAAGATTTTATGATCAGTCAAAATTAAAAATGCAATTTTGCAATCAATTGCCAAATTGAGTGCCAAAAATGAAATCAATTGCAAAATTGAGACTTGATTTCACAATAGCTTTCATATCTAATAATTGGACTCTTGTAAGATTAGGATAAGATTTTATGACCAGTCAAAATGAAAAATGCAATTTTGCAACCAATTGCCAAATTGAGTGCCAAAATTGAAATCAATTGCGAAATAAATAATAATTGTCAGGTGGTCTTTTAGAAATGAGCCAAACCTAAGAAAGTTCTTTTTTTTTTTTTTTTTTTTTTTAAACAATGTATTAGTATCACACACATGGGCATACAGATTTGCATCTGAACCGAATTGGATCCAGACCTGCTTACAAATTGGGTCAAAGAAAAAAGTCCATACAGTAATTTTCAGTTCAATCCTTCAGGTAACCAAGGTATTGGAGGTCTATTGACATCCCTGTGCATAGATATAACATATAGCTAATTAGAGGATGGCATAGGTTGAGTTTCAGACACTGCACTGGTAAAGGTTTTTATCTCAAATGTTCATGCAATGAAAAGAAGCAGAGACATGCTTTGTGCGCTTTCTTTACTCTGTTATTAATCAATCTCCACTCTTTCTATGGCTATCAACTTGCCGCATACTCTACAAAATAAACAATAAAAAAATAAAATATTTTTACAATGCACCTACCCTGCAAAGCAAGGGTGGTATGATGCCTCTTCCAATCTATTATGTTCAGGATTGGACTTGAAATGCCTTTAAATTCTGATGGCACAGGACTTGAAATGCCTGTGACAACGCATTCTGCTTCCTGTGACACCCAAAAGCATAGCACTTTCAATCTTTTGCACCAAAATAACAGCTCTGTAAATGATTCACGGTACATCTTGAACTACCAGTCAGTATGTCAGATCAGATAGCAACCCAGTGAAGATCGATGAGCCCTGCCTGAATGGGTTTGCTGCGGATGCAAACCACCGCTGAGAGCATGTGATAATCATGTTTTGGGCTTAAATGGCGACCCTAAGCTTGAACCTTAGGATGGATACCTGTACTGAAAAATAAATAGCTCTCTTAGGATTACCAATAATCTCCACAAGAACAATAACCATCCCTGAAGCAATGAAACCGATTAGCATCCCTCAACACAATTTCACGTTGAACAACCTTTGAGATGTACTTAATTGCATTATGGCAATCGCCACAAACGCGAAGATTTTTTATAACTCGAATTCTTGAAGATGGGGGAGTACTAATCAACCCATAAGCAATTGCCAGCTTCTCACTGTGATAGTAGAGAGCACGCACTTTCTCCTCTTCCTCTACATCAAGAAGCACAAAATCTGTATCGGGAACATATCCCTCATCTCCAATCTTTTTCATTAAATCATCCAACTTGCGGTATATTGCATCTGCTTCAGGATGCGATCGGTCATCCACTACAAAAAGATGGACTTTGTTCTTGAGTTCAATCCAGCTATAACCTGGATCTTTCGATACCTTCCTTGTTTTCATCATTTTCCTAGTGTCTGTTACATCATCCCACCGATTAGCAGCAGCATAGATATTGGACAAAAGAACATATGCTGAAGAGTCTAAGGGCTCTAAATGTAATAGCCGGGTTGCCACCTGCTTCCCGATTTCAACATTCCCTTTAATTCGACATGCACCAAGCAATGCTCTACACATTGATGCAGAAGCCTCAAAAGGCATTGAGTCGATAAGTTTTTCTGCTTCATCTACAAGTCCCGCACGGCCAAGAACATCAACTAGGCAAGAGTAATGCTCAACCTCTGGTTTGATACCGTAGTCCTTATACATCAAATCGAAGTACATGTATGCTTCAGACACTAACCCAGAGTGGCTACAAGCTGAAAGAACTCCTATAAAAGTGATGCCATCAGGTTGGACGCCCAAATGCCTCATCATTTGAAAGATATGAAGGGCTTCTTCCGCATTCCCATGTTGTGCAAAACCCATGACCATTGCATTCCATGAAGCGATGCTCCTCACACCAATCCTCTTAAACAACTGATAAGACTCCTCTATGCAACCGCACTTTGCGTACATGTCTATGATCGAGGTCCCCACAAAAGTATCTGAAACAAGGTCGAACTTAATGGCATTTGCATGAATTTGCTTCCCATGTTCTAATGCTGCCAAGCATGAGCACGCTTTGATGAGAGTTGCAAATGTGAATTCATCCGGAAGGACCCCTGAGAGCCTCATCTGATGGTAGAGTAAAAGTGCATATTCATCATCTCCATTCTCCACGCATCCGGAAATCATGGATGTCCAAGCAACATCATCGGGCTCAGAGATATCACCAAAAACAACATATGCATCTCTTGTATCTCCACACTTGAGGTACAAATCTAAAATTCCACTACTAATGCATAAGTCGGAATCGAAACCAAGCTTTACGGAATGGGCATGAAGTTGTTTCCCTTGCTCTAAGCCAACCAAGCAACTACATGCCTTGACGGCAGTAGCTAGCATAAACTGATTTAATCTATCACCACGCTTGTTGATGGAAGAAAAGAGACTCAAAGCCTTAATAATATCTCCATTTGTCACATAACCAGCAATCATAGCATTACAAGATGCCAAATCGTATCCATTCATGTCACTGAAAAGAGATTCAGCATCTTGCACATTTTGATTCTTAGCATAAACATCAATAAGCGAAGTGTAAACAAAAACATCTGCTAAAAGACCTGTTTTTAGCGCATGAACATGAACTTGTTTACCCAAAACAGAACCCTCTGTGATTGCCGTACATCCTCGGAAAACACTTGCTAATGTAAACTGATCCGGAGAAACACCATCACATAACATAGCCAAGAATAGCATGATGGACTTTTCCTCGCAACCATTTTGAGCATAACTAGATATTACTGTATTCCATGAAACCAAATCCAGTTCTTTCGTCTCATTGAACACCCTCTGCATGCAATCCAAACCACCAGTTTTAGCATACATATTGATTAAATTATTTGCAACAGAAATTTCCGAATCAAATCCTGATTTTATGGCCACGCCATGAATCTGTTCCCCCGAATCCAAATCATTTGCACTTGTAATTGCGCTAAGAATGATTATAAATGTCACATTATCATATTCCACATTAGATCTCTTCATCTCTACAAAGCATTCCACCACACTCTCATTTTTGCCGCCTTGGAAAAACCCAGACAACATCTTATTCCACGCAATAACATCCAAATTCTCTTTAAACAAACACATTTTAATTGCATATGCCTGAACCTGTTCAACGCTACCCCTATCAGAAGACCCCCCTAAAATACAACGCATACTCACATCATCAGGATGCAATCTACTCCGATGCAGTTCCGAAAATAACAAATTTGCTTCATATTCCAAACCCATTTGCATATAACCCTTAATCATAACATTCCATAACACAACATCTCTCTCAGGCATTTCATCAAACAGATACCGAGCATTTTTTATCCAGCCGAATTTCGCATAAATATTAACGAGAGCACCTGAAACAAAGATATCCCAATCCAAACCAATCTTCAAAGCATAGCCATGAACCGTTTCAGCTGTATCAGGCAACCCTGACTGCAGACACAACTTAAGAACCGGTGCTAATGTGAGCCGGGTGGATGGAATTGAAGAGAAACGCATCTCAAGGAAGAGGAGGAGGCCTTGTTTGGTATCATGAAACTCAGTGGATAGTGCAGCATAAGCAGAGAGAATAGAGTTCCAAGTGACGAGATCTCTATCAGTAGTTTTGTCAAACAGGTGGCGGGCGAAGGTTAAATAGCCATTTTTCGCATACATGGTGATGAGGTTGTTGGTGAAGAAACGGTCGGAACTGAGGCCTGAAGTAATGATGCAGGCATGGGAGCATTGGCCGAGGGAGAGGTCTCTGAAGGAGATGGAAGTGCGTAGTAGTTCCAACCATGGAGGATTTTGGCAAAGGGAAGGATTAGTAGGGGTAGAGAGAGATGAGAAATGACAAGAGGGGAGGAGATGGAGATTGAGATTGAGATTGAGATTGCGTTTGGAATAACGGGAACGTAAAAGCATTGAAGGGCACCGTCTCATTGGCATCGTGTCCATGCTTTTTCGCTTCCAAGAACCGTCGGACAAGCATTTGCCATTTGGTATCTAGCCAACGGTTCAACCCCCACAGAAGGGAAGGGAAAACTAAAAAACACCCAAACCGATAAAACAAAAAAAATAAAATAAAATAACACCTTTTTTCTTTGTATTTCAATGCCCGTTTCCAAGAATCTATTAAAGTTTTGCTATTGGGAGAGCTTTATTGGCACCACGAAATTTACTCTTCTCACCGCAAAAAAAAAAAAAAAAAAAAAAAAAAAAAACTTTTCCTAAACTACCCCTCCCCCCTTCTCCCTCCTCCTCTTCCCTCCTCTTCCCTTCCTCTCCCACCCTCCACCCTCCCTCATTCCCCACCCCCCCCCCCCCCCCCCCCCCCCCAGTCTCCGGCGGGGAGGGAGCCCCGACCGGCAGCAGGCGGCGGAAGCCCCGGCTCGCCCTTTTTCTTCCTTTCTCCCTATTCTTTCCCTCTTCTCCCTCTCTCCCTCCCTCTCCTTCCCTCCCCTACTCTCCCTCCTCCTCCTCCTCCCCCTCCCCCTCCCAGTCGCTGGCGGGGAGGGAGATCGGGCTGCAGCAGGGTTTCGGCTTGTTGCAGCCCGATCTCCTCCCCGCCGGCGGCTGGGAGGGGGAGGGGGAGGGAGAAGAAGAGTAGGGGAGGGAAGGAGAGGGAAGAAGAGCAAGGGAGAAGAGAAGGGGAGGGAGGAAGAAAGAGGGAGAGGGGGAGGGAGCCCCAGCTGCCGGCAACTGGGGGTGGGCGCAGATAAGGGAAGAGGGTGGAGGGTGGGAGAGGGAGGAAGGAGGGAGGAGGAGGAAGGGAAGAGAGGGAGGAGGCAGGAATGGTAGTTTAGGAAAAAAACATTTGTCTTCTAGTGCGGTGAGGAGAGAAAAATTCGTGGTGCCAATAGCACCACTCTTTGCTATATGGTTACAAAGTTTTGCAGTATCATAAAAATTGAGTGTTCGAGGAAATACCTCGACTTTGGTCACCAAGTGTGAAAATCAACATTTAATAGTGACCCTTCAGGAAAATCAAAACCCTTTCTTCCCTTGCTCATATCCTTGTTTGCGTTATAGAAGCTGAGAATGACTTTATGAACTTTTTTAGGGCTTTTAACTTTAAATAAAACCGAAATTATCAAAATAAATGCACAAACATTGATGTTAATTTACAAATGAAAAAAAATATGAACTATTTTATATTCCTTGTAATAAATTTTACATCAACTTCAATTATAATTTTAAGCTTCAAATAAAATTTATAAGTTTTATGATAATTCCTACTTTACTTTACAAAAGTTATAAATTAAAAAATAAAAATTATAAGCATGACAATTTCCTAAAAATAAAGGTTACAACAACTATGACAATAACTTCTAACTTGAAATAAATTTAATAAGAATTACAAGTATGATGATTTGAGTACTATGATATTCCTAATGCTGAAAAGTCGTATTATATATTTTTTAACACTATCAAGTTTCGCTTTCTCTTCTCTGTCAAGAACCAGTCTCGCAGGCATATGCATGTTTCGATCGGTTCTTCCGATAGCATTGTTATCCTATTATAAATAAGTCGACCTGCACTAAAATCTTGCTTCGATGCAACTGTAGACACTTGAACTGTTAGTAAATCACGGTTCATTGAGGAAAGCACAAGAAATCTATTTTCCCTTGCTTTCCACCATGGCAAAAGATCGAAATCAATGTCATCATCTGAGACTTCAACCAGATCAATCTGTAGATACACCGTTAATTCATTCACAACTTAATTGGATTTGGTGGAAGAGAAATTTCTTCTTTGAGAGCTCATAAGAAGATTCCATATAGCTTTCTTTTCCTCTCCTTCTGGTTGGGGAGCGCCTAGAGGAGTAGAGGGTGTTTCTAATCTATCATTTGGGTAGAATATTTCATAAAAAGTTCTTTTAAATAAGATTTGATTATAAAAACATTATTTACATTAATGACATTAAAAAAAATCTCTTATTATTCTAAAATTCCGCTAGTTTTCTTCACCTATAGTAATATCTACATGTGATAAATATAAAGCTCAATATCAATTAACTACAACTTTATAATTGCAAGTTTCTTTTAACATTTCACATAAAGCGAATCAAGAAGAAAACTTAGTAATTAAGAAAGATGATGTCAAAAGTAATTAAAAATGCAGAAAATTAACTAAAATAATGAGATAATGAGATAACAAAGATAATAAAATTGATCAAGGAGTAGAAATCCATCAAGCAATCCAAAACCACTCTTTTATTGAAAACACTTATTTGATTAGTTTTCTACTTCAGATTTGGATCCAATCAAGGCACCAAAATCCAGATGATAAAGCTTTAAAAGCCAATTTCTCAAAAGAGATTTATTTTTCTACAAAATCCATCAAATACCCAAGACCTCCTTCCCTTCATAAAATTACTAAAGTTACCTAAGCATTACCCACCAAATCTAAGCATAGGTCATCAAAGAGAATAAAACCCTAGACATGATCTATAAAAAATAAGCATGGACAATCAAAAGCCTACTCTAGCATTAAGAAATACAATATGGAAGTTACTGGCTAGTACGAAGACAAGCCTACTAAAGAATTAGATTAGCATATCAGTAACTCAATCAAACGAGCATTAACAAAAAGAAATGGTTATGAATACTTAACTTCTTCCTTTGCCTAAATCGCAAATCTAACCAGCTATTTCACAAAAGAAAACTGATTTTCTCATTGATAGAATGTCTTTAGTACAAAGCTTCTGCTCCTTCCTAGATCTACTTCTTGCTTGGACAAGGCACAAAACAACCTTTCTCACAATAATAATAATAATAAAGTGGAGAGCCTAGAACTAGAAGAACCCTAGATCTAGAAGGGGGGGAGAGATAGAAGAGAGTGGAGAGGATGTCCAGCCCTAGGAAGTGCATGCCATGGAGGTCCTCCCCTATGGCTCCTTTTATAATCTTTTTTTCTCTTCTTTAGCTTGGAACTCTTCCCAAAATTGAACTCTATCTTGGCTAGACTTGTAAGCAACGTAATTTCCTTTTGAAATTCAAATTGATCTCCTTGCCAATCATGATCTCTTGCTCGAACAAAGCTTTAAGCCGTGGGTCCATTTAGAGATTTCTTGTGCAGTGGAGAGAAGAACCAATGGTGTGGATTGAGTAGAGGAGGAGAAAAAAGGAGGGAAGTGTGGGACATCTAGGGGCAAGTGGGCCCCCCTTTTGGACGTCCACATCCCTTTGGGATTTTCTTCTCACAAAACCTTATCTCATTCCTTTTTAAAACTTGATCTTCTTATCTTCCTGGGACTCTTAGGCCCCGTTTCTTTTCTGGACTTTATGACAGGAATTCCGGTTGTCTGGGAATTTCGGAATTCCTATCATAAATCCAGTGTTTTGTATGAAGAACTCTGGGCATTAAAAAATTCTAGCATTCACAAATGCCAAAACGTATGCATTTTTGGATCCCACCTCTTCAATAGGCATTCCAAAATCCCACCATTTTAGGAATTCCGGGAGAGCTTGTGTAGGACGCAGCGAAGACGACTCCGCCCTCTTTCTACTTTCTCCTTTCTGCGTTAATCAAATTCCGGGCTTCGACCCAAATCGCCTCTCTTCTTGAAATTGAACTGGATGGAGTTATAGGGGCTGTTGGGTTGTCTTGGAGGACGCCGTTCTTGATGAGGAGATCGGCATCATGGAGGAACTAATCGAGGGAGGAGGAGATGGCGTCGTGATCGCTTTGGGCATGGAGTTTGCTGATGGGAGGGGTGGGATTGCGACAGATTGAAGCGAGGGAGAGGGCGTTGGAGAGGGATTGAAGCGAGGGAGAGGGCGTTGGAGAGGGATTGGAGGAGGTCTGAGCAAAGGGGATTGGAAGAGGAATATGGGAAATCAGAGAGATCAGAGAGGTGGGTTGTGAGATTTTGGAGCTTGGTTTTGATAACAGACCATTTGCCTTTGAAGGCTTCTACGTCGATGATTTATGCATTTAAAGAGGAGATGAGATGTTGTGATAGTTGTAGATGATGGTGTGTTTCTTTTATGGCCTTTTCTTGTTGTGGGTTTGCCGGGTGTTGCTTTGGGGATTTTTATGGTTTTCTGTTGTGTGATAAAGAAGACAGAGCAGCAAGAAAAAGAAGAAAAGGACAGAGAAGTATGATTTTGTTCAATTTCAATCAGAGAAGGATTTGAGACTATCCAGTGATTGAGAGAGCCAGATGTGTTTCGGACATCCTGGGGAGGTATTTGCTTGGTTTTCTGCAAGTTGGAAGGCGAAGATGAGGACAAAGAACCTTCACAGTGTTTGGTTGTTGGCAGTTTCTAATGAGACCTAATCTTTGCTCATGGTCATGTGATTAGTTTTTGCATGGATGTTATTTTTTATTTTTGCTGCTTGAATTGTGAAATTGGTATGTAAACAATGCATACAGGAGTAAAATTCCAATAAGAAATCCTTATAGTTTTGAAACAAAGAATTCAGGAAATCCAGGAATTCATGAATTCTCAGGCAGAAATTCAGACATAAAAGAAACAGGGAATTAAAAAATGACAGACTTCAGTAGCATTTCAGAATTACAGCATTTGAAAATCCCAGACATCCACCAGACGTGAATTCCAGGAAAGAAACGGGCTCTTAAGGGCCCGTTTGGATGTCTACAGAATAAAATATTTACAGATTTAAATATTACAAGAATAAAATAGTATAGAATAGAATAATGCAATATTATAATATTATGATATTTTTACTGTTTGGGAATTTTTGAAAAATATTATAGATTTTAAATTGAGTTGTTTGAAAGGTGTTATTATTAAAGTAAATTACATTATAAGAATATTTTTTATTAAATATTTTAATTTATATGTGATTTACCACGTCTTGATAAAAAAGCAGTGTGGCAAAGTAAAGTTTAACTATCATGTTTTTATCATAAGTTACTTTATTTTATCACATAAAACTTTAGTAAAGTATAATAAAGTAAAGCCAATACAAAAAATAACTACTCAATAACTCTCTCTCCCACTTTGCTTTACCACATACTTCATCTCACCTTACTTTACCTCACCTTTTACCATGATATGACATCAATCTTTATTTTACCTTACCACACCCGTAAACAAGTCACTTTTTATTTACCATATAAAACTACTATAAAATGTGATAAACTAAAGTAAAAAAAATAAAACTACTTCACCATTCCTTCCCACTTTACTTCACCATATACTTTATGCCACCTTTACCGTGCTATAACATTTACTTTTACTTTACTTTACCATATATGTAAACAAACACATCATGATGGATTTGATGGACTAAAGTCTTTACTATACTGTACTACTTTGTAATCGTCATTTTGAAAGATTCTTATCTTGTAAAAAGTTTTCTGCAGGGGAAGCTGGAGGAGAAAATATTGAGCTTTTTGAAAGAAAATAATATTTTCTTCTAAATTTTCTTGGGTTATCAAACACACACGATTTTCTTCTTTAGAAAATGAAAGATTATACTCTATAAAATATTATTTTCTTGTGTTTTCTTGTGCATCCAAATAGGCTCTTAACTCTTTACTGACTCATCTCATATCATCTTTGGAAAAACTTTCCAACTCAAACTCTATCTAGGATTTCTTATAGAATACTCCTTCCTTTTAGGGGGTGTTTGAAAACCATATATTTCTAAAGATTTTTCTATATTATATCCTAGTTTAGAATATAATCTACCTACCTGAAAACTAGGTGTTTGGATAACTCAGAAGGTATTCTATAATATCTCACTTTCTTACAAAAACCTTCATGTTATAATATTCAACTATATGCTGTATAAAATAATATTTCATTAAGACAACTAAACAAGGGTTTGGCCCACTGTATTTTTTTAAATATTGATGGTTTCTGTAGGAATCCTACAATGACACTATATTAGATGAGCCCTTTAGTGTTTAAAAATTTTATGTGAGTTCCATAGCCCTGTCATAATTATATAATTTCTTTATTGATTACTAATATTAGGTGGGTCCTACAAATATCACATCAGGTAATTTCTACCACGATTACCAATATTAAGTGGATCCCATAATACCAACTTTAGATGGGTCCCATACTAATTACCAATATTTGATTGTAGGACTAATTACTAGTTTGCCATCATTAAATGAGTCATATTGTTTAATGGCCCCTCGTGATTACTATAATTGGCTTGGTTAATGTGATGATTAACATCAAATGGGTCTAACATTTATTTATCATAGATGGATTACTTAATGATGGTCAAACTCATAGGGTTCTTGATTATAATCACCATTGGATGTATTACATTATGGTTATTAATATTTGGTGGACCCACATTGATTAAACAATATTGCTTGTGGTTTTTCACATTTAGTCTAATGGTTTTCTAAAATGGGCCCTACTGTGGTTACTAATATTAAATCACTCTAGTGTGACTAATAGTTAGTGGGTTCCCACTCGGTCAATCATCCCTGTTTTTCTATTCATTTACTTTTTCAATGCATCATCTAGTGAAAATATTATAAATAGCTAAACACTTGAAAGATATATTGAAATTTGTAGAATTGCCAAACACCATAAATGACACAATATTATAATATGATACTATTTTATTATGTGATAATGAAATCTTACAATATTCAAATTTAATCATATTATATTATACCTTTATCCAAACACCCCCTTATTTTCAATTTCAAATCTTGATAAGAGAGGAATCTTAGAAACTTGGAAACTTGGAGAGAGAGAGAAAGAATTTTGTATAGCAACAGTGGGACCCACGCCATCACTGGGCGTGCATGGGGATTCACGCCCAGTAGGGGTGTGGTTCCCTCTTTTCTTTTCTTCTTAATTTTTTTCTCAAGTTATTCTCCATGTGGGCCCCCTTTGTCAGACCCCGACCCAGGTTTGCTTTGATTAGCGTCGCTTAAGCCAAGGTCTTAAGTGCGATCGGATGACGTTTAGCCTAGATTGTGAGCTCGATAGATTTTCCATAGCTTTGGAAATTTTCGAGAGCCGTTGAATTTAACTTGTCACGGGCCGAGAGTGGCCTGTGGGACCCGTGTGTGTAGGGGGAATTTATTCTTGATTGTGGAAAATTATTATTTTTCAATTCTTTTGATTTGTCAAAATAGCATTTACAACTTTTAAGTTCTCTCCGTTCGTTTTCGAAACTCAGAAATCGCATTTTCAACAAAAGGGGGCAAAACAAACATTTCACCTCGGAATATGTGCATGAATTCAATGTTTGCAAAATCATGTAGAAATTATATCTTTGGAAACTAAATTCTTCGAAGAACATTTTTCTCTCTCTTGTCGATCTCATCTGGGACCCGCATAATAGTGTTTTAAGGCTTTGAAGTGAAGTGGCTTGGTGGGGCCCACATCCCACCCAACTCCAAAGATAACCCACGTGCGTTTCTTCCTCCCTTCTTCATTTTCAAGTTTTCAAACCAGCCACGTTCAGCAAGAGAGCCGGCCATTTCTTCACTACTTCTCTCCTTTGCATGTTGGGCTTTCCTTGACAAAAATGGAGATTTGATTGCACAACTCTCTTTCTCATCTCCTAAACTTTCAATTCATACAATTTTCAAGAAAGTCCAGCTGGATTCATCTTCATCTTGAGACCAATCACCATTGTTGGAGCTCTTAGAGGTAAGTGATGGCTTCCTCCTCCAAACCATAGTTTTGTTGAGACCATTAGAGCTCAACCTTCATGCATGCAAGGCTTCCTAAGGTGGAACTCTTTCTTTTCAAAAAAATTCTTTGATTTTGAGCTCTTTTCTTGGGGCTTTTTGCAGATTAGAGGTTCAGCTGAGAGAGGTGTGTTTGGGAGATCTCTTTGAGTGAATTTTGGACCAAGGCAAGTGAATGAATGAAATATGATTATGCATTCAATGATTTTGTGGATTTTTATCTTGATTTCTTGTCTTTTGAACCTATTATGTCTAATCTTGCTTTGTTTTAAAGTTTAGTTTACTAAACCCATGTCTAATGCTCACGTGTTTTGGTTTCATTTCATGGAATTTTGTTTTGATACTTGTCTCATTTAAATTGAAGTTTCCACGTTTTGATTGTTGGAATTTTGAAGTGAATGAAGGAGGTTTGGTTGGATAGTTTTACAGTGACAAATGTGGATGGTTGATTGATGAATTGGAGGAGTTGTAGGCTCATTTTTATTGCAGGAAAAGGAAGTGTTGTATGGAGAGGAGAAAGGGCTGAAACAGCTTCAGAAATGCAATTTCTGCAGAAGGTCGGTCAGCTATCGGTTAGCTGACAGATGACCGAACCAGTTCGGTTCCGATTCTAGAGGGTTGCAAAATCACATTTTTGAAGTGTCGGTTAACCGACAGGTAACCGACACCATTTCGATTTCAATTTCTGTAGGCTGTTTTTCCCTATTCCTGATGGGTCGGCTAGTTGTCGGTCAGCAGTCGGCTAACCGACTTGACCCTTGTCGGCTAGCCAACAGCCAGCCGACAGGTGACCGACTTCCCAGAAATTTTGGTAGAAATGAGAGGATTGGAGGAGGTTTTCTATCCCAATCTCTTGGGGACCCTACCTAGTCGATGTATACACTTCGATATCTTTAATGTCGACTAAAATTAGGCACCATCTAAACAAATGATCGACATGGGATTTCAAAGTATATACGGTTCGACGGTTACGGTCTCAAGGTGTTGATACGAAATTGTGATTTATAAACCAAATTCTTGTTTTGCGATTCGGATCGTCTTGAAAAGAATGTTCCAAGGTTTTGACTTAAAACCCGTTTGTGAATCATTGCGTGAATCGTGTTTTTATACACATCGTGTCGGGACTAATATTTTGTGAACAAGCGTGCGTGTACTTGATAGAGTGTGAGTAGTTCCCGAAGTGTTAAACATTGTTTTGAAAGTGTGCGTAGTTTCGTGTCGGCGCCACTCAGCTTGGACGATTATTGTCGGTTTGATCCGCCGCCTTGGGTCCTTAAATCTTGTCCAACATTAGTTTGGAAATACGTATGTGCTTGCTTGCTTAGCCCGTTCCGCAGTGGACTCGTGTGTGGTTCTCAGTTATACTGGGCCACTACAATTATGATAGTGTCTCCCTTCACCTTGCGTGATGGAGAATCGTGAGTGTTCTCGTCACTTCGTGTGACGGAGAATATAGCTCCATGTGGTTGCCAAGGTATTGTTTTCAAATGGTCATCTTGATTTATAATATGAACTTATAATGAAATTGTCATTGAAATGCTTTGATTTATGCGGCTTCTCTTTATCGTACGTGTTGTTTAAATAAATTTAAAACTACTGATTTATAGCATGATTGTACTTCATTCTTTTGCCTGCCAGACCGTCGTGTCTGACTCTTTCGTTTTGGTGCTTAGATCCAGTTTCGTTGCCTTTGAGGTGAAGCATGAGGAGCGGCTGTAGAGTAGCCTGTTGAGCGAGAGTGGCAGCCCAACGATATCACTTAGATGTTGGGGTTGGGTCTTGAGATGCGTAACACTTGGGAAATTATCTTCTATCTTTTGGGAACTTGTTATCAGCCTTTGTTGGCTATCTTTTGGAAATGTAGAACTTAACTTTATGTTTGGTGTGTTGTTTAACTTTAAACTTTAATTATGGGCATGCTAGTGATGTTTCTCCCTTTGACATGAGTCCCTACATACTCTATCTCATTTGTGATTAACTTGTGTGTTTGGTACGTGCTTCCGTAAATAAATTCTAATGTGTGATCATGAGATGATTTGAAAGTGTGGAATCCTCACAGCGGGAACCTGTGGGAAACAAAGGAAAATATGTCGCGGCGCCAGCTCGGGGCTTAGGCTCCCGGTTCAGGGTCGTGACAAGACTGGTATAAGAGCGGGACAAGTTTCAGGCATTTAAAAGAAACTAGAAACATAGAGACGTGATGAGGATTCGTTTGAATTTTCGTTATTTAGTATTGAGTGGAGTTATGAGTACGCTTTCTTTAATATATTTATATTACTAAAGGGATGTATACACTTCATGAGAATTCCTGGAGGAGAACACCTGGCATGTCTTGGAGAGGGACACGCGGCAGCAGCCAGCCTAGAATGGTGTTTTGCTAAAAAAAAAAAAATTGCTTGATTAGAATTTGAATTATCCTAAACTCTCTCAATGAGATCCCTATTACCAAAAATAATTATCCTAAAATCTCTCAATGAGATCCCTATTACCAACCAAAATAGAAATTGCTTGACCAATAATAATTATCCTAAAATCTCTCAATGAGATCCCTATTACCAACCATAATTATCCTAAAACCTCTCCACAATTATCCTAAAATCTCTCAATGAGATCCCTATTACCAACCAAAATAGAAATTGCTTGACCAATAATAATTATCCTAAAATCTCTCAATGAGATCCCTATTACCAACCATAATTATCCTAAAACCTCTCCATAATTATCTTAAAATCTCTCAATGAGATCCCTATTACCAACCATAATCTCCATAATTATCCTAAACTTTCTCAATGAGATCCCTATTACCAACCATAATCTATCTATATTACTAAAGGGATGTATACACTTCATGAGAATTCCTGGAGGAGGACACTTGGCATGTCTTGGAGAGGGACCCAGTGCTCCACCTTTCAAGATCTTAAATATAAATAGCAAAACAAGTTGAGTTCCTTCCATCTCATCTTAGATGCTAGATTCTAATTATCTGCACAAGTCCTAAACTCTCTCAATGAGATCCCTATTACCAACCATAATTATCCATGGGCTCATTTCTAATTAAATGTATTCACAAAAGATACTCATTGCCCACCTTCAAAAATCAATTTTTCTCACTAACGTCTATGAGTAAATTAAGGTCTATGATCATTTCATCATTTGATCTTTATCAATCAATTCATAGGTCTCGGCCCGCATCATTTATTTTTATGGACGGGTAGAATAAATATGGTTGACCCCATTCGTCTGGGTCCCACTTAAAAATATTTGGTCAATTCGATAGGTCTACGATTATTTGATCATTTGATATTTCTTAATCAATTCATGGGTCCCATCCCGCATAATACAGTTTTATGGACGGTTAGAATAGGGATGGTGGACCCCATTCATTTGGGGGGTTCCACTTAAATAGGTTAGGTTTGGTCAATTTGTGAGGTCTATGATCATTTGATCTTTATCAAGCAATTCATGGGTTCCAGCCCGTATCATATGGTTTTATGGACGGTTAGAATATAGTTGGTGGATCCTTCTCACACACGTCTATGGGGCCCATTTCTACTTAAATGTCTTTCAAGTGGGGCTAATCAATGAATAATGGGGCTCATTTCTAATTAAATGTATTTCATTCAAGTGGGGCTCATCAATGAATAATGGGAAAGTTAAGGCCCACATCAGATGGGCTCATTTCTAATTAAATGTATTCACAAAAGATACTCATTGCCCACTTTCAAAAATCAATTTTTCTCACAAACGTCTATGAGTAAATTAAGGTCTATGATCATTTGATCATTATCAATCAATTCATAGGTCCAATCAATGAATAATGGGGCTCATTTCTAATTAAATGTATTTCATTCAAGTGGGGTTCATCAATGAATAATGGGAAAGTTAAGGCCCACACCAGATGGGCTCATTTCTAATTAAATGTATTCACAAAAGATACTCATTGCCCACCTTTAAAAATCAATTATTCTCACTAACGTCTATGAGTAAATTAAGGTCTATGATCATTTCATCATTTGATCTTTATTAATCAATTCATAGGTCTCGGCCCACATCATTTGATTTTATGGACGGTTAGAATAAAGATGGTTGGCCCCATTCGTCTGGGTCCCACTTAAAAATATTTGGTCAATTCGATACGTCTACGATCATTTGATCCTTTGATCTTTCTTAATCAATTCATGGGTCCCATCCCGCATAATACGGTTTTATGATGGTTAGAATAGAGATGGTGGACTTCATTCATCTGGGGGGTTCCACTTAAATAGGTTAGGTTGGGTCAATTTGTGATGTCTATGATCATTTGATATTTATCAAGTAATTCATGGGTCCCAGCCCGTATCATATAGTTTTATGGACGGTTAGAATATAGTTGATGGACCCCATTCATCTTGGGGGCTCCACTTAAATAGGTTAGGTTTGGTCAATTTGTGATGTCTATGATCATTTGATCTTTATCAATCAATTCATGGGTCCCAGCCCGCATCATATGGTTTTATGGACGGTTAGAATATAGATGGTGGACCCCATTCATATGGGGGTTTCCACTTAAATAGGTTAGGTTTGGTCAATTTGTGAGGTCTATGTTCATTTGATCATTTGATCTTTATCAAGCAATTTATGGGTCTCAACCCGCATCATATTATTTCATGGACGGTTAGAATATAGATGGTGGACCCCATTCATCTTGGGGGTCCCACTTAAATAGGTTAGGTTTGGTCAATTTGAGAAGTCTATGATCATTTGATCTTTATCAATCAATTCATGGGTCCCGGCCCGCTTCACTTGATTTTATGGATGGTTAGAATAAAGATGGTGGACCCCATTCATCTGGGTCCCACTTAAAAATATTTGGTCAATTTGTTAGGTCTACGATCATTTGATCTTTTGATTTTTTTAAATCAATTCATGGGTCCCATTCCGCATAATATGGTTTTATAGACGGTTAGAATAAAAATGGTGGACCCAATTCATCTGGGGGGTTCCACTTAAATAGGTTAGATTTGGTCAATTTGTGAGGTCTATGATCATTTGATCTTTATCAAGCAATTCATGAGTCCTAGCCCGCATCATATGGTTTTATGAGCGGTTAGAATATAGATGATGGACTTCATTCATCTTTGGGGTCCTGCTTAAATAAATTAAGTTTGGTCAATTTATGAGGTCTATGATCATTTGATATTTATCAATCAATTCATGGGTCCCGGCCTGCATCATATGATTTTATGGACGGTTAGAATAGAGATGGTGGACCCCATTCATCTGGGCCTCACTTAAAAATATTTGGTCTATTTGTTAGGTCTACGATCATTTGATCTTTTTAAATCAATTCATGGGTCCCATCCCGCATAATATGATTTTATGGACGGTTAGAATAAAGATGTGGACCCCATTCATCTGGAGGGTTCCACTTAAATAGGTTAGGTTTGATCAATTTGTGAGGTCTATGATCATTTGATCATTTGATCTTTATCAAGCAATTCTTGGGTCCGAGCCCGCATCATATTGTTTCATGGACGGTTAGAATATAGATGGTGGACCCCATTCATCTTGGGGGTCCCACTTAAATAGGTTAGGTTTGGTCAATTTGAGAGGTTTATGATCATTTGATCATTTGATCATTATCAATCAATTAATGGGTCCCGGCCCGCATCATTTGATTTTATGGACGGTTAGAATAAAGGTAGTGGACCCCATTCATCTGGGTCCCACTTAAATATGTTAGGTCTACGATCATTTGATCATTTGATCTTTTTAAATCAATTCATGGGTCTCATCCCGCATAATATGATTTTATGGACGGTTAAAATATAGATGGTGGACCTCATTCATCTTGGGGGTCCCACTTAAATATGTTAGGTTTGGTCAATTTGAGAGGTCTATGATCATTTGATCATTTGATCTTTATCAATCAATTAATGGGTCCCAGCCCGCATCATATGATTTTATGAACGGTTAGAATAGAGATGATGGACCGCATTCATCTTAGTCCCACTTAAATATATTAGGTCAATTTGTTAGGTCTATGTTCATTTGATCTTTCTTAATCAATGCATGCCTCACCTAAAGAATAAAATATTTGGAAAAAAACATAAAGATCAAATTAGCAACAAAAAAAAGGACTCACAAGTTTACTAATTAATAAATTTATTAAAAATAATTCATATCGGTCTGTGCATTTGGTGATTTTGTGGTTATGCACGGGGTTTTGCTAGTTTGATTGTACTAACAAGTGGTTTTGCAGCATAATGCCTCCACACAGAGACAATACCAATGCTCATCCTTTTGGCAGTAACAGTAACAATGCTAACCCATCCGGGGATAACCAACTCTAGCTGATTATGCAGATGATGGTATAATAACAAGAAAAAGCTAATGAAAATCAGGCTAGGTCCCAATAACAACAACAGAGAGCCAATGAGAATCATGTTAGATTGCAAGAACAAATGGCCAAAAAGAGTTGGCTCAAGTACAGAGGTAGTTGTTAGAGGTATTGGGAAAAAGACCAGAACCAGTGCAAGCTCCATCAATGGGTCCACAAATTGTCATACAGAATAGGGATCATGACTCTAACGTGCTATTCGAGAAATTTCGAAAAAGAGGCCCAAAAGAATTTATAGGGCAAGAAGACCCTTTAGTAGCGGATGATTGGCTAGCTCATACCGAGAATATCTTCGATATTTTCAGATGCACAGGCAGACAACAGGTTCATTTGGCAACCTCTACGTTTGCCGGACTAGCAGACATTTGGTGGAGGACAATCAAGAATGGCTATCAGAACCTTGCAAATGATGATGCATGGACTACATTCAAGGATCAGTTCACTAAGAAGTATGTGCCCTCCCATATCAAGAGGCAAAAGGCCGTTGAGCTTTAGCTACTCAAACAAGAAGACATGACAGTCCTCGAATATGTCACAAAGTTTGAGAAACTGTCCCGGTATGCTGCAGAACTCATCAACACCTAGCAGAAAAAGATTACCAAGTTCCTGGAAGAACTAAATCCTATCATTTTGAGGGATGCTTCCGGTGTAGTGCAACCTTCTACCTTCCAAGAAGCGATCAAGAGAGCCTACAAGTTTGAAGACATCAATAACCAGATCATGCAACAAGCTCAGAGAAAACGTTTACAAGCATCGTAAAAGAATCAGCAGAATCAGAGGAACAAGAGGCAAGGCAGGATCAAAATGCTCAGGCACAAGGTACTTGTGATCATTGTGGCAGAAACCATAACTCCAATGAAAGTCGCAAGATTACAGGAGCATGTTTCAAGTGTGGATCTTTTGACCACTTGCTCCGTGAGTGTCCAAGGTTTAACAACCAAGGCAACAAACTTCAGCAGCAACAACAACAAGCACCCTAACAAAATCAACAAGCAGTTCAGAATCAAGCTAGAGCACC
The DNA here is from genome assembly GCA_012931725.1 of Litsea cubeba. Taxonomy (NCBI): domain Eukaryota; kingdom Viridiplantae; phylum Streptophyta; class Magnoliopsida; order Laurales; family Lauraceae; genus Litsea; species Litsea cubeba. Next base: position 41,506,801 of record CM022955.1, read on the forward strand.
TCAGCAACAACAACAACAACAAGCAAAACAGCCACCTCAAAACCATAATCCCCGTCCTCCTCAACAAAACAGAAATGGGCAATAAGCAAGGTAGAATCAAGGACAGAATAGACGACAACAAAACGTGGACGTGCCTAACATCTCAATCAAGTGGACGTAGACGCAGTAGGCAATGTCGTTGCAAGTAAACTTCTCGTCTGTGGAGTAGAAGCTAAGATATTGTTTGATCCTGGATCCACTCATTCTTTTATATCTCCTATGTTTGCTAAGTTGATTACTATTAGCGAACTTGCATATGTTTTGGTTGTCACCACTCCGGTAGGTTAACAACTTGCTTGTAGAAACTACTATCCCAATTGTGCAGTTAAAATATGAGAGGCTGATTTCCCAGCAAGCCTTATTGTATTGGATATGCACGATTTTGATATTATTTTGGGAATGGACTGGTTAGCAGGACATCATGCAACCATGGATTGCTTCAACAAAGTTATTACTTTCAAGTTGGATACTACACCTATGGGAATTAAATTATAGGGAGACATGAAGAAACCACAAACAAAACTAATTTCAGCTTTGAAAGCTTCCAAACTCTTGAGAAGTGGTTGTCAAGGATATGTAACATTTATCACGGAGGATAAACATTCCCAAGGGGTTGAGGGAATCCCCGTTGTGTGTGAATTTCCAGATGTTTTTCTAGAGGAGATTCCAGATTTTCCTTCGATTCGAGAAATTGACTTCACAATTGAACTATTACCAGGGACTGCTCCAATTTCTATTGCACCTTATAGGATGGCTCCAGCTGAATTGGGTGAATTGAAGGTACAGTTGCAAGGATTACTAGAAAAGGGTTTTGTTATATAAAGCATATCACCATGGGGAGCTCTAGTTTTGTTTGTTAAGAAGAAGGATGGCAGCTTGAGAATGTGTATTGACTACAGAAGAATGAACCCAGTTACCATAACAAACAAATATCCACTACCAAGAATAGATGAACTTTTTGATCAGTTGTAAGGAGCAGCGTAATTTTCGAAGATTGACTTATGGTATGGCTACCATCAGTTGAGAGTTAGAGAATCAGATGTTCCAAAGACACTTTCAGGACCAGATATGGGCATTATGAGTTCTGAGTGATGCCCTTTGGAGTGACAAATGCACCGGCAGTGTTCATGGCTCTAATGAACAAGATCTTTACACTACACTTAGATCAATTCACATTTATTTCCATTGATGACATTTTGGTGTACTCTAAGTCCAAGGAAGATCATGAGCAGCAATTGAGGACATCACATCACTGCAACTTCTGAAGGATGCGGAGCTCAGGAAGTGTGAATTTTGGTTAGAACTAGTTGCTTTTCTAGGCCACATCATCCCCAAAGAAGGTTTAGTAGTCGATCCAGCCAAGATTGAGGCAGTTATCAGCTGGGAAAGGCCAGAGAATGTGACCAAAATTAGAAGTTTTATGGGTTTAGTAGGCTACTATAGTAGGTTTGTGCATGGATTTTCATCTATTGCAGCACCTTTGACCAAGCTAACCCGAAAAAATGTACCATTTGCTTGGAATGAGAAATGTGAAGCTAGCTTTGAAGAGTTGAAAAAGTGGTTGACCACAATACCTATTCTCACATTACCATCGGGCAGCGGTGGATTCGTGGTTTATACAGATGCTTCAAATGTGGGAGTCAGTTGTGTATTAATGTAAGATGGCAAAGTCACAGCGTCTGGCTCAAGGCAATTAAAAGAGCACGAGAAAAACTATGCAACACATGACTTAGAGTTGGCAGCAGTCGTCTTTGCATTGAAGATGTGGAGACATTATCTCTATGGGGAGAAATCTAAAGTTCATTCAGACCATCGAAGCTTGCAATATTTATTTTCTTAGAAGGAATTGAACATGAGACAGAGGAGATGGATGAAGTATATCAAAGATTATGACTTCCCAATCAAATATCATCTAGGGAAAGTTAATGCAGTTGCAGATACTTTGAGCAGAAAGTCTGGGAGTACTACTAGTTTGCAAGGGACTTGTATATCTCAGCAGTTGGAAGACTTGGGAGTTGATTCTCAACCGTTAAGGAAGGGTGTGATGATGGTAAACATGTCAGTGTCAAAGCCTACCTTCATTCAGAAGATCAAGGAGACTCAGTTGCAAGACCTAGATTTGGTTAAGATTGTGGATCACATAGCAAAACGTCTAGACTTCCGGATTGTAGATGGAGTATTATACTTCCGTGACCGGCTTTGTGTTCCAAATATTGATGAGTTAAGGAATGAAATCATGGTTGAAGCTCACAGCACGAAGTATTCCATGCACCCGGGGAGTACAAAAATGTATCATAACTTGAAGAACCGATTCTGGTGGAATAATATGAAGAGAGAAATAGTAGCTTTTGTATCTTGATGCATGACATGCCAGTTGATAAAGGTAGAACATCAGAAGCCTCCATGTCTTTTGCAGCCATTAGAGATTCCGCAGTGGAAATGGGAACATCTCATAATGGATTTTATTTCAGGATTACCCACTACTAGCAAGGGGAACAATGCGATTTGGGTTATTGTCGACCATCTCACAAAATCGGCACATTTCCTTTCGATGAAGACATGAAAGAAGATGCACATGTTACCTCTTGCAGAGACATTTGTCAATGAGATTGTCAGTCGTCATGGCCAACCAGCTTCGGTCACATCGGACAGAGATAGTAGATTTGTCTCGAGGTTCTGGAAGACCCTACATGAGTCTATGGGCACTAAGCTCCAGTTCAGTACAGCATATCACCCTCAGACAGAGGCAGTCAGAGAGGACTATACATACGTTGGAAGACATGTTACGAGCTTGTGTGTTGGATTTTAAGACCCAATGGGATGAGGGTTTGCCACTTTGTGAATTTGCATATAATAATAGCTACCACTCGAGCATTAGATTGGCACCTTTCGAGGCACTGTATGATAGAAAATGTAGAATTCCTATGTGTTGGGAAGAGGTCGGTGAATGTAGCTTTCACAGACCGACTTTGATTGGTGAAACAAATGACAAGATCAAACTAATACATGAAAGATTGAAGGACAAAAGAGCTATGCAGATGTTTGCAGAAGGGATCTACAGTTTCAAGAAGGAGACAAGTTTTTTTTCTGAAAGTGTCACCAACTAGAGGAACTTTGAGGTTTGGACAGAAAGGCAAATTGTCAAGGAAATACATTAGTCGTATGAAATTTTGAGTCGCGTTGGTGATGTGGCTTATAGACTCGCCCTACCACCAGAGCTTTCGGGTGGACATAAAGTATTTCACATCTCCATGTTGAAAAAGTATGTTTCAGATGCGTCACATGTGTTGCAACATGAACCTTTAGAGATTCGAGAAGATGCCACCTGTGTTGAGAAACCGGTCAAGATTATTGAAACGAAGGAGCAAGAACTGAGGACATAAACAATTCATTGGGTGAAAGTACTTTGCGAAAATCACGGGTCAGAAGAAGCAACATGGGAACTTCGAGATCAAGAGCAGAAAAAATACCCTCACTTATTGCCAGAGGTTAGCATTCATTTGGAGGACCAAATGCTCTAAGGGGTGGAGGATGTCAGACCCCGACCCTGGTTTGTTTTGATTAGCGTCATTTAAGTCGAGATTAGGTCTTAAGTGCAATTAGATGGTGTTTAGTCTAGATTGTGAGCTCGATAGATTTTCCATAGCTATGGGAATTTTCGAGAGCCATTGAAATTAGCTTGTCACGGGCCGGGGGCGGCCTGTGGGACCCGTGTGCGTGTGGGGGGAATTTATTCTTGATTGTGGAAGACTATGAGTTTTTAATTCTTTTGATTTGTCAAAATAGCATTTACAACTTTTAAGTCCTCTCCGTCCGTTTTCGAAACTCAGAAACCGCATTTTCAACAAAAGGGGCAAAACAGACTTTTCACCTTGGAATCTGGGCATGAACTTCAATGTTTGCAAAATCATGTGAAAATTATATCTTTGGAAACTAAATTCTTCGAAGATCATTTTTCTCTCTCTTGTCGATCTCATCCGGGACCCGCATGATGGTGTTTCAAGCCTTTGAAGTGAAGTGGCCTGGTGGGGCCCACACCCCACCCAACTCCAAAGATAACCCACGAGCGTTTCTTCCTCCCTTCTTCATTTTCAAGTTTTCAAACCAGCCACGTTCAGCAAGAGAGCCGGCCATTTCTTCGCTACTTCTCTCCTTTGCATGTTGGGCTTTCCTTGACAAAAATGGAGATTTGATTGCACAACTCTCTTTCTCATCTCCTAAGCTTTCAATTCATACAATTTTCAAGAAAGTCTAGCTGGATTCATCTTCATCTTGAGACCAATCACCATTGTTGGAGCTCTTAGAGGTAAGTGATGGCTTCCTCCTCCAAACCATAGTTTTGTTGAGACTATTAGAGCTCAACCTTCATGCATGCAAGGCTTCCTAAGGAGGAACTCTTTCTTTTCAAAAAAATTTCTTTGATTTTGAGCTCTTTTCTTGGGGCTTTTTGCAGATTAGAGGTTCAGCTGAGAGAGGTGTGTTTGGGAGATCTCTTTGAGTGAATTTGTAAGTGAATGAATGAAATATGATTATGCATTCAATGATTTTGTGGATTTTTATCTTGATTTCTTGTCTTTTGAACCTATTATGTCTAATCTTGCTTTGTTTTAAAGTTTAGTTTACTAAACCCATGTCTAATGCTCACGTGTTTTGGTTTCATTTCATGGAATTTTGTTGTGATACTTGTCTCATTTAAATTGGAGTTTCTACGTTTTGATTGTTGGAATTTTGAAGTGAATGAAGGAGGTTTGGTTGGATAGTTTTGGAGTGATAAATGTGGATGGTTGATTGATGAAATGGAGGAGTTGTAGGCTCATTTTTATTGCATAAAAAGGAAATGTTGTATGGAGAAATGTTTGGAGAGGAGAAGGGGCTGAAACAGCTTCAGAAATGCAATTTCTGCAGAAGGCCGATCAGCTGTCGGCTAGCCGACAGATGATCGAACAAGTTCGGTTCCGATTTCAGAGGGTTGCAAATTCACATTTTTGAAGTGTCGGTTAACCGGCAGGTAGCCGACACTATTTCGATTCCAATTCCCGTAAGTTGTTTTTCCCTGTTCTTGATGGGTCGACTAGTTGTCGGTCAGCAGTTAGCTAACCGACTTGACCCTTGTCGGCTAACCAACAGCCAACCGACAGGTGACCGACTTCCCAAAAATTTTGGTAGAAATGAGAGGATTGGAGGGGGTTTTCTATCCCATCACTTGGGAACCCTACTTGGTCGATGTATACACTTCGATATCTTTAATGTCGACTAAAACTGTGCACCATCTAAACGAATGATCGACATGGGATTTCAAAGTATATACGGTTTGACGGTTACGGTCTCAAGGTATTGATGCGAAATTGTGATTTATACCAAATTCCTGTTTTGTAATTCGTATCGTCTCGAAAAGAATGTTCCAAGGTTTTGACTTAAAACCCGTTTGTGAATCGTGTTTTTAAACACATCATGTCGGGACTAATATTTTGTGAACAAGCGTGCGTGTACTTGATAGAGTGTGAGTAGTTCCCGAATTTGGAAGTGTCAAACATTGTTTTGAAAGTGTGCGTATTTTTGTGTCGGCTCCACTCAGCTTGGACGACCATTGTCGGTTTGATCCGCTGCTTTGGGTCCTTAAATCTTGTCCAACATTAGTTTGGAAATACGTACGTGCTTGCTTGGTTAGCCCATTCCACGGTGGGACTCGTGTGTGGTTCTCAGTTATACTGGGCCACTACAATTATGATAGTGTCTCCCTTCACCTTGCGTGATGGAGAATCGTAAGTGCTCTTGTCACTTCGTGTGATGGAGAATATAGTTCCATGTGGTTGCCAAGGTATTGTTTTCAAATGGTCATCTTGATTTATAATATGAATTTATAATGAAATTGTCATTGAAATGCTTTGATTTATGCGGCTTCTCTTTATCGTACGTGTTGTTTTAATAATTTTAAAACTACTGATTTATAGCATGATTGAACTTCATTCTTTTGCCTGCCAGACCGTCGTGTCTGACCCTTTTGTTTTGGTGCTTAGATCCAGGTTTTGTTGCATTTGAGGTGGAGCACGAGGAGGCGGCTGTAGAGCAGCCTGTTGAGCGAGAGTGGCAGCCCAACGATGTCATTTAGATGTCGGGGTTGGGTCTTGAGATACGTAATACTTGGAAAATTATCTTTTATCTTTTGGGAACTTGTTATCAGCCTTTGTTGGCTATCTTTTGGGAATGTAAAACTTAACTTTATGTTTGTTGTGTTGTTCAACTTTAAACTTTAATTATGGGCATGCTAGTGATGTTTTTCCCTCTGACATGAGTCCCTACATACTCTATCTCATTTGTGATTAACTCGTATGTTTGCTACGTGCTTCCGCAAATAAATTCTTATGTGTGATCGTGAGATGATTTGAAAGTGTGTAATCCTCACCGCGGGAACCTGTGGGAAACAAAGAAAAATATGTCGCGGTGCCGGCTCGGGGCTTATGGTCCCAATCCGGGGTCATGACACCCTTGCATGGCAATTCCTATACAGTGAAATAACTAAATCACTACTAATAAATAAAATAAATATTTTATGCATGCTATGCATGGGGCTTAACCTAATACAATTTATGCTTAATGAATTGATGTAATGGAGCCACAGTGCCTAGAATCTAAATGGTGGGACTTAGGGGTGATTCAAACTATCAATTTTACAAATTCATGCAAGATTAATGGTTTTTAACTGATTTTGACTGAAATTCCAAATTTATTCTCATATGCATGATATAATGAAATTATGATGCAATTGGTCCTAATCAAGTCTACAAATGCACATAAAATGATGTCTTTTGACCAAATTTTGTGGACTTATTATTATACTATAAGATTTAAGATGTGACATGCACATCTATTGTGAAACATAATCCCATTAATATTAAGTGGGACGCAAGTTTTAATATATCAAATGCGCTATTATTGGAGTTTGAATTATTTAAAGTTATAGATATTATTTTATTTTCAATATTATACTCTCTTATTTTTTTCAAGGACAATGGACCCTATCCTAGAACCATTGTGTGGGTACTTAAGTAAAGAGAATGAAGTCATTATTTAATTTTCTGCATAATCCAATCATTATCACTATAATGTATAATTATTAAAATGTACCCAACACTTTGTTTGGAGGTCCATAAATCTGAAGTTAATTTTTTTTTTTCGGGTATGTTTTGAAGAGCATTTTTTAAATTCTCTCTTTCTTTTTTAAACATTTTTACTGCATTATCTCTAGCAGTATTTCTAAAAAAAACCTTTTTAAATAAAGGGGTAAACGATTGGTACACAAATTATTCTAAGGATTCATTTTCAGCAAGTAAATTTGGTAATTGATTAATTATAATAAATTTTACAATTGCAGAATCTTTTGGGTATCTAACATTAGCAGGGTTGTAATTTAGAACTCCTAAACTACCAGGGGAAGAACTTTGAATGCCACCACCCCTTGCTGCCGGATTGACATTCCTTTCTTAATGTTTGAGCATACACACTCGCACGTGTCTATTAAGGTCTTAACTGTAAAGTTCTTTATAAAAAAAAGCACTATGCCTTTTCTACTGTATTTCTACTGTGATCATTAATCTCAATTAATTTGAAATATTGCCTCTTTTCTTTTTCGCTAAAGAAGGTTGGACAATCCAGATTCATGAGTGCTTTCTACCTCCTGATCTTGACCCAAATTTGCAGCATTTGAATCATCTAGGCTAAAGTCAAAGTTGTGATGGTCCAAGTATTATATAATATTACTAAATAAAATCTGAAACCTAAATTAATAAATACCTTGAAGAGAGATGGTCTATAGAGAAGTTCTAAGAGAGAGAGCTCCTTCAATAGTCTTTGTCGCCCACAAACTTTCTTAGCCTTCTTGAGCTTAAAGAGAGCTTTTGGTGTTTTAGAGAGATATATAGAGAGAGAAAAAGTGCTTAGAAAGTGTTGTATAGATGAGTGTTGAGAAATGAGGAGAGATAAGGTATTTATAAACCTACCAGTGTTGAAACGATACAAAATTTGGCAGGGCGGTGGGAATGACCACGGGGGGTGGGAATAACCGGCGGGGGGGGGGGGGGGGGGGGGGGGGGGGGGGGGTTTCCAAATTTTAGGGAAGAAAAAATGGGAGACACACCCACCAGGGAGTCTCTTTGTTTTTTCTCTTCTGATCAATTCACCATGGGACACAACTTCTTATTTTGTTTTTTTAATTCTTTTCCAAATTTTAGGGAAGAAAAAATGGGAGACACCACCAGGGAGTTGGTGGAGTGGCATAGAGCGTGGGTTTGCTCTCCACTTCTTATGTTCGAAACAACCCCACATTTGCCCACTATTTGTTTGTGTGGATTCCGCGGGTGTCGTCGGGCGATTAGTCCTGTTAGGCCAAAGACTTCATGATACCCATGTCATCAATTAAAAAAAGAGACTTGACCTGACTTGACTGTATCCAACCGTGGCCGAGTCAGAGGCTGTGTTTGGATACTTTATACTTGACCTCACTTGACTCAACCCAAACGGGGCCGAGCCAGGGGCTGCATTCAGGTTTTAAAACATTTGTCCAATCCGTCTAATATTAGGCACTCAACCAGCTGTTTGGTAATAAAACAACGCAATCAAAGCAAATTGTGCCTCATAGATCATCTTTCAATTTTGACTGATTTAACACCATAAAACATCAGGGTCTCATTGCAAAGTTTGAATGGCAATATTAGAACAATGTTAAGCATGTTTATTGGTTGAGATTGTACTGACGGTCTTGCCAAATAGGCTTCATAAATTAGAATCCTTCACACAAATAGAATGAGAGATCAACTCCCCAAGAGTTACTAAGAACCCCATTGGCAAGATAGTTTTTGAGATTACTTTTCTGGGTTGCTTCCAACTTGGGTTACCTTCTTCAAAGTTTCAGTACTTGTAAAACTTTATGCGGAGGATTATTCGCGCACCCATCTCTTATCATGCGATCTAAATCTCAGTACTGATCAATAATCTGATACAGTACTTTCAGCAAAAAAGGCTGATTAGTTGTTGATCAAGGGATGCTGCAGAATTATAAATGATCGCTTCGGTTGTATTGTTGTAAACTTGTAATAATCTAAGTTGATTCCACCATTTACTGGCAAACAAGTGATGGAAATTTGCCCAATTAAGTACATGAATGAGTTCTCAACATTCTAGAGCTTAATTAGTTATCAAGATTTTCCCTTCTTTTTATTTTTTTTTTAATGGTTAGTTATCAAGGAAACGCAAGCAAATATAAAATCATAACACAATGTTTACGGAAAAAAAAAATCCTTAATGAGAAGGGCTACAAAAATAAGAGAGTTCAATGCTTTCTTTCTTCTCAAATTTATGCTCAAAACTGATGGCAGATAGAGAAGATACAATGTTAGCTCTTTGATGTGTACCTAAAACCAACATTCTTACTACAAACCCCTTTTAAAGCTTTCCAGAAGGAATTAGATGCCATAAAGACATCAGGCTTGAACAACAATGGGAAGCATGGTGGAAGAGTGAAAGATGCTCAAAATTTCTCTTTTCTACTGTTTCCACTTAGATAGAAAACCCTAGTTTCCTAACAAATTAGATACCCTCCTTTTTTCTTATTCTTTTTAATATATATTGAAGAGGTGAGGCCCAAGCACATGGCTTTTTTTTTTTTCTTCTTTTCTGGATCAGATACTACAGCTGGCCAAACCTGTCCGCGTGTGCAACAGTGCAAGAGACAATTGCAAGTGCAACACATATACATATACAACCCACATTCTCAACTCAAGAGTCAACATCATAACTAATAAACATGAACTATGAATTGAAAACAAATGTAGTAGTACTAAGGAATAAGGAAAGAACTACTAGCAAAACACAAGCCCATGGAAAGAAAAATTAAACAGTAATCATTCTAATAAGGTACAGATACTCAACCCAATTTTAAGTCTTCAACATCTCTACATCTAAAACCAAGGATAGAAAAATGAAATAAAAGAAATTGAAGTGAAGATGATTGTTTTCTCATCAGATATAATGAAGCTATCCATATATCTAATGCTCTCTTACAAGATCAATACCAAGGCACCTAACACCACCAAAACCAAGTAACTCAAGATGCCAAAGTTGACTCTGTAAGAAGAGGAAGTAGAAGATTCAGATTTGGGAGAGGATGCACTAGACGCATCTCGAGACGGTGGAGATGAAGCAGAATCAGAAGCAGGTGTGGTGTCAGGAGCTGGCGCTGGCGCTGGGGTAGGAGAAGGAGGTGGCGGGACACCAAAGATCGCTTGAGGGAGCAAAACCTTATCGACCTGGAAAACTGCAACAGGAACCGTTGAGTGCACACTGCTGCTAATCTTCGTGTCTGCCCATCCCGAGCTAACATGGATGGTGCCAGAATTATAGGTGAAATTCAATGTGTATGATCCACCTGCATACGTATTGACGGGGTTTGATCGACTGAGGTTCTCAAAGTCAGCAAGAGCGTAGTATTTTGGCAAGGCATGGAAGAGGAGGAGGGATTTGAGCTGTTCTTTGGTGAGGTTGGTTAGGGAAGGCTTTTTGAGAGATGAGAATGCCTTATCTTTTGGTACAAAGATAGTGAGACCTTGTTGGGTGTTGTTTGCTTGGTTTTGGAAGGTATCTATGACTTTGGTTGATATAAGATAGTTAAGGAAAGTGTGGAAAGGGCCTGCTACAGTGAGTAGGTCAGTGAGGTTGAGATATTCGGATGCCGGTGCTGGTGCAGGTGAAGGAGATAGAGGCCCGTTAGTTCGAGCTTTTGTAGGAGAGGAACCAATCAGTACAAGTATAGTAATCATAAGTATCACAGCAAGCTTCATATTGACTTCTCCTTTCAAACTTTTTCTGTAATTTAAGTCCCAGATCCCTACAAGAACAAAAACCAATAAATGATGAAATTGGCCTTACTACTCTAATGCATCTAATTCTTCTTTTTTCTGAAAGAAATTAATTATTGCAGAAGATCACATCAGAGAGAATCAGTTTCAAACACTTCACTAAAACAGATCATTGGCCTCTCCATCGTGTGTTTTTGGAGCAGCACAATTGCACACACCACAATAGGGCTCACCCGGTGCACAAAGTGCTCCCCGGCTAAGCGGGGGTAGGGGGAGGGTGGGCGCATGTGTACGCAGCCTTACCTTTGCATTTTTGCAAAGAGGCCGTTTCCACGCCTCGAACCCGTGACCTCGAGGTCACCAAAGGAGCAACTCTACCGTTGCGCCAATTGCACACACCACAATATATGAAAAAATCTTTTTCCTACTTTATCCACCATAATTCAAAATAGTGGCCATTGCCGAGACATTGATGGGGTGGGAACCTGCTAGACAAAAAAAGGGGATTCCTACCCGACATACTTTGCAATATCTAGACTGTTCCAAACACATGGAAGAACAGATGGCTATCAATTCAGCCAAAATATACACAAATCAAGCAACTGGGTTACATCCAAAGTTCCAAACAGACCGAGATGAAGAAAACGCAACTCATACAAGCCAAGATCAATTAAATGCATCCCCCAGAATCCTTAGGGCCTGACTCTTTCTTTCGAGAGATTTTAGAAACCCCCCCAACCCCCCCACCCAGCACCACATAAATAGTGAAGGCAAGGAAAATAAAATGCAACTTATTGTCCCTGGCCGTTGCTCAGCAGGTTAGTCGCATGTGTAGTAAGTAGGTGTGTGAGTTTTGGGTCCCTTGTAAAGCTAAAACAAAAATGCAAGTTATTTTATAGAGGATTTTACGAGAAAAACCTCCTTAGATGTCCACTGAATAAAAAAAGGCCCTCACGAGCGACGATATCATTGCTCATTTTAGTTGAGCGGCGATATCGTCACTCGCATCATCTTCTTCCTCCATCTCCCCACTCCATTTCTCGCCCAACCCACCACCCTCAACACCTCCGATCTCAGCCAACTCATTCCTATTTCTTCCTTCTCACTAATATATCTGAAACACACATAGATCTCCGGTCGTGTGTCGAAGTCTCCACAACTAGATCCATCAATTGGTATCTGAGCTCGGCACGGTGCGTTTCGACGGTTTGGGTCTCATAGGCGACGTCCGGATCGGAGTAGATCTTGGGTTTTCTTTTTGAACACTAGGTCTCGAGTTAGTTCTCTGCAACTTGAAGGTGAAGGAAGAAAACTTTTTCCTTCTTCTCTTATTGTGCATGAGGACCAAGGAAGGAAGTCACGTAAAAAAGGCCTCGGTTTCTTCTTTACTTGCAGACCGAGGCATCTCAAGAGTAAAAAAGTCCTCCGCTCGACTTGGCTAAAAAATCGAGCCTTGTATTCTCTTTGCAAAAGAAGACAAAACAACCACCTTTTTCACTTATGAGATGCTTTGGTTTGCATATGCAAGCAAAGAAGAAACCGAGGCATTTTCTATTTGACTTCCTTCCTTGGTCCTCGTGCACACTAAGAGAAGGGAAATGTTTTCTTCTTCCTTTAACTTTGAGTTCCAGAGAACAAACCGGGACCTAGAGTCCAAAAGAAAACCCTAGATCTACAATGATCTGGACGTCGCCTATGAGAGCCAAACGGTAGAAATGCACCGTGCCTAGCTTTGATGCCAATTGATGAATATGGATGCGGAAACTCTGACATGCGGCTGGAGATCTATGTACATTCCGGTGATTGGGAAGCTCCATGGATCTCTTCGCCTGTTGTCTTTCCTATGGGAATGAGGTATATGCAACCGTAGAGCTCCCTTATCCTTATATAGACAAGTCCCAAAAGAGTCACACTTACTGGAGACTTCGCCAAGAAACCACATCCACTGATCATATTGGGAGTCTTATTTGTGGGGACAGAACAAGTCTTACTCTAAGTGGTGTTGTATTCTCCATTGGCCCCTACCTTGCTTGATCCGACGTGGGACCTGTGGTATGTGAGCCACATGATTTCCTACACTCACCATCCATCTTTATCTTCACCTTGCACATAACTCATACGAACCCATCTCTATAACTCGCCACTTTGTAAAGGACCCATCTCTACAGCTCAGCCCAACTGGCACCCACAAACATTATCAGCCATAAACTTGATGCACTCACCTCACTTGCCTAATAACACACAATACCCATTGTATCTCGTGGGTGTAAAAGAAAACCGGAAAGCTGTCTAACCGAACCGAACCCAGTTAATAACCGTGTTTCACGGCTCGGTTACGGTTATTAAAATCGGAAAATCGCACTTCACGGTTTGGTTACGGTTTTCAGTATTGACTCACGGTTATTAACTGAACCGAACCGTAAAATTCGGTTCGGTTAACTGGCACACAGTTAACCATACTGATATACTAAAAAAATAAAAATAAAGGGCCTAAATGAAATATGTATATAATTCTTAACTTAAGTATACACTTGACAAAACGATTTTTAACGGTTTTTTCCGGATACGGTTCGGTTATGGTTTTTCACGGTTAACCATGGTTCGGTTTTTAACGGTTTTTCCGGATACGGTTACGGTTTTTAAAACTGAAAACCGTAATTCACAGCTCGGTTAACGATTCTCCGAAAATAAACCGTTACACCCCTATCTCCTTACCAATACCCATCTCCACACTACCATCTAACCTAACTCACCCGAGCCTAAAACCACCACAGAGACCACCTCTCGGCCAGCCCACTTCACAACATCCAACCAAGTAGATCCCTGAAAAACAAACAAACAAACAAACTCGCGATCACCCATCTCTCCTACAAGTTCCATCTTCTCATCTACGTCCTATGGCCCGTTAAACCCACCATCATCATCCATCATCCCATGATGGAGGTGTTGAGGGTGGTGGGTTGGGCGAGAAACGGAGTAGGGAGATAGAGAAAGAGGGAGAAGAGGAAGAGAAAAGAGGAGGAAGAAGACACATGCGGTGATAACATCATCACTTAAAAGAAACAAGCAACAATGTTGTTATATATATATATATATATATATAGAGAGAGAGAGAGAGCTAACTCACCGAATCACTTCAAGATCTGTGGAAGCTATACTTATCAACAAAAACATATCCTTCTTTGCCTTTGCATAGTGTGTTTTTTGAATTGCACAATTGCACGGACTGTAAAACATAAAATGCTGCATTTTTCTTTCTTTTCCCTTTCCAACATAATTCAAACTAGGGGGGTCATTGCCAAAATATTGATGGGATGAGGAAGGTGCTAGTGACAAATAAAATAAAACAAAAAAATCCCGCTTAACATTCTATACAATCTTTAGAGATGCATGGAAGAATAGAGGACCATCAATTCTGCCAAAATACTCAGGAAGATTGCAACTATGGTATATCCAAAAAGTTTCAAACAGACTCACAGAAGAAAAATGCAACTCATATAAACAAAGGTCAATCAAATGCATCCCCTCAAATCCGTTTCTAGGGCCTGATTCTTTCTTTCTTTCTTCAGATTTAGAAACCCCTCTGAGGAAAGTAAATAAAATGCAACTCATTTTCTTTCTTATTTGGAGAGAGACCAAACCCCCCATATCCCTTCAAGATCTGTAGGAACCATACCCATTATTAAAAACAGATCCTTCTGTGAAAACTCCGATTCCGCCGTGTAAAACACACACACCAAAAAAAAAAACCCAAAATAACCCATTAGAAAAAGGGGAAACCCATGGATTTTAAAAGATTTAGTATGATGGGCTTTTCCCCCTCATTAGAAGAGCTATCAGAAAATAAAAAAAGATTTCAGTCAACTCTGCAACAATAAAATCCGTCAAAGCTATCAACCATAAAAAACTGATCGATTATACTTGAAGAAACAATTAATCCAAGGGACCATAAAAATAAAACTCCATGGGACCATAAAAATAAATGAATTACTACATAAAAGCAAGTACAATACAACCAATGTCCTTTCCTCTTCGTGTTTGAATTTTTTTTCTCTTTGCAGAAACATTATACATAAACTACATTGCCATCAACTAGAGAGAGAGAGAGAGAGAGAGAGAGAGAGAGAGAGCAGATCTTGTTCATTTCATCAAATGAAGAAGACAAAACAATGCAAAGAATTCAAGTAATATCATTTGCAGCCCACACCAAGAAGCATACTTACAATGCAACCATTAACAAAAATCAGATGGAATGAAAGAAGGGTTTGATGAGAAATGCCAACCTGAGGTGCAAAAGGAAACCAGAGATGGGAGATGGAAAGTTGCAGTGTGGAGTGGAGACTGGGATGCTGTGATTTAGCTAAAAGTTATGCTGAGTGATGTAAATGGGTGCTAGCTGTCAATGCTATCATGTATAAGAGGGACCACAGTGTCAGAGTGACCCAGACGATGTCTTTACCTCGTGGATTCGTTCAAAATATCAAAATTTCTTTCACTCGAGGGGACAATGTTCTCACATTTCATTTGTATTTGAGCTGGCAAGGCCCCACTTGTATACTTATGAAGGTGAGGTGAGGTGAGGTGCGGTTAGAAAGTTCTCCTCGTGGACGTGGGTTGAAATAAAAAGGATTCCATTAAACTATTTTAGTTTTTGATTTAATAATAGTAAATTCTAATAATTTTTACTGTATATTTCATTGAGGTTCAATTAAATGATTAATAAAGGCTTGATGAGAGTTGGTTTTCTAAGGTCACCGGTGATCATATTTTAGATGAGATACCATCTAAGCAATAATTCAAAATTCTTTCACATTGGTTATCCAAGCAAACCAAAAACCAATTGATGGAGTTAGAGTATCAAATTGACTGCGGTCCCTTTCCAATTAGAATTCATATTACTCTAAAGTTTATTAGTGAAGAAATTTTTTTATTTTTCAAATTAAAGCCTGCTGGGTGAGAGAGGTAGGCCTGACGGTTGGATTATCTTTTGCACATGTGATATGAAAATGTCATTCACATATATAAGATTATATATGTGAATGTTGCATATTTGAATTACACATGAAACACCAATACCAAATTGGTTTGGAAGCACCATTTTCACATAAGTAAACATTGAATGGCTCGGTTCACATATTTACCATCATCATATATTTTAAGATTTATGAATATTTAAACATGTAACTAATGTGTTAGGGTTTAATGGGTCAATAAATAAATTAAACAGTTTAGATTAAAAATTCAAGGCTCATATAAGAGTTGGTCTTGGTCTTGAGTGAAACCTATAACAATGCCTGATCTAACAAAGAAGCGTGTAATGGTTTTAAGCACATCTTCATGTGCTTAATTTTCTCATTATATACCATTTTCACACTACATGCCTAAATGAGTGAAAGCAATGTTGCAATTTACATAAGTAAATGAGTGAAAAAAAAAAGAAAGAAAGAAAGAAAAAAAAGGACCCCTATTGTAATCGTAGGTCCAACAAAATATATTGGTATTAAAGACTCCATACACCTCTATTTAAATATGACAAATATTAAAGACCACCCGCTTTATTTTGCACCCACTTCTATTTTAGTAGAGGTTTTTGACCTATGATCAATTAGCAACTTATCCTATTTTGGCACTCAACTCAATTTAACATTAGATTCAATAAAAGAAAAGAACCATTTAAAGTTGTTGAACTTTGAGGCCTTTAAATTGAGGGTTAGGATCATTTGACGGCAGTAATATTAGTTACACACCTTATCAACATTCAAATCTATCTATTTGTCAACTTTTTTTGGTTGTCAAGCATCCAAGTGTGCCCCACAACCAATATTCAAATGGTTCCATTATCTAGCAACTACAATTACAACTGTATGTATGGCTCATCTCTTGGGCCCAGCTAGGCCAATTGTTGTTATGGGGCTCAGTACAGGCCTAATGGACTAGGTTGGAGTTGCATTTGGCCAATTTGCAACAAAATTATACCCACAAAAGTGCTAAATATGAGAGACCAGATCAAGCTATTACTGGCGCATATGCCTGGAACTAGAATAGATCGTGTGTTAGAGCAGAAAATCACATTTGGCCATGATCACAGGCCTAAAATTTCGCAAACAGGTGAAATATGCCCAAGCCCAAAGCGGCGACTAGAGATATTGAGGCAACCCAGGCCTATCCATCAGGTAAGGATCAAGGATTAAAATTGCTAGGGCTGGGCTCAACCCAAACTTGGCCTTGTCCTCCTATTTCTACATGATGCGACACCTTGCATTTGGCAAAATGTACGGTTGAGATCCTCTAGCTTGATCTTGAACTGAGAGGACCTAAGTGGACGATGTGTTCAAATTGGGATAACAATAAGTCTAGCCAGCCTGAATTTATGGCTGGATCTGAGCTGGACTCTGAGTTGGACCCAATATTTCAAAGCCCGCCAGAACATCATTCAAGATGAAAAGTGGGAAACAAAGGCCCCGTTTGGCATCATGCCAATGGGACGATCCCATGTTACCACGGGACAAAACCGTATAAAACATGTTTGGTTTGCTAAATTACCGTTCCGAATTTTATTAACCACGGAAGGATTCCAAAAAATCTGTCCCGTGGATAAAGAAAGTGAAAACGATAAAATTTCGTTTTTTTTAAGATGCGTCTTGCTAGCGCGATTACTTCTCCATCTCCTTTCCGCATTTTCAAATCATAAGAGGACATCATAAGATTTTCGTGCGTCTCCATATCGTCTGCAGTTGTAGCCTGTAAAGAACCTCTTCTCTCTCTCCCAACTCAAATATCCGATGCACCAGCCCATGCAAATTTCTCCGTCTCTCACCCAAACGATCCACTTCCTTTTCCTTCTTCTTCCTCTCTTCTTGTATTTCTTTCTTTTTATTTTTATTTTTCTTTTTTTTTATCTTTTCTTCTCTCATCTCCCCAACCCACCCACACGACACGATCCCTCTCTTCCCTTTCTTTCTTTTTTCTTCGTCTGCCCAGCCCCTTGATCTCTCTTTTTCTCTCTCCTCTCTCTCCCTCTCTCCCTGCCCATTTGTTCCAGTTTTGGAATTATGAATACTCTGTATCCACTTACACACAGATTTTGATTCTGGATGTGATGCATGGATTACATTTGCTTCAATCTCTAAAGTTCAATAAATCACATTTTAATATATTCCATGTCAATTTTGTTCTTCATATGATTTTATCAATCTTATTGTCTATGTAAAAACTAAAAAGGATGAACTATGAACAGCTACACTTTTTCTCATGTTGCAATGTCAAGGGCTGGATTGAATAGGTGGGTCAGTGGATGGGACGATGGGTACTATTGGTGGGTTAATGGATGGGTTGTGTAACATCCCGACCCATAGCTTAAATTATTTTAATTAATTATGTGATTAGTTAGTAAGCTCGTTTAGAGTCTCAGCGAGTCGGATTTGATGTGTGGGTCATGCGTGCGAAGTCTCGCGCGAATCCGAGTGCATTTGGGCAGTGTAGGGGGTTGGTTTGCAAATTGGGGGAGTTTCAGGGGCTTTTCCGAGATTTTGAGTTTTTAGGGATTTGGGTGCATCGGGTAGATCGCATCATTTCTTGAACATTTGTCTTCTGTTGCGTTTCGATTCGATGTACGGAAGAGGCCCAAATAATCATAAGTAGCTAACCAAGGACTTAAACCATATTTCCATTTTTCCAAACCTAATATAAGCCCACCCATTCATTCCATTCGTTTCTCTCTTCCTCCTCACTGTGCATCTCCAACTCCTCTTCCTCCAAACTGCCTCCTTGCCGTCAACCACCACCGGAGCTCCCATGTCGCCGGCCAACGACCGTTTCTTCTTCCTCAAGCTCTCCTAAGCTCAACCATCCTCTTTTCTAAGGTTTCCATTGACAACCCACTTAGAGGTAAGCTCCCCAAGCCTTTAGGTCTAGTCCTTCTTCTTCCTTTTTCATAGAAATGGTTTAGGGAAACTTATCTACACCTATTGCATTCATTTTGTAGAAGAGATTTTGGGATTGAGAGAGGTTTCCACCATTTTGAGCTCTAAAGAGGGATTTTCTCTATTTCCCTTGGTTTTCCTTTAGCTCTCCATCAAGGCAAGTTAATGTATATTTATTATGTCTTGATATGTTTGTTTCTTCCTTGATTTGATACTCATTATGATCTAGATGAACCATTGCTCAACTTGTTTTGGTTTATGGATGAAAAACATGATAATGTGACCTAAATGGTTAATGAAATGGATTGGACTATGAATGCTTAGATGGACTTGATCTTTGGTTTTCAAATGGATGGGATTTTCACCTCCATATGTGTTGGTTTTGGACCAGAGACTTGAAATGGGTTTCTCCCCATTTTTCTCTCCCGAATCAGATCTGGGATCTGTTTTCGCAGAGCCTCCGGTCGACCTGCCAGGTGGCTCGGTCGACCGAGCAAACGGAGTCAGGCGCTGGGCGCCTGACCAAAAGACTGTTCACTCTTTTCGGGTTACAACCCGCGGTCGACCGAGCCTTGGCCCGGTCGACCGAGCACATGGGGGGTGGACCTTTCGGTCGACCTACCCCTCTGTGAAAGGGGTCGACCGGGTTGGGCCCAGGTCGACCCGGCCTACTGCAAAACCACTTTTAAGGGTCCTTTTTACCCTTGTTTCGATTGGACTTAGGTGGGACCTCGGCTACCTTTTTGGACTCATTTGACTATATGTGAGGATATCTTGAGCCGATGTCTTTCACGGTTAATCCGGTTGTATCAGGTTCTAACCTACTTCAATCTCGAATGGTACGGGACAACGGGATACCCCTCTATATCTATGCACGAAGATTGTCTCGTTTGGGTATCGCGAACCCTATTCCTTTCTTTGACTGAGTTAGGTTGTATGACGCTTCGGATTTAACCTTTGTACCTAGGTTGGATTGTTTATCGCTTCTAATTCCGAATTGTACCGTCCGGTACTTATCTACATGCTTGCCTCGTTTACTTTGCTTTACTTTGGGGTATTTAATGAACTTAGGTGTTGAACCTAGGATTCCTTGCTATGTTCTGTTTATCCTATTGCTTGATGGAAGTGTTGTGGCTAGGCGGCTTTGATCGTAAAAGCTTGATGAGGACTACTTATTGTATTGATATCAATTTGTTATTGAAGAAAGCTTGCTTGTATTGTCTTGATCTTGACTTGATAAATGGAAAGTAGTCTCTCCTTGATTGATGAATCTTGTTCACGCAAGAAAGCCTAGTCCCTCACTATTGTTTGTCTAGAAATTCTTGTGTCAGGCACCACTTAGCTGTATATCGCCCAACACAGATGGGGCACCATCTGTGTGAGGACTTTAATGAACGTCTGCGCAGTACGACTTGTTACTTGATATCTTGCTTGTTTGCCGGGTCATTCCCGTGCCTTGTTGCCGAGTTCACACTCGTGCCTTGTTGCCAGGCTTTTAACCCTGTGCCTTGTCGCCAGGTATATCCTGTGCCTTGGTTTCCCCACCACAACTCATTATGAGTATGGGAGGGCAATATTCCCGTGGTAATTTAGCTTATGTGGATCGCCTATCTTGCTAGATGTTTATGTTAGATTGATTATGGTTCGAATGCTATGCATTTCATACAATCTTGTCTCTTGTCTACTCTCATTCGTTTTGCATATCTTGATGATTTATATATATTGCTTGCCGACCGTCGTGTCTGATGATGCTACTCTTGGTGCATAGGTACCGAGCCCTTCTACCTCGAGGAGGAGGCGACGGAGACGATTCAGACGGATCAGTCTGATGACCTCCTAGATTACAGTACGGACGGCGTTGTATAGCCGTATCGACCCCGTACACGAGTGCTTCATGATTATTTTGGATAGATTCATCTTTTGAGTTATTTTGGCTACCCCATTTTGGTTAGGCCCAAGTTTTGATGTGGCCTTTCATTGTTATAGTTACTTTTGTTGACTATCTAAACTTGAACTTTAATTAAGGTATTTCCGTATTGCTCTTAACTATACATTCTGAGATACCACTTGTTTATATAAGCTTCCGCTACTATTTTATTCATTTGAGGAATTGTTTACATCTCACAGCGGTCTTCGATCCCTATGGGACACGATTGGGGCTAAGTGTTGTTATTTAAGTTGAAAAATTTTAATTAGCCCTAATCTCACGCCTTAACCCCAGTTTCACTTCTGGGGGCGTGACAAGCTGGTATCAGAGCAATTACTGGTTTCTAGATTTAAAAACAAGTAGAAACTAAGACGTGTGAGGATTGGATTCATTTTTGGGTATCTTAGCTTTTGTAGATTGTATAGTTTGTTTGCTAGATTGAGTCCCATAGGACTAACGTTATTATGTTTCAGAATGGCTTCTCGAAATTTACGCTCAAACAATGGCAACCCAGAGAGTAGCAATGCCAATGCAAATGCTAATGAGAATGCCAATGCCAATGCCAACGTAAATACCGAGAATACTATGGAAGGAAGGTTCAATCAGTTGATGCAAGCTTTCGTCACTTCTCAAGAATCGCAATCCAAGATGATAGAAGTAATGCAGAGGCAAGCTCAACCAGCGCAGATTATCATGCCAGCCAGGGTACTTGACCCGAATGATCTATTCGATAAGTTCAAGAAGAGGGTACCGCCTGAGTTTTTCGGAAATGAAGACCCACTCGATGCAGATGAGTGGATCGTCCAGTTGGAAAAGATCTTTGAGGTCTTCCGATGTACTGGGAAGGAAAGGATTCAGTTGGCTGCGTACATGTTTCGGGGCACGGCAGAAATGTGGTGGAAGTCAGTCAAGACTCCTTTTGATACTGTGGAGGATGAGATGGCGTGGGAGTCATTCAGCAAACTTTTTCGTGCTAAGTATATTCCGCCACACATTACAGCACTCAAGATCGCGGAATTTGAGACCCCTTAAGCAGGGAGAGAATTCGGTGCAGGTTTATGAGCAGCAATTTACGAACCTGTCTAGGTTTGCACCATCTTTGGTGCAGACAGAAGAAGATAAGGTCATGAGATTCATCCGGGGACTGAACCCCAACATCAAGGAGATGGTGACTAGTGTGACTTTGGCCACCTATGAGGAGAATCTTAAGAGGGCCTATTGGGCTGAAGAATCCATCAAGGAAAGGGCTATCTACAATCAGAGCCTTAGTGTGGCCCAGGCTCAGGGCAGAAATCAAGGTGCAGGTTATCAGCAGCGGCAGTATCAGCAACAGGCCAAGAGGCCTAGACCAGATCAGGCTCGAAGGGTAGAGTGTTTCCACTGTGGTGGGAACCACCCATCAGCAGAGTGCAGGAAGTTAACAGGGGCATGTTTTGAGTGTGGTCTGCAGGGCCACCAAGTCAAAGACTGCCCTAGGAAGCAAGGTCAGGGTGTGAGGAATGCAGCTCCTCGACCCCCGATCGCAGCACAGCCTTTGAGGCAAGCACCACCTAACGGGCCCCAGCAGCAACAGCCTAGGGCACCGCAAGCAGCAGCAACAACAGTATAGACTTGCAGGACCTCAACAGACTCGAGGACACCAGAGGCCCCAGGGGCAACAGCAAGGGCAGCAACAGAGACAACAGCAAGGGCAGCAACAGAGACAACAGCAAGGGCAGCAACAAAGGTACCAACAGAGGCCTCAGCAGCAGGGTAGGCTTAATGCCTTGGATTTACAGGAAGGAGAGGAAGCAGGTGGAGTGGTGGAAGGTACACTCTCTATCTCAGATGTACCAGCTAGAGTCTTATTTGATTCTGGTTCCACGCATTCTTTTGTTTCTCCTATTTTTGCTGCATGTTTGGTGGGAGAAGTAGCTCCATTGTATTGTGTTTTGCTTGTTAGTACTCCCTTAGGAAAGACTGTGCAGTGTGAGTCCTATTATCCAGCGTGCAAAGTACAAGTAGGAACCTTTATCCTATCTGCAGATTTAATCATCCTAGGGATGAATGACTTCGATGTGATTTTGGGGATGGACTGGTTGTCTACCTATAGAGCAGTCATGGACTGCTTCAACAAGACCGTCAGATTGCAAGTGCTAGATAGCAGTGTTGAGATTGTTGGAGAAAGGAAGTGTAGGACCACTAGTGTCATTTCAGCCTTGAGGGCGCATCGAATGATCAAAAGTGGTTGTGAAGGATATTTGGCATTTATCACGGAGGATAAATTGTCCAAAGCGGTGGAGGATATTCCAGTGGTTTGTGAGTTCCCGGATGTCTTTCCGGAGGAGATACCTGGACTACCACCCATTCGAGAGATAGATTTCACGATAGAACTAGTGCCAGGGACGGCACCGATCTCGAAAGCTCCTTATCGTATGGCTCCAGCAGAGTTGAAAGAGTTGAAAGTTCAGTTACAGGACCTCTTGGACAAAGGATTCGTGAGACCGAGTGTATCACCATGGGGTGCACCGGTGTTATTTGTGAAAAAGAAGGATGGTTCGATGCGTATGTGTATAGACTACAGGCAGTTGAATCAAGCTACAATTAAGAACAAGTATCCGTTGCCCAGGATAGATGAGTTGTTCGATCAGCTGCAGGGAGCACAGCACTTTTCGAAGATTGATTTGAGATCAGGCTACCATCAGTTGCGAGTCAGAGATCAGGATATACAGAAGACAGCCTTCAGGACCAGGTATGGCCATTATGAATTCTTGGTGATGCCATTTGGGTTAACCAATGCACCGAGTGTATTCATGGCTTTGATGAACAAGATCTTTGCACCATGCTTAGACCAGTTCACTGTTGTATTCATAGACGATGTTTTAGTCTATTCGAAGTCCGGAAATGAGCACGCAGAGCATTTGAGAGCTTCATTGCAGATCTTGAGAGAGAATCAGCTCTACGCCAAGCTGAACAAGTGTGAGTTTGGCTTGAGCAAGTGTCTTTTCTTGGACACATCATCTCTAAGGAAGGTTTAGCAGTCGATCCAGCGAAGATTGAAGCAGTTGTTAGTTGGCAGAGTCCGAAGACAGTGGCTAAGTCAGGAGTTTTCTGCGTTTGGCAGGTTATTACAGAAGATTTGTGAAGGGATTCTCCAGTATAGCAGCTCCATTGACTAAATTAACAAGGAAAGATATTCCTTTTGTGTGGACAGAGCAGTGTGAGACCAACTTTCAAGAGCTGAAGACCAGATTGACCACAGCTCCTATTCTTACTTTACCTACGGGGACAGGTGGATTTGTGATTTTTACAGATGCTTCGGGTATTGGATTGGGTTGCGTACTCATGCAGGAAGGAAAAGTAGTGGCCTACGGGTCCAGACAGTTGAAAGAACACGAGAAGAGGTATGCTACCCATGATTTAGAACTTGCAGCAGTAGTCATGGCATTGAAGATGTGGAGACATTACCTGTATGGTGAGAAATTCGAAGGTTCATTCGGATCACAGGAGTCTTCAATATTTGTTTGGGCAGAAGGATTTGAACATGAGGCAAACTAGATGGATGGAGTACATCAAAGATTATGACTTTCCAATAAAGTATCACCCAGGGAAAGCAATGTAGTGGCAGATGCACTGAGCAGAAAGACAGCGTCTATTGGATGTTTGCAGATAGAGTGGGCTTTGACAGAAGTATTCAGAGATTTGGATGTAGAATTCCGGCCTCATGCCGAGAAAGTGATGATTGCAAATATGCACACTTGGGAACCGGAGATTTTGGGCAGAATCAAGAGCAGTCAAAGAGAAGATCCAGAGCTAGTTAGGTTGATAGACAGCATAGCAGACAGACCAGAGTTTAGACTCGTGGAGGGTGTGTTGTATTGTCAGGATAGATTATGTGTACCAGGCGTCCATGATTTGAGGAACGAGATTATGGTGGAGGCACACCATTCACGTTATGCCATCCACCCAGGGAGCACCAAAATGTATCAAAACTTGAAAAGCTTCTATTGGTGGAATAACATGAAGAAAGAGATTGCGGGTTTTGTTTCGAGGTGTTTAGTGTGCCAACAGGTAAAGGCTGAGCACCAGAGACCTCCAGGGTTACTTCAACCATTGGAAACACCGGGATGGAAGTGGGAGCATATCACCATGGACTTCGTTGCAGGGTTACCACCCACGAAAGATCATGACAGCATTTGGGTGATTGTCGATAGACTCACCAAGTCAGCACACTTTATTCCGATGAAGATGAGGGGATCCATGGAAGTTTTGGCACGCAAATACATTGATGACATAGTTAGATTGCACGGAGTTCCAGATTCAATTGTGTCGGACAGAGATATGAGGTTTGTGGGCAGATTTTGGGTCAGTTTGCAAGCAGCCTTGGGTACTAAGTTAAATTTCAGCACTGCATATCACCCTCAGACCGATGGACAGACTGAGAGGACGAACCAGACTATGGAGGATATGTTGCGGGCATGTGTTTTAGATTTCGGGAAAGATTGGGAAAAGAGTCTTCCTTTGTGTGAATTCGCCTACAACAACAGCTATCACTCTAGTATCGGGATGGCACCGTTCGAAGCCTTGTACGGGCGGAAGTGCAAGACCCCGATTTGTTGGGAAGAGATTGGTGTTCGGAGTTTTCATGGACCTTCGATCATTAGCGATACCAGTGAGAAGGTGAAGCAGATTGTTGACAGAATAAAGATTGCAAGAAACCGCCAGAAGAGTTACGCAGACCTCAAGAGGAGAGATTTAGAGTTCAAGGTCGGAGACAAAGTGTTTCTCAAAGTCTCACCGACTAGAGGAACTATGAGATTTGGGCAGAAAGGCAAGTTAGCTCGGAGATTTATCGGACCGTTTGAAATTGATATGCGTGTGGGGGAAGTAGCTTACAGATTGATCTTGCCAGCAGAGTTGTCAGGAGTTCACAGAGTTTTTCATGTTTCCATGCTGAGGAGATACGTACCAGACCCTTCACACGTGTTGCATCATGAGCCGTTAGATGTCCAACCAGATACTACGTTTGTTGAGAAACCGAAGGAGATCATAGACACCAAAGAACATGTTTTGAGGACTAGGACCATTCATTGGGTCAAGGTACAGTGGGAACATCACAGTCCGGGAGAAGCTACTTGGGAACTCAGGGATCAGATCAAGGAAAAGTATCCAGACTTATTGCCAGAGGTGTGTTAGAGATTTGGAGGACCAAATAGCCCAAGGGGGGGAGGATGTAACATCCCGACCCATAGCCTAAATTATTTTAATTAATTATGTGTTTAGTTAGTAAGCTCGTTTAGAGTCTTAGCGAGTCGGGTTTGACGTGTGGATCACGCGTGCGAAGCCTCGCGCGAGTCCGAGTGCGTTTGGGTAGTGTAGGGGGTTGGTTTGCAAATTGGGGGAGTTTCAGGGGCTTTTCCGAGATTTTGAGTTTTTAGGGATTTGGGTGCATCGGGTAGATCGCATCATTTCTTGAACATTTGTCTTCTGTTGCGTTTCGATTCGATGTACGGAAGAGGCCCAAATAATCATAAGTAGCTAACCAAGGACTTAAACCATATTTCCATTTTTCCAAACCTAATATAAGCCCACCCATTCATTCCATTCGTTTCTCTCTTCCTCCTCACTGTGCATCTCCAACTCCTCTTCCTCCAAACTGCCTCCTTGCCGTCAACCACCACCGGAGCTCCCATGTCGCCGGCCAACGACCGTTTCTTCTTCCTCAAGCTCTCCTAAGCTCAACCATCCTCTTTTCTAAGGTTTCCATTGACAACCCACTTAGAGGTAAGCTCCCCAAGCCTTTAGGTCTAGTCCTTCTTCTTCCTTTTTCATAGAAATGGTTTAGGGAAACTTATCTACACCTATTGCATTCATTTTGTAGAAGAGATTTTGGGATTGAGAGAGGTTTCCACCATTTTGAGCTCTAAAGAGGGATTTTCTCTATTTCCCTTGGTTTTCCTTTAGCTCTCCATCAAGGCAAGTTAATGTATATTTATTATGTCTTGATATGTTTGTTTCTTCCTTGATTTGATACTCATTATGATCTAGATGAACCATTGCTCAACTTGTTTTGGTTTATGGATGAAAAACATGATAATGTGACCTAAATGGTTAATGAAATGGATTGGACTATGAATGCTTAGATGGACTTGATCTTTGGTTTTCAAATGGATGGGATTTTCACCTCCATATGTGTTGGTTTTGGACCAGAGACTTGAAATGGGTTTCTCCCCATTTTTCTCTCCCGAATCAGATCTGGGATCTGTTTTCGCAGAGCCTCCGGTCGACCTGCCAGGTGGCTCGGTCGACCGAGCAAACGGAGTCAGGCGCTGGGCGCCTGACCAAAAGACTGTTCACTCTTTTCGGGTTACAACCCGCGGTCGACCGAGCCTTGGCCCGGTCGACCGAGCACATGGGGGGTGGACCTTTCGGTCGACCTACCCCTCTGTGAAAGGGGTCGACCGGGTTGGGCCCAGGTCGACCCGGCCTACTGCAAAACCACTTTTAAGGGTCCTTTTTACCCTTGTTTCGATTGGACTTAGGTGGGACCTCGGCTACCTTTTTGGACTCATTTGACTATATGTGAGGATATCTTGAGCCGATGTCTTTCACGGTTAATCCGGTTGTATCAGGTTCTAACCTACTTCAATCTCGAATGGTACGGGACAACGGGATACCCCTCTATATCTATGCACGAAGATTGTCTCGTTTGGGTATCGCGAACCCTATTCCTTTCTTTGACTGAGTTAGGTTGTATGACGCTTCGGATTTAACCTTTGTACCTAGGTTGGATTGTTTATCGCTTCTAATTCCGAATTGTACCGTCCGGTACTTATCTACATGCTTGCCTCGTTTACTTTGCTTTACTTTGGGGTATTTAATGAACTTAGGTGTTGAACCTAGGATTCCTTGCTATGTTCTGTTTATCCTATTGCTTGATGGAAGTGTTGTGGCTAGGCGGCTTTGATCGTAAAAGCTTGATGAGGACTACTTATTGTATTGATATCAATTTGTTATTGAAGAAAGCTTGCTTGTATTGTCTTGATCTTGACTTGATAAATGGAAAGTAGTCTCTCCTTGATTGATGAATCTTGTTCACGCAAGAAAGCCTAGTCCCTCACTATTGTTTGTCTAGAAATTCTTGTGTCAGGCACCACTTAGCTGTATATCGCCCAACACAGATGGGGCACCATCTGTGTGAGGACTTTAATGAACGTTTGCGCAGTACGACTTGTTACTTGATATCTTGCTTGTTTGCCGGGTCATTCCCGTGCCTTGTTGCCGAGTTCACACTCGTGCCTTGTTGCCAGGCTTTTAACCCTGTGCCTTGTCGCCAGGTATATCCTGTGCCTTGGTTTCCCCACCACAACTCATTATGAGTATGGGAGGGCAATATTCCCGTGGTAATTTAGCTTATGTGGATCGCCTATCTTGCTAGATGTTTATGTTAGATTGATTATGGTTCGAATGCTATGCATTTCATACAATCTTGTCTCTTGTCTACTCTCATTCGTTTTGCATATCTTGATGATTTATATATATTGCTTGCCGACCGTCGTGTCTGATGATGCTACTCTTGGTGCATAGGTACCGAGCCCTTCTACCTCGAGGAGGAGGCGACGGAGACGATTCAGACGGATCAGTCTGATGACCTCCTAGATTACAGTACGGACGGCGTTGTATAGCCGTATCGACCCCGTACACGAGTGCTTCATGATTATTTTGGATAGATTCATCTTTTGAGTTATTTTGGCTACCCCATTTTGGTTAGGCCCAAGTTTTGATGTGGCCTTTCATTGTTATAGTTACTTTTGTTGACTATCTAAACTTGAACTTTAATTAAGGTATTTCCGTATTGCTCTTAACTATACATTCTGAGATACCACTTGTTTATATAAGCTTCCGCTACTATTTTATTCATTTGAGGAATTGTTTACATCTCACAGTGGTCTTCGATCCCTATGGGACACGATTGGGGCTAAGTGTTGTTATTTAAGTTGAAAAATTTTAATTAGCCCTAATCTCACGCCTTAACCCCAGTTTCACTTCTGGGGGCGTGACAGGTTGTGTGAATGGTTGTACAGAGGGTGGGTTGATAGATTGGATTCCTTTGTGGGGTTGCACATGTGAGTTTCCCAAGCTTAGGTTGGGAGTTAAATGATGAACTGGTAATTGGGGGTTTGCGAGTAATGGTAACTGAAAAGAAAGGAGGTCGAGAGTAAGTTGATCGAGTTGAGTTATGGTTTCGTTAAGTTGGTGAAGTGGGTTGAATTGTTTGGTTCGGATGTATATATGATTGGCTAGTAAAGGTGTTGTTGGTGATGATAGATGGACGAGGAAGGTGGCCGTTTGGTTGGTGGAATTGGGAAAGAGATGGATGATGAGCAGACGAACTTAAAGAAAATGTATAGAGGCATGGGGTGAAGGTGAGTTCGTTGGTTGTACATTCATGGGCGGGCCCTACTATTTTTTATATCTTAGATGAAAGGATGAATATTTATAATAAATTTATCCCACGCTATTACTAAATATGATTTTTGAAATCTTATTTATTAGAACTAAATTGTTATGTTGTTACCAAACAAGCTTCGTGCAACACCTTCTCAATAAATAATTTAACATAACATTACCAAACAAGTTCTTCATAGAACAACCTTGGCACAACTTGATCTCAGCACAGCCTTGAACAACACAGGAACGATTCCAAACAGGGCCAAAAATGCCCTAGACCGAAAGAGGAATGAAAGAGTCCCAAACCCTTTTCCTCCCCATCCTCATCTCTCTTTCTCTTTCTTTCTCTCTCTCTCATCCAGCGCAGCACTCCCATCGCAGCCATAATTCACAGATGTTCCTCCCCATCGTAGCATCTTTTCGTTTCTCCCCATCGCAGCAGCCACCCCAATTGCAGCGGGCTAGAACCCCTACCTCCCGTGTATTTGCAATTTCAACCCACCATTGTTTCATAATTCCTTAGTTCTACTTCTTGTGTTGTTAGAGTTTGTTTATATTAGTAAAAATATGTTGTTCGTATTTGTAGAAACAGATGATTTGAGTGTTGTGATGGATTTGATAATTGTTTCACTTATCCACACCTGTACAAACACTTGTAGGATCCAAACTCATGAGTACCCAACCTCATAATGCTAAGAATAAATACATGTACAATTTAACACGCTTACCAACATAAAAGTACATATATCAGCAACACTGACTAATCCATATACAACACTCTTCACAACATTTCATTCCGGTAAATACCATTTCTAAAGGAATTCAAGCTTCACTTCTGCACGAATAAACACATGAAATACAAACTCTACTCCTATCACAAGCATCTATGACCATTTCAAGTAGAGATGTCAAGTGGGCCGTGCCGGGCCAGTCAACGAGCCGTGGCACGGCATGACCCTGTCAACGGCACGGCCCGCGCCGAGCCTTGCTGGCCCGCTGGCCCGTTTGGCACGGCCCGCCAGGTCCGCCTGGCACGTGGGCTGGCCCCTGCGGCCCGACAGGCACGGCCTGCTAGGCACGGCCGCCTGGCCCGTAAAAAAAAAACTATTTTTTAAAAGAAATTATCTATTTTACCTCCCCCAACAGCATTAAATGATCATATAAGGGGTATTTTGTATCATTTTCAATTGATTTTAAACAACAATGAAATTTGAAATTGATTTTAAACAATTTACATTCCATTGAGCCAACTAAAAGTCCTAAAAAGGAGCTCTAATTTCGGAATTAACTATTTAATACAACTTTTCATATATTGGTTAATCTAATAGTTTACATTAATCAGTTGAAACTTGGAACGCTAACTATTCAATGGAAAGTGTGCAATTGTATCAATAGAAAGTAGGTCACATATAAGTGATCAGTTCTATTACAAATTTAGATAAATTTAGATCAGATAGGATTTATAAATATGATAATAAATATCCAGATAGGATTTATTATTTTTTTATACTGAAAATCAACTTGATAGTGGAAATAACCTATTATTTTTTTTATATCGAGAATCAACTTGATAGTGGAAATAACCTAGGTTGAGTTGAAACTTGGGGATATCCTATAAATAGTATTGATGTTTGTCTTAATGATTGTAAATTTAATAAGTGGGGTCTATCGTAGTGTTTTACACCTTTTACATAATTCACGATTTATAAGAGTGAAAGCCATACAAAATATATATATATATATATAAAAGAAATCAAACTCTACTCTTTCTCCCTCGGCAGGTATGCATGGTAGCATAATTACAGAAAAAATTATAATAACTTATTATTTTTATTAATCAATTACGTATATTATATATTCATTTGGGTTTAATTTTATTGTATAATGATTTCATAAAAGTAAAAGCTTGAGCACCATGCTTAAAACACAACATATATATATAAGTACGAAAAAATAATAATTACAGTATCTATAGTATAAAAATATAGTTACTACTTTTATAAATACCTCATGGCTAAAGTTTAACTACTTTAAGTTCTCATCCTCATCTAAAGTGGTTAGGTTCTCATCCTAATCTAACTAGTAGTTTAATACTCTAAAGTGGTTAGGTTCTCATCCTCGTTTGGATATATATATATATATACAATAGTTAGTTGGTCCAGTGGTTAGGTTTACATCTCAAATCCTAACGGTTGTGAGTTCAAATCCACCTACACACACATTTTACTTATTTTTAAAAGTACACAGGTCGCCAACCCAACCCAACCCATCTCCAAGCATCAAAGAGGCGAACCCACTCCAAGCATCAAAGAGGCCGGCCCGCGCCAGCCCGCCCCACTGCGGGCTGTGCCGTGCCGGCCCGCTAGCTGGGGCGGGCCGTGCCGGGCAAGCCCGCTAGTTGGGCCCGGCATGGCCTGTTTGACATCTCTAATTTCATATGTATCATTTGTTCAAATCATTTCATGAATCAATTAAGAAACCAAAGTCATCCAGACACTTCAGGTGTTTCTTATTTGGACCAAATAGGGAATACATTCAAATGGGTATTCAGGTTTCAATTGTCAAGTTTCAACATTAGTTTAGACATTCCAAACTATACATCCATCCATTCATGATAATATCAAAATATACATCGTGAATTTCTAGACTGTCTTCCACTGTTCTCAAAGACATAATATCCACATGAATGTTTCTCCATATCCGCACAAGCATTTTGGAACCCATTCGCTGGCATTAGAATTGGACGATGAAACCCTATAAGCCAAAGCCATTGATAATGTCAAAACTCTAAAGAGATTGTTTCTTTGCATTACAATAGATAAATAAAAAAAATGAAGGAACTGGGATGAGAGCAAATGCCAGAACTGAATAAATAATGAGGGTTTAGGTTTCAGAAACTTTGGCCTGACTTTATGGCTCTCAACATGTCAGAGCAAATGCCAGAACCAATTTCTCACAAGATTCAATTGTCTTATCTATGAATTATCCGTATGTAGTCTCAAATCATGCCTATTGACTTCATCTTAACAAAAAAGCCCTATTTTTCTACTTTGATTGGAAACTTAGAAAAAAAAATTGCTTTGATAAGAAATTTAGAGGAGATAAATTACTTTGATCTGAAATTAGAGTGAGAAAATTACTACTTTCATCAGAAACTTGTTTGGTAGACCTAATTTGATCAAAAAATTGGAAAAGAAATTATTGTAAACAAATATTGGCTAACATCTTCACATTCGAGGAAGTACATTCATGATTCAACATTCAATAGTCAACATTGAGATCCTGGATGATTTAGGGTGTAGGGGGTTGGTCTTTAGGGTTTACAGTTTAATAATTAGGGGTTAGGGTTCGGGGTGGAATTGGGAATTCAGGTTCAAGGCTTTAAGGTTTCATGTTTTAGGCCTTTAGGGCCTGTTTGGATAAATGAGGAGTGGAGTGAAATGAAGTGGATTTTACATGTGGAGTGGAGTGAAGAGAAGTGGGTTAAAGTTAAAGTATAATACTTCATTTCACTTCATTTGGATGCTTATTTTGAAGTAGAATCTACTTTTACTCAAGGAAATTGAAGTAGTTAGAGTTGAAGTGAAATGGAGTACATATGGCTCACAACATTACTTCATCTATTAGGCCATACTCATCCAAACGGGGTAGAGTTGAAATTTTAGACAATTAGTGCCCACTTAACTTCACTCTACTCTATTTTTTGCCTATCCAAACAGGCCCTTGGGGTTTCTAAATTAGGGATGGGGGAGGAAAGGGGAGAGGGAGAGAGGAAAGGGATCTAAAAGGGCAAGGGGAGATGGCAGATAAGGGTAGGGAGACAGAGAAAGAGAAGACTAACCTAGTCTCAGGAAGACGGGGATGATGCTTGAACTTCCTTTTGTGTGATCGATAAGAGAGCTTTGGGAAGAAATAAGGGAGAGAGTAGACCGGCGGCTTCTTATCTTGGTGAAAACGTGAGCGGGAAAAGAGAGGTTGAAAGGAGGAGCCAACAAAAAGTTCTTTTTTTGGCCTTAAGTAGTCTCTCCACTTGCCATTGGATCATCCACACGATCCAACGCTCCACAATGGACTTCGCACAGCTTGTGAACGAACAGTTCGCATCTGATCAAATCCTATAAACCTCAATATAATTGAATGAGATGTGGGCTGAATACTGTTCAGTTTCCGTTTATTCTTAGTTTCTGAAATTGTGATTTAGGCCTTGTCTAAATGCAAGATCCTTACTTCTTATAATTCCTCTTTTTATGTTATAAAACTCAATTATCATTGGTAATTGTATACACTGCCTATTGAAGAATGACATTGCATAGCACCGAATTGTCTTACATTAGCGTAGATTCTGTATCTTGCAATATGAACACTGGAGTACTACATAACTCACAATTCCCTTTATTATTATTCTTAAACCCCAATTCATTAGAATAGTGGGTGTACAAGACTATTACTTAAAGGGAAGGTTGGCCAAATGTAGTAATTGTATGACCTGACATGTGTTATGAAATCGTGTTAATCCATGAATGACCATATAACTATAAATTGGAATTTTTGCATGAGGGTCATGCCACTTGTTAATGAAGAAGGGAATCCATTATGCAATAGAAATTAGAAATGTATTGAGGTATGGACAATAACACATAAACGGGTACCAATTTCGAATCAGAGTGGGACGTAGACGAACCCCGGTTTATGTGGTACTGCCCATGTATTAAAATGAATGGATTTGCATATTCTCCATGATTACTAATCGAACTATTCATGGTCATAATAATTAACGAACTACTCCCCTTATGCTATGAAGATTAGCGAATATGAACATTTTACCGCTAGCACTATACGGGATAATGATACCGTAGTTGAATCATCGGTGATGATAATTACTCTAAATATTGACTGTTTTCTCACATATCAGCCTCTTTTCTTCAACATGTTTATACATAAATATAATCCATACCTTTATTTGTTTCTAGAAGCAAGGAAGAAGATGAATTATCACGTGAATTTGATGTAGACGACAATGAAATTGAAATAGGGGACAGTTTGTCAGGAATTAAACAGCGTTGAGATGGAGAAGCCCTTGGAGGAAGGCGAAAACTGAGTAGAGGTAGTAATGGAATCTCAGGGAGGAATGATATTTGGTTCAATTGAAGAAGTACATGAATATTATGCAAGATATGCCAGGCAAATCGGGTTTATTGTTGCCTCCAAAAACCTAAAAAAAAATGGATTGGATGGAAAAAAGAGGCTTATTACAATTGCTTGCACTAAGGGTAGAAAGCCAAACCCAAGTGCAAGTAACCCAGTTAAACTCCATCCACAATCAAGAGCAAATTACAAAGCAGCGTTGAATCTTTCTTTGCAATTCGACGGGAAGTGGCTTCTCAACTCATTTGTACTTGAGCATAACCATGATATGAGTCTGAACAAAGCTCGATATCACAAGAGTCATCGGGTAATCCTACCACATGATGTGAAGATGCAGCTTGAATTGAATGACAAAGCGGGATTAGATTGAACAAGACTGTTAGCTCATGTGCGGTAGAGGCAGGGGGCATGGGAATTTGACATGGTTAGTAATGGATGTAAGAAATTGCCTGGATAAACTCAGACGCTTAGAACTCAAAGAAGGGGATGCGAGGCAATGCTAAGATATTTCAAAAAAATGCAACAAGAAAACAGATCCTTATATTTATATATATCATGGATCTTGATATAGAGCATCGAGTAAGGAACATCTTTGGGTTGACGCAAGAAGTAGAGCAACATTCAC
Organism: Litsea cubeba; assembly: GCA_012931725.1. Taxonomy (NCBI): domain Eukaryota; kingdom Viridiplantae; phylum Streptophyta; class Magnoliopsida; order Laurales; family Lauraceae; genus Litsea; species Litsea cubeba. Next base: position 41,541,739 of record CM022955.1, read on the forward strand.
TGAATTTGGTGACGTGGTCACGTTGACACCACTTATTTGGTTAACAAATATAATATGCCTTTCGCTCCTTTTGTGTGTGTGAATCACCATGGACATTCAGTATTGTTAGGTTGTGGATTGATATCACGAGAGGACACATATACATTTGTATGGTTGTTTTAGTCTTGGCTTTGATTAGCATGTCTGGGTGTCCTTCTAACGCCATAATCACCGACCAAGATAAGGCCATGCAAAATGCAATAGGAATAGTATTTCCTAAAGCACGACATCGGTAGTGTTTGTGGCATATCTTGAAAAAGGTACTTGAAAAATTGAGGGGGTATAATGACTACGATTCAATTAAATTTCATCTTTTTAATGTTGTCTATGATTCGATGAAAAAAGATGAGTTTAAAGAAAATTGGGCCAAGTTTGTTAGGGCATATTAGTTAGAGGACAACGAATGAGCTGGATTGTATGATGAGAGGTACCGATGGGTGCCAAACATTTCTATGTGTATTATTACGAAGTGTTGGACTTGCCATCTTTTCATTGTTTTTCAAAGCTCCACTATCCCTAGCATCCAACACCTTCTCTCCTGGCCAATCTCTCACTGGAAACCAGATCATAAGCTCCAAGAAGGAAAAATTCGAACAGGGTGAAAGTCCGGGGTCCGAACCCTAGAGGTGGGGGGGGGGGGGGGGGGGGGGGAGAGAGATTAGGAGAGCTTTTAAAATAAGACTAAATATGCTCAATTTCTAAACTTATTTAAATCAGTTAGTCACAAATGATGATATAGAACTAAAGTTCGGAAGCTAATAAAAATAATCATTACAAAGCATTCACCATAACACAATGATTTATAGTGGTTGGCCTCAATACCTGCATCCACTACCGGCTGGTTGATCGATCCTACACTCCACAGGATTTCCACTGTAACATCCCGAAATTCCAAGGTTGTAATTAGTCTAGTGAATTGTGCTTTAGTTAATTAAGCTCGTTTATAAGCCAAATAGGCCCGTTTAATCATTAGGATCGCGTGTGCGAAGTTGGGTTGACATCCGAGCCCAATTTGGGTACAGTAGGGGTGTGTGTTGCTATTTCCGAAAAGTTCTGAGGGTTTTTTAGTATTTTTCCGCTTTTCGAGATTTTCGCACCAACGGGTAGATTACCTAATTTCTCGGACTTTGTCCTTCTGTTGCATTCAGATCCGGACCCTCGAACCCGACCTAAAACCTGACCTGACCCGAACCCAATTCAGCCCATTCTATCATTTCCCCAAAGTCAAAACCCCACCCCAGCTAAACTAAATCCCATGTGAGCCCCACCTCATCATCTCACTCCCATCATACCCCACCCCTTAACCCATGTGTAACACCCCCACCCATCTCACTTTCCCCATTTCCCATTTAGGTCACTTGACTACTTCCCCTTTCTCATTCACTCCACAACAGCAGCAGCGCCCATCCCTCTCTTTCTCCCATCTCTCTCGTTCTCCCTCTCACTGTGTCGCTGCCGCCGGACTCCAACCACACCGTCGATCACC